>CAUJNA010000558.1:508454-575954 GCA_963377175.1 Effrenium voratum | reverse complement strand
GAATTTACTTGTTCGTTGTTATGGTGTTGCGGTTGAATGTGTTTGGCTCACTTAGGGTTGCCAAAAAATTGGACCCTGGCGCTGCCTTGTACCGCCTAAAAGAAGGGAACAGCAGAACGGGTCACTAATTTTGAACCCCCCCCCCCCTCCCGCATGCGATATGGAGCTCATGTGCTTGCAGTGTGCTGTTCACATGACGTTTGTTCGTTTGTTCAGGTGGCCTCCGAATGTATGGGCAATGGCACATGTTTCCCTAGCCCCTTGGACACTAAATATGAGGTGGCCTTTGACCTGTTAAGGCAGCAACACATGAGGTGCAAGGGGCTCCGGCTTAAAGGGGCATTGTACTTGGTAAGTGGTTAGTAACCATGCTTATGACCCACTTGCCATGGGTATAAGTCTCCGAAGTGGGCTATAGCCAGGCTTACTAACCACTTGCTAAGTACCCCGCCGCTTGAAACTAGGGTTTGGTGAGGAGACCCCCAAGTTGAAGCTCATCTCCTTTTCCGGGCTTTGAATGATTGTCACTAGTCACTAGGTTGCTTTGGCTCTTGCAAGTTGGCGCCTCAGTGTATGTACATGTGTGGCTATTTGTAAGGTTCCCTTTTTGGGGATGGTTTAGAAGTAAACCAAAAGGACACCACCTGTGCGGGTCCAATTCTCTTTGAGACAAACCCATTATTACGTCTTCTTGCAAAGTGGGGGGTGTTTGGACTTCACTGCTGTTGGCATGTATTGTTTATTTATTCATTCAATGTTTACTTGTGTATTTGTTTATTTACTTATTACTTTCTTTTGTAATTCATGTATTTATTTATTTAGTTGTTTATTTATTGTGTTTAATCATTTTTGATTTTTGTCTAATTTACTTATTTTTTACAATTTACATAGTTGTTTATTTATTTATGTATTTTGTATTTATTTATTTGTGTACTTTATTTATTTATTTATTTATTTATTTGTTTATTTACTTTTAATAAAACTTATTTCTTTCTTTTTTATTTGTTTTTTTAATTATATTTTTGCTATAAAGTTATTTGCAACACTTGGTTCTGTTCATGTTCAGAGGGTGCAAACAAAAGCACATGGTTTGTCACCAGGGGTTGGAAAGTGGACATGGTTTTCAGTACGGACAAAGGGCCCGAAACACCTCCCGCTTCCCCTCGCCCCAACGCTTGCGCGCCGATTGATTCGAGCCACAAACCCAAAAGGGGGACACCATTTTGTCAGGGCTAGGGTTGTTCTACCAGTTTACGCACAAATGCACCCAAGAACGGGGGCCAGAAGGAGTTTCCTCTGCAAATGGTTTGGTTTTTTGATCTGCAGGGCCATAACCGACCATGGCTGACAGCTTTGAGGGTCAAAATCGACAGGGGGACTTGGCCACGTGGCTTGGCTGCACGCGGATGGTGGGTGTGTCGCTGATGAAAATTATCAACAGGTCCGGCGCTTCCCCGATTTTCGATGCAAGGCATAAGTCAGGAGGAATATCATCAGACATGGCACTGCACCAAGAAAACATGGGGTATACAACCACTACAACAACTATTCTGTGCACGGTATACATGTTGATTTCCCCTGGGGGTAGCGTTTGGTGGGGCGTGGAACCCCTCTTAGAAGGGAGAGGGGTTTTGGAGGTACTGTGGATGGTTGCAAAATCCACCCAACGGAATGATTCTATTCCTCAACATAAATTCCAACTAATAGTGGTTTTCAACCATGGTTTCAAAGTGGCGCAGAATTTCGTCCATACACAGTATGACTGCAATAATGATGTGTTGTTGTTTGCCTAGTGGTTTCTCGAACCAATCTGAAACGAGCCACAATCAAAACCCGGGCAGATGAAGGTTAGTACGGGCAGTCCCAGCCGGAAATAGCTGCGAGCGATCGGTTTTGATTGTGACTCAATTGTCAGCCACTTTTCTGGATACCTTTTGAGGGGAAACACACACATGGGGTTGTTGTTCTGCATACAAGGGAACCACACACACACACGGGAAACACACACATGTGTAAACTTTTCTGCATACAAACACCTGGGTTGGGGTTGTTGTTCAAAGCAAATGAAAGGGGTTGGCTCATGTGGTTTTCCCGTGCTTCCGGTTGCTTCAGGTAGCTTGCTAGTGCCTATGTTTCGTTCGCAAGGGAATGGCTTTGCTGACCATGTTTTTGTTTTTTGTTCCCGACGCGTGGATGTGTCTCGAAACAGCCAATGGTAAACTAATTTTTGGGGATGTGCGCAAATGGAACCCTGCAATGGAAACAAAGATCAAATTACGCGGTGCGCTGGTGGTTGAATGTTGATGCATACCCATATGCATGAACATAGAACTGTTGGTGTCCAATACAAACTCATCACGTTGTTTATCTTTGATTCATTTCCATGTTCAATTGTTCCTCGATTTTGAGACAAACCCAGTTACAGCGGGTGGAAGCAAATGGCGCAAACTTCCCCGTTTTGATTTTGGTTTTGTTATTTGCTGACGGACAGAAAGACAATCGCGCCATCAGCTTCTCCTGGGCGCAACCTGTTCTATCATCCTTGACCGGACAAAAGAGGCATCGTGGCATCTGCGTTCTCCCGGGTGCGACCTGTTAATTGCACAATATTAATACATATATATGTTCCATGTTAGTGCTTGGCAGGCCTTGGGTGACATGGCATCATTCAGGGAACATGTAAGCTTGAGTCAAAATGTGCTCGCCGTATGGGGGCCATTTTGGCTCAAGCTGAGCCAAAACAGCTTTCTTTCCCACCCACCCAACCCTGGGGCGAGTCGCCTAAAAGGCCTTCTCGTCATTGGGGTGTGGCAGGCCACGGTCCATGCATCAGTTGGAATGCTGATGAATAGGGACGCGGGGCGGCTGCCACTTCCAGCTGCACCCCATCTCCTTTCTAGTGTCAGGCCCTCTTGCGATTCAGGTGCTGTGCCCGTTTGGGGAGAGGCCTGGGCTAAAAGCTGGGGGTCCAGCTGGATACTGCTGCACCTCTGACTGCCCTCAGCTATGCTACTGAGGTGCAGCAGTATCCAGCTGGACCCCCAGCTTTTAGCCCAGGCCTCTCCCCAAACGGGCACAGCACCTGAATCGCAAGAGGGCCTGACACTAGAAAGGAGATGGGGTGCAGCTGGAAGTGGCAGCCGCCCCGCGTCCCTATTCATCAGCATTCCAACTGATGCATGGACCGTGGCCTGCCACACCCCAATGACGAGAAGGCCTTTTAGGCGACTCGCCCCAGGGTTGGGGTGGGAAAGAAAGCTGTTTTGGCTCAGCTTGAGCCAAAATGGCCCCCATACGGCGAGCGCATTTTGACTCAAGCTTACATGTTCCCTGAATGATGCCATGTCACCCAAGGCCTGCCAAGCACTAACATGGAACACATTCAGAGGAAACATAAAGCGCGAGACCGACACACACTTTTCCCCCAGGCAAAAGCATGTCAGCTGTGTATGAATGTTAATGCATTGGTCACTGACTGCCCTCAGCTATGCTACTGAGGTGCAGCAGTATCCAGCTGGACCCCCAGCTTTTAGCCCAACGCACTTTCACACACGCAAGACGACCGGTCTTTTCCGCGCTCCACCCAATGCACTTCACATGAAACTAAACACTTTGATACATGCTCGCATGGGGAGTAAACATAGTTCCTGTCTGAAGAAGCTCTGCTGTACGTAAAACTGATTGAGTTGGGACCATGGGTCATCCGCTCCAAGTCTTGAAATGGCGTCACTCCAGTTGCTTTTGGATTGAATCCACTCAAAATAAATGGACGTCTCTAACCCGAACATCGCAGCCTGTGTAAGCATGGCTAATTGATCAAGGTCAGGGGTATCTGAACGGCCACGCACCATGGCCATCAGAGCAGCGACATTGTCCAAGAACCAGAGTCCTGTTCTTCCTCGGAAATGCTCGGGGTACACGGAAAGGGCTGCAAGTACCATAAGCAGTTCCAGTTGTGCTATGTGCCACCCATCTGCCCGCCAGGAGTCGTACAACGTCTGGGGCACATGAACCACATGCCCCAGCCTAGCTTCACTAGCAAGCCCTAGGAAGCCTGCCGTTCCCTGCCTGGGGGTTTCCAACGCAGCGTCTGAGGCTACTACGAACCTACGTGGGTTGGCTGGGGCTAGTGACCAAAGGCGTCTGGGACGTTCTGCCAAAACTGACTCAAGCAATTGGAAAGCGCTTTCCAGTGCCGGTGTCAACGCAGACGTCCGCTCATACTGTCTATCCTTGAGAGCCCCCAACCCTGCTTTCCCAACTTTCCCAAAAATCCCTTCCTGGAAAAAGTTGGTGCAGCCAAACAACTTACTAGCAGCGCCTGGTTTCAGCATCCCTGCTGACCTGGCTTCCTGGATGAAGTGGATCACCTTTTTCTCCAACCTGTCTCGGGGCCAGAAGGTTACGGTCTGCTTTGTGGTGAGGTGCTCCAGGTTATGCATCAGACCCAGGAAGTCGCCTTCACTGGAAAAAGGCTGAGATTTCTCGTCGGCCCAAGGAGTACCCAGCTCGGCCATGAATCCCTTCACGGCCACTTGAGCGGAGCCGTTGGAGCTCGCCCAGTCCTGCATGGTGCAGTCATCGAAGTACATGGAGAAGAGCACACCTAGGAAGCGACGAACCAGGGCCTCGCACAGCCTGCTGTATCGGTTGAAGGAAGTGACTGCAATTGGCAACCCAAAGAGCATACCACTGTACAGCTGGAATGCTGGACTGTTCCACTCCGGGTGCCAAAAGACCACCACACATGCTTCCGCATGCTGGGGAATCATTGGCACCAGGCGATATGCGTCTGGCCAATCTTCCCCTGCACTGTGTAATTGGTCAGGAATGCCTGCGATGGTGCCTCCTCGGAGGACCGCAGCTTGTTGTAGCGCCCAAACGTGCTGTGCCGGCCGGAGAGCCGAGCAAAACTCTAGGTGGTTGGCATCAGCTGATAGTTCGCTCTGGCCACCCTTGTCAGCATCATCAATTGGCCGCACTTTGCCAGTGCTTTGAGTGATAGGAAAACGAGGGATCAGCCTCACTGGCCGACGCTGCACTTGCCTCTGCAGTTGTTCCCATGTGAGGGGTTCTGTTGCAAACCCTTTGCTGGCATCCTTCAACCCCGACTCCAACATGATGCCATCCAACGCTCCTGGCCTGAGCCGGGATAGAAGAGCGGCGTTGGTGGTGTCCACGTCCGCAAAAAGGGATTGCAGGTGGATAGGGTCGATGTCTCTGGGCGCAAAGGCCCCGCACGGGGGAGCGTAAGCAACCGCCGGGAATCCTGTCACAAGGTCGACTGCGAACATGTGGTCCGGCCATGAAATGATCAGGAGGAGCAGGGCTACCAGTGCAATATGCCTAGTTTTGGTGACTCTAGCAACCCCTGGAGGCTGGAATTGCCGCAGCTCCTTCAACACTCCTAGGTTCCGCATGCGGGCTGCTTCCAGACGGCCTCGATGCTCCCAGGTGAAGTCTGCTGCAAACAGGAGGTCGTGGTCAAGGCAAATGGGTTGCTCCGTGGGGAGTGTCTGGCCTGCTGCTGTGATGGCTGCTTGGAAATGCAAGTCCGGATCCAGACCGTAGGAGACCACTGGCGGCAGGGCCGCACGATGCGCCATGGCTCCCTGCTCTACCCAACTCCCGCTCGGCTCGCAAAGAGGCCTTGCCGATCCAGAAACGCGGGGCCTAGCTCCCCGTCCACTTGCAGCCCATTGCCTAGTCTCCAATCCTTGTAGATAGTGAAGGGTGGCTGATTGAGCAAGTCCTCCACTGGATTTGTGAAACACCTGCATCAGTTGTCCCGCATGCTTTTCCACCAGCACCCCCCCTGCCGAAACCGGAGAAAGGCAAGCCCGCATTGCCAGCAGGGGCACAGGAGCAGATTGCGGGACGCCCCGTGAAGTTCACATGCAGAGGACTTCCAACATGGTAGGTGCCAGGCGGCCAATTGCAAGAAGGGGCTTCACAGGTGTGCCGTGTTGCTTCGCAATGGTCGGGTTTGCAACATGACCCATGGTGCCCACGCATGTCCGGTGAAGAAGACGAAGAGTTGAGGGGGCCCCGCTGAACCCACTGAGGTGATGGGGGCAGTTGGGGAACAGTATGAGTCACCTCAAACCAAGCCTAGGGCGGCCGACCTCTTTTGTGGGCCCAACATGCCAGTCGCGTGCGGGTTCTGCGGTTGGGACTGTTTGGGGGTCGATTGGTGTCTGGATAGCACTCATGACCTGTCTAGTCCCGCGTGCCAGGGATGGCTCGCTGAGGGACTGACTCGGACAGATTTCATATGTGCTGCCTTTGACTGTTCTACCAAGAGCCGGGCCCGCGAAATCCCGAGAGTTTTTGCGGATGGGTCGGAGGCTCCACCGCCCCTCAGGTCAGAAGAGCATCCTCTAGGGCTACCGGGCCTCTCGAGCAGGGATGCTCGCAGAGTTAAGGTAGACAACGAAGCCTGTGCCTTTGTCCTGCAACAGATCCAACTTCACAGAGCCCGAGGCGGGGCATCAGTGAGAGAGAACCCACAAAACAGTTTGCACTGGTTTTTACCAACAGAACTGGACATGTGGAGCAAGGGCCATTGGCAGGACTTTGATTATGACGCCTGTGTTTTTCAAGGTGCTAGATGCAGAGGCTAAGGCACAACATAGAGGAAATCGACATGAAGGTGGCAGTCCAGTGCCGTCACATCCACTCCAAGGAGGAGTGGAAACCCTTCTTGGTGGATGGGAAGAGGCACTACCCAAGTCACGACGAGGCGGAGTACACAGCTGCTCTAGCTTACCACATTGCGGTGTCTGCTTCGTGGTGGGCAGCCAGAACAGGCAGAGCGCAGTTGCGTGTCCCCCGCTCTCCGCCAATCAGCTGTACGGGTGATCGCAGAGCATGGCTTGACTGGGATTCCCGTGCAACCAGACAGTGGTCCATGGTATCTACGGCAGTGCTGTTGGGCTTGGACCTCAGCAGCAGTTTTTCCCTTAGCCATATACCACGGCGCCGGTCAGTGTCTGAATTTGACTTGGAGGAGCTTAAGCAGTCGGGTCTTCCGGAGGGGCACATCTATGTTGGTCCTGGACATCATTCGCACAGGCTGCCCAGCACACGCTGGAAAGCTAGATTCGTGCCAGGACAGCATGGATCACGCGAAGAGTGTTTTCTCTTGTACGTGCAGTGGCTCAAGACCTCAGAACTTCCCGGCAAACTGGAGGAACTCTACCACCAGACCCTAGTCTGCGACTGCGCGCCGCACCAGCTCTGCCATGCTGATGCTCTCATTGCAGAGGCTGCTACAACCACCATCCCACAGGTGCGCAAGGCACGAGGTGGTCTTCCCCGCGCAACAGGGCGCCGCTGGGTCTGTTTGGCAGGGATGCCAACAGCACAGTCCATGCCTTGGACGCCGGGAATGCACTTTGTCCAGGAGGAGGTGATTGCCGCGTTCCGGAAGCTGTATCCACCGCAGTTTACTGCGGGGCTGAAGGAATGGCCGCTGGGCATCTCTCAATTGCATGGTCTCTTTCACGATAACCCCCAAATGCTTTTGGGACTGCCTGAAGGACTGAACCCAATGAGCACGCTCCTGGATATCCTGCTGCTCCAACCACGCCAAAGCCGATGCACCTCCTTTGGACTGAACAGCCCGAACTGCCCGAAAATAGTAAGCCATGAGGGTATCCAGGGGAATTTGCACTACTTTGGTACTGTCCGCACCGAGATCCCTCTCAGTGCTGGGGTCCGCCCCACCTGGAATGGCCCGCACTCCTGCAATGGCCAGTGCCAGCAAATACGTGTGCAACCGCGACAGGTATCCTGACAGGTCCTTAGTGCCTGGTGCAACTTCCTCAGGTGCATCCATGTACAACATGTCTCCGACTTTCTGTCGCTTGCGGGACGATGTAACCTGGAACATCAACGTTTTCACCAACCACAAATTGGTGACCATCAACATCCTCTTGTGGCACTCCCGTGCCACTCGAGATATCAATGAATCGGAAGGGTGAATTTCCGGCGGAAAACTGAGTTTGTACCTCCTCCAAAAACTCGTCTTCAAATCAAGTAAATCTTCGTCCCCCAACGGATCGTCCAGGTCCTGGATCTGAGCCTGGCTGTGATCCTTCTCACGGGCGGTAGCTTGCAGCCTAACGCTATGCCAGGCTTTCCTCAACCGCGCTCCTTCCAAGGAGGGGTTGGGCAGATCTTTAATCTTGGATAACCAATCATCGGTCTGCTTCTCTTCGTGAAACAAAAAGCGAAACTCTTCAAGGTCCTGAATTCCTTCGGACAATATAGCTTCTACAACCTTCTTATCCCACTTGAACTCTTTGCCCAGGCTCTCGAACGTCTCTCGCGGTGTGGCCTTCTGCACCACCATGGGCCTGGCCGCCATTGCTCAGCCGACCTGGGCCGTTGGGAAGGCACACAAACCCACACCACTCTCGAGCCTGACAAGTCCTACCAACCCAACTATGACGTGAGAGCAGAACAATCCACAACTGTGCACCAGAGAGCCCTCAACTGGCCACAGCTTGGACAAGAGACCACACTGTAGACTGCACAGACCACAGCTGGCTCTTTTTTTGCTCTCATGCCACGGAAAAGAAAAGGGGGCTGGTGAGTTGGGAACATCTGCTGAATAAGGCATTGAGAAGGGCATCAAAACTCATCAACTGAACATGTTGCAGTGGTGTTCCTAACCCACGTGTGCACGGATGCTACCCGGCAGCAAAGACAAGCAGCCTCGCTCATGCGCCAACGCTTCCCAGATGTCACTGCAACTGAACTCCGGGTGCTCCAAGCGGGCCCTGTTGATTCCTCTTCGCATCTGGCAAAGAGGGATCCCTCCACTCATTGCATGGAATCGTGAAGAAGGCCTCCGTGCCACCTCGTAGCCATCGACTGGGGCTCCCGCTCCAGTGCGATGCCGAAGGCGGCGTACCATGCTGGTAGCCCATCCCCAGTTATCCTGTGAGTGGTGGCGGCCGCCTGTCCACATGCGATGGAGTTCCACCGCGCGGGCGTCCTGGATCATCGTGGTGGCCCGATGCATGTCGCCTCCATGGATCGCTGCAAGCATCACCCCTGCTGCCAGGGGTCCACGGTGAACACCTGCAAGACAATGTACATATGCCCCTTCCCCTCTTTTAAGGGTGGCTTCCACCAAGTGCCAGGCCTGTACAGCCTCTGCGTCCCTGAATCTCTCATCAGCTGCAGCAAAGCGCACCTGCATACAGCCCTGAGGAACAATCCCTTGTTCCCCGGCTGCGCGCTGGGTGTGTACTGGCTGAAGGAACGCTGTCACCATGGCTGTAATGCCCTGTTCTGCGAAAAAGCTGCGAAGCGATTCTGTTGGCAAAGGGCCCAACCAAAGAGTGCCCATTCCCTGTGGCACGGCGGCTCTGGCCTGCCGCTATGGCCGGGCTTGGACCATCTCTCCCTCGCCCACTGGTTGAAGATCTCGTCCTCTGGTGGGCTCCTGGATCTGGACCGCGCCGGCTGGCCACCCCTTCGGAAGGCTCCCGCCTCCCTAGGTCGGGCCTCGCGGGCTGGCTCCAAGTGAACCGGCAATGCAGGCTCCTCCTCCTCATCCTCAACAGCCTCCACCTCCGGCACAGGGCTCACCGCCCTGGCTGCTGCTGCCCGTACAGGTCCCCCTGCAGGGCTCACAGGGGCCCGATCGCCAAAAGATGCTGCTGATGATGTAGGGCCAGCTGCAGGCCATTGAAGCTCTTGGGTTGCTTGGAAAGCTTCCCGGGACATGTACTTCTTGGCAAAGCAGTCCGCTGCAGTGTGCTGTCCAGCGCAAGTCCTGCCGCTGCGCATCAAGATTCCGCACTTATGATCGAGGCGGCAGTCGGGATCTGCGCAGTTGTTCGTCTGGTACCTCAAGCAGAGCACATCTTGTTCGCGGCCTTTCAACCGCAAGGAGACCACCTTGCCGGGCACCAGCATTCCGGTAAGCCATCTTGGGCGATGTCAGCGTGAACCGGCGGGCCGCCCGGGCGCTAAGCTCTTGAGACGCCCAATGAGTGACATGTTCATGCACCAAGCTCAAGTCGCATTCTAGTTTGGCCTTTTCTAGATGTTGCTGCCACGTGCCCGGGCTAATGCTTTCCCATGTGGTCACATGCACTGATGACAGAGCAGACCTGAGAGCCCCGGCCAATTGCAGCTTGATCTTCACCGACAGCAAGTAGCGCACTGCACTATACCGCAAAGGCATCAAGCTCTGCCCCTCAGGCGGTTTCAACTGCCAGTCGGACAGAGCTTGAGTCTCAGTGGGTTCCAAACCTACCAAGGAAGCCAGGGTGGGCAAAACACGCCTTGCTGAATAACTTGTAAGACTGTCAGGATCCTGTACGTGATCCGACATGATCCGACGAATGGCTGATGTGATTGCGGATTGAGTCAGCGAGGCCAACTTTGTACTGTCAAAAACCATACCGAAATCACGCCGCTTCAAAAGTGGAACTGCTAAATAGGCTGGCTTGTACATCTCCCACCAATCCCACTGGGTTGTTACGAAAAACCGTGGGATGGCGAAGTCAAAGCCCCCATGCCTGAGGTTCTTTTGCTTTCCTTTTGGGCACCAACAGTGGATCATATTGGGGCTAGCCCGCAATACAACGGCCCGGCGAATATGGGCCATGCGAAGGCAGCCAAAGCCCTGAATCCAATGTCCAAGCATCCCAGTCCATGCAGGGTTGCCCGCCCTCTGGGCAGCAATGATGGCGGTCTCCAAAACCCTCAACATGGCAGGTTCCAGCACTGGGGCCTGTTTGGAGTTATCCCCAATGGCCGGCTTGGCCCTCACAACCTCCGGCTGTAACACTGAGTCCATGTGCAAAGGGATCAGCAAATTGCGTTGGAGCCATTTCAGTGAGTGATATGCCCTGCCCATTGCCTTGTGTGAATGCACAAACGCCTCAACTGTTGAAGCTTCCAGCTCAACAAGAGGGCGCTTTGTGGTCTGGAGAAAAGCCATGAGTTCATCCCAGGTCATAACCGCTCGCGCCACAGTCGCGAACTCTGCACTGCCCTGCACCTGCTGTGCCCGGCGCTGTGCTGAGTCCAGGCGCTCCTGCAGTGTGGCTGGCGGTAAGCCAGCTGTAGGGCCCTGCGCAGCTCGAAGGATCTGCACCAGCTGCTCCACCTGGGTCCTGCCTCTGGCCTCAAGCACCTTGGCTGGGGTCCTGGCCACCTGTCTCTCACTGACTCGATGCCTGGGAAGTGGCGGGCGTTTGGGTGGGGTGCCTTCCAGCGGACCCACTGTAGACACTGCTGCATAAACCCCGGCAGAGGCCCTGGCCAGGTCCCGGAACTCCCGTCTCCGGGTTTGCAGCCAACTGTGTGCCAACCACTCCCCAATCTTCTGGGCTTGTGTCACGTCTGTAAAGGCAAAAGCAAAATCCCCATCATCCAACAGGCCATGATGCTGTCGCCATGTAGTGACACGTAGGGCCCATGCAGCCGCCTCGACGGTGTCCCGAGGGCCGCGCGCCTCTGGCTGGCCGGTGGTTCCCACCACCTGCACTGGGGGACACATCATCATGGCTGAGATGACCACGAAGAGCTGAAGGCCCTGCACGAAGCCCTTAAGCCGTCTCGCAGATGCGGCATATTTGAAACTCCTCCGCACATTCGTCACACACCGGCATGTCACAGACGTCGCAATAATTGCCTGTCGGCAAGCCACACCATGTACAAGCCGGCAGGAGCGGGTGGCCATTGGCTTCTTGGATATGCCATGACCATAGGGTCCCCGCAGCCCTCTGCTGATCGTCGAGGACACGCACGTGGCGAGGCTCGGCCCATGGCGGGTCTTCCCAAACCCGGCTGGGGCGCAAATAGGTGGCCCATACTGAGAAGATGTCTGCTCGAGACACCACAGCATGGTCCCTGTCCGGGATGGCCTCCAGGTATTGCGGGTAGATGCTGGTGACTCGCATGTCCCCATCCACAAACGGGGCAAGGTCATCCCGTGTGAGGCGACGCGTCCCTGCTTCCCAGTCCAGGGACCGCCCTCCCAAGGGGACCACCACACCTGCCACAGTCCAATCTGGGTGAAGCCATGGGAACTGAAAGCCGCCGTAGCTCCTGTTGCACCTGACGCAATCGGCCTCGGTGCATGGGACTTCCAAAATAGGCAACCCCTGCACCATGGTTGGAACCGACTCATAGGGCTTGTGCAACACAATGACGACATTGGATAGGTGCGCCATGGCCAGAGCACGCGGCATCCCTGCCGCGGCTTCCAGGAAGGCGCGAAGATTGCGTGGCGTGTCCACTGGGACAGTCGCCCATGCGGCCGTGCGGAATACATGGCCGAACATCAAGCAACCTGATCCTAGACACAAATACGAAAGAAAGCTGCTTTGGCTCAGCATATGTACATTATATATACATACACATATTGATGCATCACAGTTCCTCGAAAAGGGGCTATTTCTCTGGAAAGTTTCATGGCAACGTGGACAGGACGCTCCATTTTGGGGCTTTCAGTGGATCCCAGACAAGCCACTATGGTAGGTAAACGCTCGCCATTTTCCTCTTGGTTTTTGTTGGGTGGCAAGCCCTTGATTGCCTGCTATATACAGGTAATTTGATCCTTTGGAGCTCTTTTGGCTTTCATAGTTTCAGCAAACGCGTGCAAGTCTGGCCGAGCCTCCGATTTCGCAGTCAAACTGTAGCCTCCACGTTGCCATAAAACCGGACCCTGTTCAAAGGAAACTAGTCTCCAAGACCTCGAAGCGTCAAGTTTCATGTTAGGCGACGGGAGGGTACTTTACCCCTGGATGTCGAAAGGCTGTGTCTCGGCCTCCTTAGAAACTTAATCAACATTGGCGAGGTGAGGCGTGGATGTCAAGAGCAAAGCTGGGCTGCAAACAATGCAATCTGCGACGCACTGCGAGGAAGACTCGTTGCTTGTACCCAGTTGCTCAGTGGCGCCCTGTGTTCTTTGTTTGGGAAAGGGTTCCCCTTTTAAAGTCAACCAACCAAAAAGGGATGCCCTTTTTGTCCCCTAGCCACTGGGCATCTGAGTGTTCCATCCTGGTACTTGGTCCGATGTCAAACCCCAGCTGGCGCTTTCTGGGGTGCCTGGAGTTCTTGGGTTGCTCCCCTGACATGCGGGGAGTTGAAGAAACTGGCGTCCTGCTATGCCAACCAATCTGCACCAAGCAACCGCAGGGTGCGTGTTTTTGTGTTGTTGCAAGGGGGGTGTTGCGCCAACTCATATGCCACTTCCCTTTTCAAACCCCCCTTTTTAAGGTATCCGATGGATTCTTTACGAATTCTGCCACCCACACCCTGCCACATGCGGGCGGAAAGGCCTCGGTCCCTCGGACCCAGGACGCCGAGCAAGACCCACAAGATGGATGAGGCTCGAAACCTGGCTCCGTCCGATGTCCGCTGGTCACCAAATCGCCCACCAAAAGGTCCTGGAAACAGATTCGGCGTTTCCTGCGACGGTAAATGGAAGGGATCAAGAAAGGAAAAAGGACCGCAAGGGCCCCAAATAGCAAAGCTTTGGCCCCATTTTGATTCGGGGGGAGTCGTGAGCCTCGAAACCCAAGGTGATGGAGCCTTTGCGGCAAGAGCAACTCAGAAGCGAACATGAACGGTCTTTGTTGACCAATTAGCTTTTTGGGCCTTTTGGAGGCAAATGCCTTTTCCATTACACCTACACAGGAGGCACGAGCAACCCAGCTGAATTGAAGATGGTACAGGGTTCGTGCAATCACGTCTAGGGGCGGTTTGCATTCAAACGATTTCGCAATGTTGAGGATGTCACTTCGATGTCATGTTAACTCTGGTCTTGCTCGGGCAAATGACAGGGCGAAACAAGCGAAAACCTGTGATGAAGGCGCCTTACTCCTGGATCCCTCGATTCAGCCGGGAGAATTGCAGTATATTTAGAGAGAGAGATGCAATTTGTCTAGATTGAATGCCAACTTCATTTTTTTTTATCACAGGAAAGTCAACGGGAGTCACATTCTTACTCACCCTAGGGGCTCAAGACCATATGATTCTCATATGGCTGTGGGTCAAAAATAGGCACCCGACATGGAAGCTAAATGAAACCAAACACCTAAAACCCGCGGTCCACTGGTTTGATTTTGACCCCAAACCCATATTTGGGGTCCCGGGACCCCTCTCCTACTGTGGATGGACAAAATCCTGCACCACCTAAGAATCCCTGGAATGATGATTCCCCCGCAAATACCAACAAATAATGGTTTCCCATGGTTCCGAAGTGGTGCGAAATGGATTTTGTCCATCCACAGTAGGGTCAGTGCCACAAACCAACGACATGGCCCCTCTGTCAGGGCAGCACCGACGGCTCGGAGGCTTCGGATTTTTTCCGCCGATTCGACGATTCTGCGTCTTCGTGCAGGTTTGGTCAAAACGACATGATTTGGGGGTGGATGTCAAAAATAGGGTTGAACCCTAAAATGGACCCTGCTAAATGGAGACAAGGACTAAAACCTGCGGTTTTTTTCGGTGGTTTAATTCTGACCCATACCGTTTTGGCCTCCAAACCACGAATTGGTGGTTTGGAGCCCGGAATGTTTGGAGGTGGTCCGCGGGGAAACCCCTTGACCCTCTACCAGAACCAGGGACCCGTTTAAACCGAATTCATCAATCCAAACAACCAACCAGGGCTACCTGAATGCGACCCCCCCAAAACAAATGCCAGTTTACTGTTGTTGTTTGTTTATGAGGCGACCCCCAAACAAAACAACAAAAACGGAAGAAAAACAAAAACAGGCAGGCAATGGTTTCTCCCCACCAATGGATCCCAGTTCCCGCCATAGTAGATGGCCAGCCATTGTCCTCTTTGGAGGGGTATTTGTTTCAGATTGTTTTTTTGTTTTTTCCGCTTTTTGCTTTTTGGCTTCTTGGCTTCTTGGCTTCTTGGCTTCTTGGCTTTTCGGCTTCTTGGCTTCTTGGCTTCTTGGCTTCTTGGCCTTTTGGCTTTGGCTTTTCGCATCCTCTGCATTCCCAGTTCCTCTTCGGCAGGTGGCGTTTTGGCTTTGGCGATCTTTGGCGGCTTGGCTTTTCGCATCCTCTTCTTTCCCAGTTTCTCTCCGGGCGCTTTGGCTTTTGCACCCTTTCATTGGTTTTTGGATTTGGCTTCCCGCATCATCAGCATCACCAGTGTTCTACTTCTTCGAACATCATGGGAGGGGCTCCCCCCCACCCACCTGCTACTTTTTAGATTGTTTGCAGAGTAATTGCACCCCTATTTGAATCAACACTTCTTCAAACATCATGGTGGGGGCTGCCGCTTCTCACCCCCCAACCCCCCCGCTACTTTTTAGATTTCTTGCAGAGAATTAATTGCACCCCTATTTGAATCATCACTTTTTCGAGCGTCCAATTTTGTGAGAAATGCTGTAAAACACGACACTTTAAGTAATCTATGTAATCCATGTATGTCTGTATATGTATGCACTTTTTCGAACATCATAGGGGAAGCCACCAACGCAACCCTCCCGCTGCCTTTTTAAATTCTATCGCACCCGTTCTTGAATCATTGCACCCCTACTTGAATCATCACTTCTTCGAAAAATCATGGGGGGGCTGCCGCCCCCCCGAACCCCCCGCTACGGTTTAGATTTTCTACAGAGATTTAATTGCACTCCTATTTGAAACATCACTTCTTCGAACATCATGGGGGGGGCTGCCCCCCCCCCCCAACCCCCCCGCTACTTTTTAGATTTTTTGCAGAGCTATTCGAAACATCACTTCTGCGAACATCGGGGGGGGGCTGCCGCCCCCACCAACCCCCCCGCTACTTTTTTGCTTTTACAGGGATTAAATGCCCTCCTATTTGAATCATCACTTTTTGACCCCGTCAACCCGCCAGCTACTTTTTTGATTCTGTTACACACGATTTGTTGGTGATGCTAGGGATGTTGGTCGGACATGCGCATTCCCTACGCACCATCCAGGGACCAAACCGCGCGATGGTTTTTTGTCAGGGCACGTACGGCTCTCGGCCCACCACAGCACCGGCCTCAGAAAACCTGGCGCCTGGCGCCGATGTTCAGGATTTGAGGCCTGTGGGTGGAAGAAACATACTGTGGATGGTTGCGAAATCCATTTCGCACCACCCAAGAAACTTTAGAATGAGTCGATTCCCCTGTATATACCAACAAGCCATGGTTTCCCATGGTTTGAAAGTGGCGCAGGATTTCGTCCATCCACAGTAGGGGCTTGATTCCTTGTCCATTATTTTAAACCATCGTTCTGTTCAATAACCGGCTCCATGTTCACTGGGTTTCTTGAGGTTGTCTTGCAAGAAGAACCCTGAAAAGAATGGGGAATGTACCCCTACAAACATATGAGCCACGGTCAAAGCTCCCGATATTGTTCATGATCTTGGTTGCCTGAATAGGAGTCATTAGCATGCTTCTGAAGGATGTTTCCTACCAGGTGGATCACCAATCATCCCATGGACAGAATCCATGTCGTACCAACTAAGAAACCATGGTTGAAACTATTTGTGGTTACGGGATTTTTGTTGGGAATCGAATCATTCCGTTGGGTTTCTGAGTTCGGTGGAGCATTGCAGTTCGGTGGAGCGTTGCATGGATTTCGCAACCATCCACAGTATATAGTAGGTTTCTTCAATCTGGGAAGCAGTCATCCAGCTTTGATCCAGCCCAGAACTGGGTGATTTTGGGTGCAGTCTCAGGAAGTTCCCTTCGGCAGGATTACTAAGCTTCACTGTTGTTGGCATGTTTTTTTTTGTTTTTTGGGGTTTGGTTCTGTTCATTTGTGGTAACAAATGTTGAGTGTGTTGCCTCCATACCGTATGGGTAGCAACTTGTTGTTCAGCCCCCCCACCCCCCGCATGAAAGAATCACTGGAAGGTGGGCGGGCCCAATGGTATTTCAACTTTTTGATAAAAGGGGGGACATGGAACCCCGTTTGGTCGCTGCTCAAAGAGGGAAACTTAGAAGGGAAGCTCCAAAAGTCCAGCAACCCCTCTGTGTGTGTGTCTTGGTGGTTCCCAACCATCCGCTTCCTTGGGTTTTGATTTTTTCTTGGTTTGTGCAGTGGTTCCCGAATGCAACCCACAAGTCAGTCGCGTTTAGCAGATCTGAGCACAGCCCAGTATAGAAATAAAAGACACATGCTTTCCAGCATGTGTTTTTAGCAAGCACAGTTGAAAAAAACGATGCTGATTGTTCGGGGGACCTTTGGGGAAAACGGCTTCGGTGCTTTGGGCAACGTTGGAGTCCGATTCGATTTTCCGAGCCAAGCCAAACCGCCAAGTAAGGGTGACTGAGTGGCGGATTGGCTCGCCAGAAATAGACCATATGGGTTAATCCACCAAAGGACTGCAGGTTTTGGTCCATGTTTCCACTTACCAGGGTTCCATTGTGGGTACCTATTCTTGACCCACACCCATATCTTGGCTCCACTTTCGCGCCTCCAGTGGACATGTTGAGTTGGTTTTTTTCCCCCGCGGGCATGTGAAGGCACACAGCCGTAGAGCCCCTGTTTTTAACTTGTTAGAGGCATTGTTGCTTAAACATTATTGTGACATGCTTCCATCTTATGTTTTCCCCTGAGGCCCTATTGGTTTTGGACGTGTGGGTGGACGAAATCCGCTTCGCACCCCTTGGGGAAATAGGATAAACTCTGCTGTATTTAGTGGGATAAAGCTCCTACCAACTGGTGCAGAACTTCGTCCTGCAGGGTGATTTCCGTTCACGGGCCTCGTCTGCTTGTTGAAGCCAATTTTTTTCTTAGTGGCTGGGGCAGCATCCCCATCATTTGCGCGCATCGCAAGCTCACGCCGGGGAACAGCGAGGAGCTCGAGGCTCGCGCAGTGGGTTTCCTCCGGGCATTCCTTGATTCCAGTTTGTGCATGCCGAATGCTCCCATGACATCATGATGTTCATCAAAGGGCCTCCAAAAGGGCGCCCCCTAACAAAGGGGACGGGCGCCATGGTTTGGCAGGAGGCTGGCCTTCTGGCGCTTTTTTTTCTTCTTTTGTTTCGGGGCCGGCTCTTTTTCGACTCAAGCCATATCGGTTGGCATTCTCGTTGACTTAGGTAAACTCATGGGTGTGTGTTTCAAAAAGTCGGACCCCCCAAAGTCCAAGCTCAAACTCGGATTCCCTCTTGGGATTGGTTGAAGTTTTGGATTGGGTGATTGAGGGATTGGGATTGGATCCTTTCAACAAGTCCTTTATTAATTGGTGATTTGGATTGGTGGTTTGGTGTTCAAATGCCCAAACAACCAAGCCATCGAGGGTTCCTGAAAAATCCCAAACCAACCCCAGAGGGTCCAAGTACCTTCTAAGGAGGTACTTAGACCCTTTTTCACCCCCCCCCAAAAGCCATCCTCATGAGGTACCAAGGGACCCTCTGGGAACCCTGCGAACCCAAGCCAAGGACGGAGAGGAGTACCAGGATGCCACCCGTGAAGCGCTGCCACGACCTGAGTGCGCTTTTAGGAGGCTGGAGCCGGTGCCCCTTTGTGGAGCTAGGGAAACCAAGAGGAGGTGCATTTGGGTGTCTCTTGTTTTAGGGTTTCCATGGGTTTCACTAAAACCTGAAGAACATAATTTCCTTCTATGACACGTGACACGTGACACGTGACACGTGACTTGCGCACGGGCAAAACGGGGGGTGTTTTCTTCAATCTTCGGGCCAACTTGTTGGTACGGTGGATGGGCGAAATCCGTTGCGCACCGCCCAATAAATCCTGGAATGAGTCGATTCCCTTGTAAATACTAACAAACGGTATGGTTTCAACCCTGGTTGCAAAGTAGTGCGAAATGGTTTTGGTCCATGCACAGTATCATCTTGCGAAGGCGCAAGGGGGTACGAGCGAAAGGCATGATAAAGGTCGTGCTCACTTGGGGTTCCCATGTATTATTTAGCTTCAGCTCTGGGATTTGTAATAAAGTTTGCAGATGAAGTGCCAGAGGTTTGGCAACTCCGCAACCGTGGACGTAGAAAGAGAGAGAGAGAGAGAGAGAGAGCCAATGTATTCACTGACACAAGCAAGGAGCAGCAGATCATGCAAAAGTTCTCTGCATTTGCTTTCCCCAGTTTGTGTGCTGAACGCATCGCATGTGCAACAATCACCTTTGCTATTTTACTCGCTGTCTCTTTTTAGTTTGACCAACATGTGTGTGTGTGTGCCTTTTTTACTGGTCCAATTTGGCTTTCGAACAAGCACCCGGTACCCCCCTCAAAAAGCACCCAATGCACCCGCCACGGAAGTTTTGCTAGGACTGAGCCGTGGACTGTTCCGTTCCCCCGGTGGCAGGAGCCGGGGCCAGGCGATTGAAGCACTTGTTTGACAGTTTAGAGGGTCCCTAAATTCGGCGGTTGTGTTCCATTGTTTATACGTTTTAATCCTTGGGTCCTTAGGCTACAATGTCGATGTAGACATGTTTTGATAGAACACGTCAGGTGTTACATTGATGCTGGATCTTGAGCCACTTGTGGCTGGCATGCATTGTGACTTTCAGATGGGTTTGACCCAGCGGCTGGTTTTGGTCTGGCAACGCACCGGGTCCCTTAGTAGCCTTTGAGAATGGTTGGGGTGTTGTCAGGAGTCAAAGTACATCCTTGGAAGACACCAAGGATGCTCGACGGGAAAGCAAAGGAAATCCGCGAGACAGACATTTTCCAAGATATAGGAGTTTCGTGTCACGCGGGTACGGGCTACGCAGCCTTCCAAAATTCGATCGCCGGATGAATCCGGAGGACCCCATTTATCAGAGGAACCCCCTAAGATAAAGTAGATCATTTCCCTACAAGGGGAACCACCTGATTAGTGCGGATTTGTCCGATTTCAACAGAAGCCTCCCGGCCTTTGAAACCCATACCAACTGGTGGCAGCAAGTATTTGAGCTTTCTTCACGGGTGTCCCAATATAGGGGGACAATGGACACCGTGTCAGTATCACCGCGGCTTACAAGGGTCTGATTGGGGCAATTTCATGGGGACACGTTTGTGGGAACGAGGTTCTGAACGGCTCATGAAAGTTCGCACAGAGGCAGCTTACAGGGGTTCATTTCCTTCATTTCAAGCACGTTGGTGCCCAAACAGTGTCCCTTAAGGATGTTCAGGGCCCCTGTGGGCAAACCCCCTTTGCAGGATTGTTTTGGGAGTGCTTTTTGCTGGGTTAAAGTAAGGATTTTGACGAATGGGGTTTAGGACAAAGCCAAGAATTCTTAGGCTCAGGTCTTGGCCTGGTCCCTTGCCAAGCTTGTAGATTTGGAGCCCCTTAAAAAGCAATTCCAAACCCACCCACCCCTAAGACGTTTGCTCAGATTCTTTGGACCCGGATTTTTTGGGGTCTGAACTTGACATAAATCATGATACAGAAACTGTGGGGGGGGTCGTGTTTAAGCCGGGGAAACTTGACATAATTCAGACTACCGATGTTAAACCAGGTGCAACATTAACAAGCCACCCAAAGCCCCGCCACCCTGATTTTGCCAGCTGTTTGAGATGGCAACCGGTTGCTTCGTAAGAGGTTAGTCAGGCTGGTAATAAACCGCACAAAGAGGACGTACAAGACAGGGCGTGGTGTTAGGAATCAGCCAAAGCAAACAGTAAGCAGTTGTAGCGCTAAGGCACCTTCCAGCCCACCCCGCGTGGAAGCAATCTTAAGTCGAAGCCTAGCACCGCGTGAGCGCGGAATCTTGAAAGGCCCGCGGTGCACACTGAAAGTTTGGGACATTGCCACGATGGCAACAGCAAATTAAAGTGATTTACAGCGCGAGCGCTGTTTAAGAAATCGGTTGGTAGAGGCCATTTAGTCTTTAAAAGAGCTGGTCTGGAGCCAGCGGGGGTGGATTTCTTAGCCAATTTCTTCACCTTGTCCGCGTTTAGAGGAATGAATTCCTGAATTTCTTAGCGAGTCCTTCATCGCCCCAAACTGAGCCCCGGAATTTCTTAGCAAAGGGGCCCTTCATCGCCGCGAGAAGGCCGCTAGGAAATCCAGCCCCCGAATTTCTTAGCAAAGGGGTCCTTCTGACCGAAAAGGCCGTTAAGAAATCCAAGGCCCACACCATACAAAGGTGAGCTGATGTAGCGGTACCACACCCGCACCCCAGAAACCAGAAGTCATTGGTTATTCTTGGCGTGGGGAGGTGGTTTTCTTCCTCGCACAAGCTCCAAGTTGGCCAAGAAATTGGACGCAACATCCAGGGGGGCTCAATTTCTTAGCAGCAAATGCAGTTGCAACCTGCTTGGTCTGGGAATCGCAGCCCCTCAATTTCTTCTACAATGATTTCGTCTACAGTGCTTGCACTGTAGAACACCCCACTCATATATGTGGCTTGACGTGCTCCCTTCTATCTACAGTGGAATTGGTCTTTCAGCTTTCCATGCGTTCTGTGATAGTAGGAGGGAGGCCAATCCAACTAGGAACAGGCCTGGTTTTTCTGTGTCCTCAAGTTCCGTCTCGTTTTTGTTGCGGACAAGGCCGTAGCGTCAACAGCAAGTCTGGAATCTGGATTCTGACCAAGCCACCCAGGAAGAGAACTGCAGGTGAGGTTGTGCGCACCGGGGCTATTCAGCCAAATTGTAGTAAATGTCCTTGCAACAGACTTGTAGGAATGTTGTAGCAGCTGCAAACGTATTAGCCATAAAAGTTTGTAGTATTATAAGTGAATATAGTAAATTTGCATTGGAACCCTTGAACTGCTTGGCGGTTCCCAGCGATCCTCTTAGATGTTTAGGTTGTTAGGGTCTAAAAACGGTTTGGCGGGGGTTTCCAAATTTTAGCCCACTATATAAATGCTAAACTCTTCCCCAAGGATCTGAGAACAGCCCAGATTGCTGGCAGTAGCGTGCAAAATGACGATTCGTTGGAGAAGTGATTGAATCGATCGGAATATATAGGAATACATAGGAAAAAGGAACAGACAGACACTTGCTGACGATGTCGCAATCTGGTCCCACGGGTGCCAGGGCCATGCTAACCAAGCTATCGTCATCAAGGTGGGTTTGCTTGACACGTTCCCATGTTCGTCGCGCTACAAAGCGTCCACGCTAGCTTTGCCGACGCAGGACACGAAGCTCCCCATGGCGGAATGCCAGGACGCGACCTTGAAAACGGGGGAGGGGTGTCAAACGGGGGAGGGGTGTCAGCGACCAAGCTTGCTTGTTCGCAAGTCACCAAGGTTCGCGCAACGCTCATCCAAGCTTGCATTAGGATAGGAAAATGGGAACTAAGAGTTCTGTTGAATGTGGCGCAAGCTTGGGGCAAATCCGAAAACCATTCAATCACAGGCCCCGTGTGTTGGGTTTGCTACGAAAATTGGGCCGCTAAAAGCCTACTCGCTTCAAGGTCGCCGCATGTCATGGTGTTGCGCCTGCAGAGGCGACAACGTCCATTCCAGAGACAAGAGCGCTGAGGCTTGCAGACTAGAGTTTAGTTTGAGTGTCATTGGAATGCTTCTGTGAAAACGGAATACAGGTTTCTGCCGCCCGTGACGCATGACGCATGAGTTTTCAGGGGACCTTGGGTTTCCTTCTCCTGGCGTGCTGCGTGCTCAGACCCCCCCCCTTAATTATTCGCCACAAGTTTTGGGCTAGGTTTGAGATCTAGAATTGGACCCTCCTAACTGGACAGGCATCACTGGGCATACTCAGAGATTGGTATGTTGCATTCCCCTTTCGATAACACTATCATCAAGCAGGGTTATCAGCCCCTACCGATGTGCTTTGGACATGTTGTCAGGCTTGCGCGCGTCCATGTGAGAGCACTGCTTCTAATGATCCGGTTCGGTGGGGGAAACGTTGCCCATTTCTGCTTATGTGTTGATGCCGTGTTGACATTTTTCTTGTGAATTCAGCTCTTTGACAATAAGCGATTCCAGCTTGAGTGTTAGGGGAACAAAATACCAGTTGTCCAAAGCGTATCGACCTTTTGACCTTTTAGGGGACCTCTTGGTCGATGTTTAATTATGGCCCCAAAGGTGACCACCTTTCGTTTCCAGGTCCCATAGGAGCAAGTAACTTCAGAAAAAGAGGTTGGACCTCCCTACCCACCAACATGGCTTAGGTGCCAATCTAAGGTGACAAGACTAGGGGGCCGCCGCCTGCAGGATTGGTCGGCGGCTTTCCCCATGGACGCAGGCGCTGTGTTTCCTGCCCGAAGTTTGGTTGTTTTTGTTTTAATCTCGTTGTATTGCCAGACTTGGCTCAGAAACCTTGTCACAGCTAATTCAAATGCCTTCTTGGGTATTCATCATTTGGGCATGGGTCAAAATAGAACCGCCAGCGGACCGCAGGGTTTAGTCTTTTGTTCCATTTACCATGGTTCCATTTTGGGTATGCATGTTTGACCCATAGCCATTTGTTCCCTTACTAGCCCAAGGTTGTTGTTTGTCACTCAAATGGTTTCAACATTGTACTGCGGTTGCGGAGAGTTTTTTTTGAAGTTGGTACCATACTGGTGGTTAATACGGGAAACCAAAAGGACACCCAGAATTTGTGGGGTCTTCCAAAAAGCCACTTCACCAGTTGCATATAGTGAGAAGGGGGCAAGCAGTTGGAATTGGAGTCCAACAAGGCATTTGCAATTGCTGCTGTATGGTTGTTGTTGGGAAAGATTCTACATGTTTGCTTGTTGTGGTTTAGTGGGAAATCTCCACTTAACTGCATGTTTTTTTTTTGTTTTTTTTACAAAAAACATGTTCCCCTTCCAACGTCAACTTAGGGTTCACAGCGGACATTCACTTTACACCGTCAGAATCAAAGCCTGATATTAACATTGTCTACCCAGAACCATGGTTTACACTGAAATAGGTGGCTGCACCCGTCTCTGTCTTGGAACACTCCTTTACCCGGGTTTGGATTGTGGCTCAGGTTGCTGAACAGGTTATCACACTTAGATTGATCCGGGATGGTTTGCCAGTCTCAGTGGACAGTGCACTGGTGAGAGGGGAGCTTGTACAAATACAGGTGGTTCAGCATCAATCCATTCAGGTTGCGAATTATATGAGTTGAACATCAGGGATTTGGAAGTTTGATTCGCCAGTTAGTAGCTGGTTCCCCGATTGTTTTTTTCTCTCTACGGTTTACGGTTCACCCCACATTCACGGGGCCTATTCGTGCAAAAGCGAACCGTTACCTTTGCAACTTACCGCGAATCGAAGAAGAGGCCTTGCCAAAGACAGCTGAAATCGATCCAGGCAGAATCTCACATGGATAGCGGTTTTTTCGCCCGCACCTGGTGGTTCTTTTTGGTGATTCCCGTTCTCAATAGGCAACCGGCCACGTTGTTCCCTTGGTAACCTGAAGGTGCTTCTGTTGATACATCCCAAAACCGAAGGGTGCCAGGTATCCTGAGGACCCTGCGGGGGTCTCATCCAAAAAGTTGTTTTATGGCCCAGGCAAATGCAGCAGAATCCGGCCAAGGTTTATCATAAGCAGTTGTTTTTTGGTATCCCGCATTTTTTCAAGGCACAAGGCGATCCCAAAAGGTCCATTTGACAACTCCTCACAGGTCTTGCTGGTGCTCACCAGGGAATGTGGGAATGAACCAGGGGTCCCCTTAAAGGAAGCCATTGGGGGGGGTGGTTTACAGGCGTCATTCCCGCATCCCCTACTGAGCACCAGCAAATCTTGTGTGTGCTTGTTTGTTCGTGGGCCAAGTACTCAGGTACACTTCGCACACTGATTCAGAGTCGCAAGGGGTGCCATTGCAGTCGAAGCTCGCCACTGTAATGTTCCTTTAGTTTCCAGTAAAACCAACCCAAAACATGATACCCTAAGACTCACCTTCCTGCGTTCATGGACTTTATACGCTTTTTGGGAAGACCATGTTAGTGTTAAATCAAGAGTTTGTTTTGGCCATCCACTCGGGCAGTGCGAAAAGAAAGACACCCCCCATGTGGGCCAATGGATTCTCGCTTTCTCGTGTTCGGACTTGGCATGCCAGGCCTCAATGATGAGATGGCCAAGCTTTGTGCTTTGGCAGAGCTTGGCAATGCGAGTCAGTTCTGTGGATGGGTGCGAATTCCGTGCAACGCACCACCCAAGAATCCGTGAAATGAGTCGATTCCCCTGCAAATACCAACAAACAATGGCTTCACATAGGTTCAAAGTGGTGCAGGATTTCGTCCATCCACAGTATGCTTCGGGTCAGGGATGGTCATCCACCTGGTTGGAATCCAAAACCATCAGAATGATTCCAGTGTTATGGGAACATGACCCATAACCCATGGTAAATCCGCTTCTCGCACCACTTGGAAACCAGGGTTGAAACTGAAACCATAAGGTTTGTTGGGGAAGCATCAGAAACCAGGGTTTCTGAACGGTGGTGCAGCGTTTTGTCCATCCACAGTATGGGCGGAATTCCCCTCTGAATGCTTCAAAAAAGCAGGGATGCTTCTTTTTGGCAGGCTAAAACAACAAAAGCAATTGGAGCTGGTTTTTGTGAATGGCGGGTCCCTTTGGAATGTCTTTTGGAGCACACACACACACACACACATTTTTGTTATGACAAATTCTGATGGAGGTTGTTGACCAGAACTCCCTTTCTGGTAGGGTCACTTTGAATGTGTGCAATGTAAATCAGGGCTCAGTTGGACCACCCCGAAGGCAACTTTGCTTCAACCTTCCTTCATTCGTGGAAACAATTAAGGGCTCAGTTGGACCACCCCAGGAAGGCCACTTGGCTTCAACCTTCCTTCATTTGTGAAAATAAATAACCAAGCGCTTTCTGGTTGTGTCTACAAACCTGGAAGAAAATGACGCCCAAAGTTCGCTGACCGATTTGTTTTGCTTTCGCCTCAGGTGGGATCCATTAAACATACCGAGCTTACATGGCAGCTCACCTCTGACAGCCTTAGATAGACATGTTCAGTGAGATTCCATGTGGCTGTGGTTGTCAAAACCGTTTTGGGATCCCATTCTTGGTTGGTCGGTGAATTCACCACCCATTTTAGTCTATTGGTGTACCACCCATTTTAGAACCTATTTTAGTGGTTGGATTGGTTGATGTTCACCGTAAATACGATTTGGATTTTGCCCCATGGCCATGTTCGTTCCAGGGGTAGGGTCGCAAACTGTGAGGCGGAATTTAAAACATAACAGGTTGCGAGCAAGAGCTGAGACAGTTTACGCAGCCCCCGAATCCCAGGAATCTAGAAAGTTTGGATGTGCATGTGTGGGTTTCAATTTATTAATCTGATGTTGGTGCTTTTCCGTACTCTTTCAATCGGACTCCAAAGCTAGTCTATATTTTGGGGTGGACGAAAGATGAAGCCTGGTCTGAAATTGGGTTTATTCTGTTTCGGGGAGTTATCTTTAGGGTTGTTATGAAGGGAGATTAAAGGAACACCCGTGTGTGAGACAAGCCAAAATGGGTGTGTTCCAAGATAGGGCACCCCAAAGTGGTGTCCTATTTATTTTCCATCAACTTGCTTGTGTTCAGTAGGGAATGAGGGAATGCTTCCTTTATGGGAATCCCTAGGTTCATTCCCTCAAAATCTACTGAGCAGCAAGTTAAACCAACCCCAAACATGTTTCTTGGTGCACACCCATCCGGCTGAGGGCTGCAGCGCGAAGTAGCGGAGCTGGCAGAAATGATGGGTTCCAACGAGATGCCGCGGGCTCGGGCTGAAGTTCTGCGCTTCACTCAACTCAGGCGATGGTGAGATTTGAAGCTTGTGGTGGAAACACATGGGTTAAATCACTCAACCAGGTCATGGACCAATCCAACCCCCTTCACTCAACTCAGGCGATGCCATTCATGTTTGGTTTGGAGTGGGGTTCAGGAGACCCATCTGGTTTGGAGCCCGGTGATTTGGGATGCCACTGGCTCTTTCTTGTGGGTAAATGGGCAGCCAGTCAAACTTCCAAGCCACGCGAATCTTGCTGGTTCTCAGGGAATGAGAAATGGAAGCCCTGTAAACTAGAACCCAGGTTCTTGCTGATGCGATACGTAGGGAATGTGGGAATGAAGCGTTTTGGGGATCCTGAATAAAGCAAGCCCTAGGGTGGATGATTTGTAGGGGTCATTCCCACATCCCCCCTGCTGAGCACCGGTCCACGTGGGTATCCTCGAAAGGACGTTGACCTACTATATGGGTGCATAGGTGTCCTTTTTAGTTGTTTTGGTAGAACAATAGATGGCCCTGGTTTACCTGGTGGTTTAATCATCCACCAGGGCCATCTATTTCCCCCAAAGGGAAACCTATGTATGGGTGTGTTTTTGTTGAGTCCCCGGAATCTGTTCAATTCTTCGGGTCTTTCTCTTTCCCTCACTTTGAGCTCCTGGACTTTGGGCACTTTTTTTGTTTTTCCTTTTTTTTTCATTTTTTTTTTCGGGTAGACCATTTTAAAAACAAAAGAACACACACATGGTTAAAATTTATGGCAACAATAAAACAACTGGTCAACTTGTTCTGGCCACTCCGCTGGATCGGTGAGTTTTTGGCCAGTCGAGTTTAGTTCGTACAACGGACGCCCATTCATTTTATCGTTGGCCTGACCGGTCGGCCTGTCATGTTCTCTTTCAGCGCCTCGCAGGCCAATTCAAGAAGGCTTGTCAAAGCTTATGGCCATTTGGTAAAGGATCATTGCACGGTTGAAACGGGTCGGATTTTCCGAATTGGACCCACACAAAGCAAACTACTTTGTGCGGAGGGTCAACAGCAACCAGGTTTATAAGCAACCTTTGTAAGCTTGATACGCATCTTAAAACCAACAGTCAATGGGTGTTTGGCGCCTTCGAGCAGGGTGACAATGATCACTTGGCCATGCGTAAAGGTCCACACTGCATGCAACAAGCAAGAACAGAGTAAGGCAGGGAGTGCGTTGCAAGAAAGCAAGCAAGCTCACAGGAAGCCGATTTCCATGGTCGTTGGGAAACATTTTTTTACATGTTTGCTTATTGTGGTTTAGTGGTTGAAATCCAGCCACTTAACTGCTAGAATTTGAGAATTGTTGATCCCCTGCCAACGTCAACCAAGTTTCGGCCAGCAGACGCAAACCCAAGCCAACGCATTTCCGCCTTTCCCTCATACCTCTCCAACAAAGGGTATGCAGGAGCCTCGCGCAGATGACCAACATCCAAACGTAGAACATGTGTTTGCGTCCCCTGTATTTTTTCTTGGGCCAAATCTCTAGGGTGCTGATGCTGAGTCTAAAAGCTCAGACCCTCATGTTTAACATGAGCTTCAACGCCAATGAACCCCCTGGTGAATCCCTGCTAGGTAATCCATACTCCCAACTGGGTGGTTCCGTCACTCTTGAGTCACTTGGCTTGTGACCACGTAAAAAAAGAAGAAAAAAAAGAAAAGACAACTCCCTGAGTACGGTGCGGACTTCGGTAAGGTTGAGTTACTCTTCTTGCTGGCGCTAATGACCCAACCATCCCTTCTGGTGTCCTTCAAGAAGACCAAAGCCTGGGTTCATTCTTAAAGAGGCAGGGAACCCACTGAACGGAGACCTATAACCATGGCTTTGGTGGGTTGTTTCACCATGGTTACTCTCACCACTCACCTAGACACTTCCTAAGTGCCCTGCCCGATCGCCAGTTTAATATATTTTTTCCCAGGCTTTCCCCTTGAAAGACACCAGAAAAAATGGTTTACAAGGCTCCTTCCATTTCAAGGCAACCCCTGGGTTCATTCCCACCTTCCCTCTAGGTCCCCCAGTGGTGCCTTTTTGCCCCTTTTTTGGGGGAGGGTTTCCCAACTAAAAAAATGGCTCCAGAAGAAAACATCGGGTACCCTTATTCTAACCTCTCTACTGGAGGTCCTAGCCCGACTTGTCGCTTTGTCTTCACGTCTTTCCCTCGGAAGCGAGTTGTGTGACGAGAATTCGAGCCGAGGCCGCGGCCTGTCCTTGCCGGGCCCCAGGCTGCCCGGGATCGGAGTTTGTGGCTCGATGGGCTCCGGGGCTGCGCTTGGCGTTAAAATCACGGAGAAGGTGCCCCTCGAAGCCACGTACACAACAGGGTACCCTCAAGAAAGTGACACTTCCATACTGTTATGGCTGTTGGGTTACGGATCTTTGGTTGTTTCTTTTTTACTTTTCGGGTTTTGATCAAGGTGGTTTTCCGAACTGAACCCGCAGAAGTTGAGAACTGGGGTCGTTGCAGCAACCGAGGTACCAACTCAAAAGAGACACCCGGCATGCATTTGCAGAGTTGGGACCATTTATGGTGGACATGGCGCCAAAGGCCCACCAAATATCCCCCTAAACTCAAACCTGTTTGTCTGTGTGTGTGTCTTTGCTCGTTTTTTTCTTTTTTCTTTTTCTTCCTCGTTTGGCCAAAGTAATAGTTTGTTTCGGTCGTTTAAAAAGCAAGTACCGGTGTCTTCGTTTGAAACTTCCGCCCAGGCTTTGGTGACTTAGGTCGGACATGGAAGCTGTCAACCTGCCAGCAAGCAGTTCAACTGGCCTTCTGCACCAGGCAGAGACAACCAAGCTGTCAAGCTGCCTAGGGCCTAGAGTCTCCATGACCCTTTAAAAACGGGTGCATTACCCTAAATAATGGATAATAATGGGATCATGGACCTATTTTTGATTTGGGTCACGGAGACTCCAGGTGTAAACCCAGTTGCCTCGGGTGACCGCTCTTTGGTTCGAGCTTTGACGGTTGCTTCCCGGCTGATGAACTCCGAACAAGCATCATGCTGAGAGGAATCTCCTTGCAAACCCCTGTTCTGGGTTCTCGCGATTAATTTGCGGAGCAACTGTTTGCCTACAAATGAACGTCTGCCTGCTGCAACAGTACACAACTCCTAACCCTTACTTGGTCCCTGGATCGACCACACAAGCCGCTATAGACTTGTGAAGATCATTTTTGCCGACTGCTGGCTAGCACACCGGCGTACCTAGATCCCCTGGACCCCCAAAGGACCCATAAAACATTGGTTTTGTTGCGGAAAAAGTAAATCGGTCCATGCAAATTCAAGGCCCTTGGAACAAACCCCTTAAACCCCTGGCAACTTTGATCCATCGCCTTTGCGCAGGCCATCGATGCGCAAATCCGAAGCTTGCACTCTCAGCTGAACCGGGTCTCGCAATTGCTGAGGCGCGCAGTTTGTGCTGACTCGCTCCCTGAGTTCATGGACTTTAGCCACTTTTGGGGGGTTGGACACCATTTTTTGGCGGTAAACAACAAGCTTCGGCTTGTTTTTGGCCAATCGACTCCGGGCTTTTTGGCCATCTCCCAAAACTGAAATTTGATCTGTTGGTTTTCCGATGTTGGCAACGTCTGCCGTTCGGTCCCATTAGGGTCCCTAACCGGCACCGGAACACGCAAGTGGTCCGGCCAACTGGTGGGTGTGTTTTTGTTTGAGGGTACCCTTCCCCTGGGATTCAAACCACCATCAAAACAATGGGGGCTCACATAACCACCATTCTTTGCCCAGGGATCGTCATCATCCAAGTTGGGTCAACCTTTCTTTTAGTGGAGGTTGAACCCTAGGGCTTCCTGATGTTTAGAGGAAGAAAAAGCACACCTTTCTCGGGATCAAAGAAGAAAGAAGAGAACGCGGCTTGGAAGCTAAGAGCTAAGCAGCCATGGCATTTAGGGTGTTCTACATGTTGAGTTTGGAAGGTTTTAGATTATGATAGTAGAACCCATGTTTTTTGTTCTCCCCCCGAGCATGCATATTTTCTGAAAGTCGGGCAACCATTGGTTGGTGGTTTGGATTCGGATTCGCAGCCCTGGTTCATGTTGAGCATCATGTCCACCACGGATTAGTAGACGGCCCCCCCCCCACGATGGGGGCACCTAGAATACTATCTTGAGATCCACTTCAAAAGAGTTTCCAGTCGAGTTAGTATTGGTAGACTTGAGGTTCCATGTGATATAGTGTTACTGGAGCTTCTTTTTGCGATTTGGAACTGAGTCTCAATTTGATTTAGTATTGCTGGAGGTTCCTTTTGAATTTGGACTTGACTTTCCATTGGATTTAGTATTGCTAGAGATTCTTGTTGAAATTTGGACTTGAGTTTCAATTTGTTCCTTTTGAAACTTGAAATTGAGTTTCAATTTGACCTAGTATTGCTGGAGGTTCCTTATGAATTTGAAATTGAGTTTCAATTTGACCGAGTATTGCTGGAGGTTCTTTGAAAATTGAAATTGAGCTTCAATTTGACCTAGTATTGCTGGAGGTTAATTGGGGCCAGGCAACAAGACTTTACTCCAGGGGCCCCTGAAGCATTGTCGAGTTCGGGGCTTGCAGTACTACCCCCGTTGTGGGTTTGATTGTGGGCAGGTGTTATAAGCAAGATACATGTAAGAAAACATGGGTTTGGCAGAACTGATCATTTTGAATTCAAGGAGCAGGCTGAAATCTAACAACAAGGCCTGACGCATCGCCAACATCACCTTGGCTGCCTAATTTCTTAACAGCTAATCGGCAATGACACCGGGCAGGTTGTATCGTTTCGAGGGGCCAGGCAAGAAGACTTTATTCCAGGGCCCCTGGAATAATGTCAAAATGGGGACCTGAAGTACTACCCCTTTTGCGGGATTGACTGCGGACTGCTTTTAAGCAAGAGACATGTAAGATAACATGGGTTTTGGGAAAGCTAGACATTTTGGATTTTGGGGAGCTGAAGAACAAGGTTATAAAGCTCCAAGGGCAGGTGTTGGCTTGGCTGCCTCTCGTTTTCTTTCTCTCCTTCTTTTCTTACTTCTTTCAATTTGTTGTTGCTTTCAGAAAACATGGGCGGGGGTGATGGGTGCTTGTCTTTATTCCAGGTCCAGTTTACTCTGTTTTTTGGCCACCCGTTTGTCCTTATTCCGGGTGCATTTATTAATCCTAGGTGGACATTAACTAACCACCCGGTCTCCAAACCACCTAATCCCCAAAGCCTCCTTTGTTCTGTCTTTAAACCCATGAACCAGTGGCACGGCCGAAAGGAATCGGTCCATTCAAGGTCCAGGCCAACCTAAGCCGACCAAAAAAAACAAAAAGCAAAACGGAGGGCGGGAGGCCCGAGAAGCCCAAACTCGCTGCGCCCCGCCAAAAAGCTCGCAGCTGCGCGGCGCAAAGCAAAGCGTGCAGCCCTGCAGTGGCTTAATCCGTTTCGGACTTGTTGGGGGCCCGGTGTGGAGGTGTCAGCCTTCAAACTGGGCCCTAGATAGCCAAGTTGCGCTCGCCTTTTTGAGTCACTGTTGCGATCGGTTTTTGGGGTACAGTGCATGGAAACAAACCAAAAAAAACAACTGGCGATCCAGGGTCTTTCTTTTTTGAGAGCCCCCGTTTCGGGGGGGGCTTTCTACACGAGAACAAACAGGAAAGCCGAGGCAATTTTGGAGGGGTCCGACGCAGCAAGTGGTTCACAAAATTATGTTTGTATCCCACTTAATGTTGACCCCGGATTAATAAACCCCTGTTTATTAATATGGGGGTGTCCCCAGTTTGAGTGGGATTTATCACTGTTGGAGGGGAACAACCCCATGTTAATAAACAGGGGTTTATTAATTCGGGGTCAACATTACCTCTTTTGCAAGTTTTCTTCCTGGGATGTATCCATGGCTTCCAAGCACTCAACTTGCCTCAACTTGCGGCAGGGGACCATGGGTGTCTTTCAAATCCAAAGCAGATCAGCGGGACAGGGCTCGAACTCGATCTCTGTTTGTGAAACACCACCTGAGCCACAATCAAAACCCGGGTAGATGAAGGTTAGTAAGGGGCAGTCCCAGCCAGGAATAGTTGCGGCCGCCTTCTTAGTTCTTTGCATGGTTCTGGGTAGACCATTTTAATACTGGGTGTTGATTGTGACTCACCTTCTGGTTACCCTTCCACCAACTTAACACGGAACCTGAGGTTTCGGCTGGTCCTGATTTGGACAATTTTCCCTTTGAAGGGACCCCAGACAAACAGAGTTAGTTTTCTTTCGTTGGGGTGATTAATTTGGGAACCCACTTGCTCAGAACCCGCGTAGATGAATGTTGGTAAAGGAAAGTCCCAACCGTGAATATTATTAACGAAGCAGACCACAACCGTACGCAGGGTGTCAAAGAGAAACATACGGCATCACCCATTCTTCAAGCGGTGTTTGCACCCCCCTTCAGTTGTCAGAAGCAAATCAGGTAACCCGTAAGTGGTGGGTTTGCCTTGTGCCTTGTGGGATTTGCACCCCTGGTTCTTGTAGAATGGGTTTCCCCACCCCTATCAACACCACCAATTCAAGCCAGTCTTTTGAGGGAACCTGAAAAGAACCACTTTTTTACAGCACAGGGTTACCCTCGGGAGAAGCTGTCGCCAGGTCACCTCAGTCCCCGATGTCTCCGATGTCTCCATCAATGTCTCCGATGTCTCCATCGATGTCTCCGATGTCTCCATCGATGTCCCCGACAATGTCACCATTGATGTCTCCAAAGAAATCAGCGGAGGACGGTGGCTGAGTCCAGGGACTTGCAACCAAATCGAATCGACCTTTTCCTTATTTTTTCTTGGTGCATTTTGATTGGATGTTAGGACTTTAACTTTCTGCCAACTAATGGGTTTTCCATTGAACCACTAAAAGTTAAACTTTTAGCAGGGGAGCAGAAAGCATCCGAGTTTTAACCTTTTGGTTTCCCCGAGTTCGTCCATTTTAGTTAAGGATCTACAAGGTTAATCTTTGTTTCCAGGTTCCATAGGGGCAAGACTTGAGTGCGTAGAGCCCCAAAATGGGGTTGGTTAAACGAATTCCATAGAGAACAACCCATGGTGCTCTTTTGAGAAACCCTCCAATTGTACAAGTTCAACCTGTTGGGATTGCCTTAACGTAGGAATGAACTCGATTTCGGGGTCTTCAACTCGATTTTCTCCAAGACTTGGCCTTCAACAGCTTGCTTGCTGCGGTTCGTGAGATGTTGCTGCGGGCCTTGTGGTACATAGCAACCATGGGTGTGGCTCAAAATCAAAGAGCCAGGGTTTAGTCTCTGGTTTGAGCCTTTGATCCCGTTTTCCAAGGTGCCATTGTGATACGTGTTTTTGAGCCATTGAAAAATGAACAGAGTGTGCTTGCTTTTTTTGCGATTGTGTCCAAAAGGGCAGCCAACCTGGAGGTAGAAGAAAAGTCCAGACCCTCGTTTTGGCATAGCGAGCTCGCCTGGGGTAAAACGGCTCACTCTACCTTATGCTTTTTGGGAAGTCCGTTCCAGACGCAAACAAACAGTTTGGTTTTTTAACCATTTTGGTCACAACCAAACAGTTTGGAGACTTTTGGCCACCCTGGGTTCCTGGACTTTCTATTGTTTGGGGAGACCATTCTAGTCGCACACAACCAAATCGGTCACTTATGTTGGCCAGTCCAACAGATCGGAAGTCAGACGACTCAAAACCCTACTGGGAACAAGCCACCTGCACCTAGCAAATATATGGCCATGGGTGAAAAGCCAAATCCTACCCCCATGGGAACATCCCAATCCCCACTAAAATAGACAAATGGGTGGTGAATTCATCCACCCCAAAATGGTACCATTGGTTTTGACCCACAGCCAGATGGTTTCCTGCAAAACTAGGCTACAGGCCAGGGTCAGGGTCCACCAAATTTAATTGCAAGGATGGCCAACTGTGCCACTTTTCAGGCACAGCTTGATGAACCCAGGTGTCTTCAATGAGGTCGCGACCCTCCCATGTCTTTTGCTACATATGAAACAAACATGTTGTCTCTGCACCCCAGATGGGCCACTGGCCTTGTTTCAGGGATGACACTTGGCGCCCAAACCAGGCGCCACAAAGGCCATTGAGGTTGGGTGTCAGGACATTGTCGATGGACCAAATCCTACACCGCTTTGAAACCATGGGAAACCATTGTTCGTTGGTATTTACAGGGGAATCACCATTCCGGGGTTTCTTAGGTGGTGCGTTGCACGGCTTTCGCAACCATCCAAAGTATGTTTGTTCTCCAAAGTATTCAACCCATACCTCAAGTTGTACTCCAACATCCTTGTTTTATGATTAGGGCAAATACCTCCTGTTCTTCCTTTTCCCGTGAGACGTGGGTGAGTGATACATATAAATCGAAAGCCAAAAACCACAGCTGCCCTTGATTCTCGTTTCGGCTCGCTTGAGTCTTGTGCATCTCGTGCGACAGGAGGATGTGTTTACCGTAATGATGCGAAACATCCCCAACAAGTTTGGACCTCAGCACTTCACTCAGGGCGGCGATCCAGGAATTCCCAGATCTTGTGGTTTTGCTGAGCGGTGAGTAGTCCTGGGCCAACACCCCGAAGCCGGAAGACGCGGTTTTGAAAACTGGTTGAGGGGGATGTGCTTCTCTGCTTGCCAGCAAGTGTGGAGGTTGTTTGCTTTTGGGGTTCTGTTGATATTTTTGGTAGTCGGGCTGTAAAAACAGTGTGTTTAAGCATAGCTACTGAAGCAGGCGACCGACTTAATGCTGAGGACTGTGCCTGATTGTAACCCGCTTAGCGGAGGTAAATCTTTCGAGAGGTTTGATCCAGAAACAGTCCAGAATTGGGTGATTCAGGTGCAGGCTCAGGAAAGGTCCCTGCTTTGGCAAGGTTGCTGTAGCAAGTTGGATCGAACCCGCTTATAACTTATAAGCCTCCTTGAGGGGGGTTATAACCTCGGTGGCTAACCACTTCCTAACTTGGCAAACAAATCAACAGAAGCAAACCAAGCCCAACCAACCAACTCACCCAACCAACCAAGCAAACAGGCAAACAAACAACAAGAAAAACTAAATACCAATCAAACAATCAATCAGTTCAACTTGTTCACTCCATTGTTTATTGACATAAATCCAATTCAATGCCATTCAATTCGTCTAACTCAAGTCACCTCAAATCAATTTAATTCAATCAATCGATCAATCAAGCAATCAATGGGTCTATCAATCAAACACAGAACACCAAGTCCGGATGAGTGCAACCTTACATCCGTTGCGCGAGTTGAAGACCCCCGGAATTTTGGGTTCCCATGGCGACACGGGCTGGCGGAAATGAGCTCCCGGGAGTCCCGAAGAAAGGAATCCATATCTGTACATCGAAATCCATGCATTTCGCACCACCGAAGAAACCCAACGGAATGATTTTTGATTCCCCGGTAAATGCCAACAAACGTTATGGTTGCAACCATGGTCTCAAAGTGGTGCGAAATGGATTTCGTCCATCCACAGTAGGGGATGGGTTCTGAGAAACAAGCAAGTGTTCGACTGAACCCTTCAAAAGCGCTTCAATCTGTGCTGCACATCACATGTCTTTCTTTCGCCTGGAAAACAAAGCGACAATCCTTCGTCTTGGGAATTGATATGACCTTGAAACAGTGACGAGAGCAAATCGCTGGTTTCCTTTCCCTTTTCCAAGGAAGATCCGCACTGCTTCTACAAAAACGGGCTGTTCGAAAAGGAAAGTTTGGTGGGGTTTGACAGTCAATGCAGAGGTGCTCCTCGCTTTTGGCAGTTTGGATCTGAAAACGGACAGCCATAAATTGTCGTCTTGGCGAAACTACATCAGCCCCCCTTTTTCCTTGATTGCTCTTGAGTTGGAGCTTCAGACTTTGACCGTTTGGTTGAGCCCACACAGAGTTGAGAAAACTTGTTGCAGAGGGGTCGTTACAGCAACCCAGTTTCGGTGACGAGCCTTTGCGACGGCCTTCGGTCCGGCGCAAGACATATGACACATTTCAGCCCGGCCCAAAGCTGCTATTCAGTTCATTGACCCCGCAGGAGTGAGTGTTTAAACCCAAGTCGGAGCACATATTATATATTATATATGTTACATATGTTATGTATACATATATATATATATATACACATTGCGTGCATGTATGACTACACTTATATGCATGTAATACACGTATATGTATACATGGTCAATACGCCGTGGCAAACCCAGGGGTTGTGTGTGGTTGAACGCGCAAAGCTGAGTGCCAGGTGCCCCCTTGTCTTGAAACAAAGCATCGGATGAAAACAAGAGGGGTGGCATGATCTACTACCCTCCCTCCCATTGCCACGATGCCTGACAGGGAGTCCCTCCAAGATTATCAAACTTATTTTCCAGGTACCCTCCCACAGGTGCCATGTTAGTGGGAGGTGTGTCGAAGGCATAAACCAAACAAGAACGGTGAATTGTTGTTTGAAATCCGAACTTTCCATGATCTAACGTGACAAGTTGCATCTCCCATGACATTTTTTCTCCACCCTGGCCCCATGCTCGCCCCCGAAAAACATCTCGAAACTTGGTGGCTCCCAGCCATCCCCTTAGCTTTTTAGCCTTTAGTGTGTAGTTTCCATATAACCCACTAGAGGTTGTTCACTTTTAGCATGGGATCAGACAACGGGCCGCCCAGGAAACCCTCGACTGGCCGTCGCATGAGGTACACCCAGCGGATGCTGATCGAGGAGGTGAACTCCAGCGGCTTCAACGGTGCTTACGCCACTCGGATCCAGGCGAAAGCGTCGAGGCCAAGTTTTCAAAGTTTTGGACGGCGGGAGTCAGGTGCCACCGGTAAAACCATGGGGCGAAGATCTAACCAAATCTAACCACAATGGTTTACCGTTCAGGATGGTCATCATCCAAATTGGGTCACTAAGAGAAAGATGGGGGAATCTAATCACATCTACACTCCCTCAAGCTATCGGCCGGAAGCTCCCAGAAGGCCGATCCTGTAAATGGACCCAAGTCTTCCACACAGGTCCTGGGAGCTTCCATGTTAGTCTGCGGGGGAGGGTAACCACCATGGTTTATCGTTCAGGATGGTCATCATCCAAATTGGGTCACTAAGAGAAAGATGGGGGAATCTAATCACATCTACACTCCCTCAAGCTATCGGCCGGAAGCTCCCAGAAGGCCGATCCTGTAAATGGACCCAAGTCTTCCACACAGGTCCTGGGAGCTTCCATGTTAGTCTGCGGGGGAGGGTAACCACCATGGTTTATCGTTCAGGATGGTCATCATCCAAATTGGGTCATTGGAAGAAAGATGGGGGAATCTAATCACATCTACACTCCCTCAAGCTATCGGCCGGAAGCTCCCAGAAGGCCGATCCTGTAAATGGACCCAAGTCTTCCACACAGGTCCTGGGAGCTTCCATGTTAGTCTGCGGGGGAGGGTAACCACCATGGTTTATTGTTCAGGATGGTCATCATCTAAATTGGGTCATTGGAAGAAAGATGGGGGAATCTAATCACATCTACACTCCCTCAAGCTATCGGCCGGAAGCTCCCAGAAGGCCGATCCTGTAAATGGACCCAACTCTTCCACACAGGTCCTGGGAGCTTCCATGTTAGTCTGCGGGGGAGGGTAACCACCATGGTTTATTGTTCAGGATGGTCATAATGCAAATTGGGTCATTGGAAGAAAGATGGGGGAATCTAATCACATCTACACTCCCTCAAGCTATCGGCCGGAAGCTGCCAGAAGGTCGATCCTGTAAATGGACCCAAGTCTTCCACACAGGTCCTGGGAGCTTCCATGTTAGTCTGCGGGGGAGGGTAACCACCATGGTTTATCGTTCAGGATGGTCATCATCCAAATTGGGTCATTGGAAGAAAGATGGGGGGAATCTAATCACATCTACACTCCCTCAAGCTATCGGCTGGAAGCTCCCAGAAGGCCGATCCTGTAAATGGACCCAAGTCTTCCACACAGGTCCTGGGAGCTTCCATGTTAGTCTGCGGGGGAGGGTAACCACCATGGTTTATCGTTCAGGATGGTCATGATGCAAATTGGATCAGTTTTTGGTTTTAATGGGGGCAAGGAACCCTAGGGATGCTTCCGAAGCCCATCCCGTTCGCACCACCGAACTCAGAAACTTAACGGAATGATTCGATTCTCGTAACAAAAGTTGCAACAAACAAGGGTTTCAACCATTGGACCATAGTTTCAAAGTAGTACATAATTTCGTCTATCCACAGCAGCACCCAAGTAGGTGGTTCTAGTACCTGGTTTCAGTGGGAGTGTAGGGCCCTTTCCTAAACCTCGTAATGATGTTAGGACCAACAGTCAATAGGTGTTGGTCGTAAAATATGGGTTTGTTTTTTGGGGGACCCATAAAGCACGCGGTTCATCTTTAGATTCCCATTAACTCACGTCAACCCTCAAAATGAAAGCATCACAGGGGCATTTCCCAACATAGAGGTCCCAGAAAGACTTTGGGTTTTCTGTTGTTTCCCTTCATATATACTAAAAGAGGGTCCACCATGTTGAGAAACTTCCGTGTTGCAAGTAGGGAACAAGGGAGCCCCCCACCCACCCCCCACCCCTCAAAAAAGAAGAAGCATCATTTGCCATGAAACGTGGTTGGATTACTTGCAGATTGAAGGCATCCACCGTACCAGCGGGTGGCAGAGAGCAGGCACCCAGTTCCATCTTCCAGAGGGGAGATGAATTTGCCATGTGCCGTCATGAAGATTCGGACCAGCAGCTTTCCTTTTTCCATTTAAACCAAGCGGTCACCCAACACCCAACAGCCATCGCCGGTTTCATCAGAGACTTCAAACGGACCAGACGTTTCTCGGGACGTTTGGACCTGACCCTCACATGGCTCGCCTATCGCGCTAAGGACTTCCTTTACCTGCCCATTGCCCATGGCTCAGACGGGAGTCGTGCCGGGGGGTCAGGTCGCCTACCAAAAAAATTGGTTTGCCCGGGAGAACGCGGACGATCTTGCGTGAGTGTTTGTGTGTTGGTGAGTGTGTTGTAACCAGGTGTTTGTCTTTGTGTGTGTGTGTGTGTTCCATGGGATGTGTGTATGTGTGTTTGTATGTGCTTGAGTGTTGGGTTGTCTTTCTGTGTTTGTGTCTTTGTGTTGTTTTGTCTCTTTGTTTTCTGTCTCTCCGTCTGGCTGTGTGTGTGTGTGTCTTCGCCTGTCTTCGTATCTGTGCGTCTCTGTGACGTGTTGTTGTTGCTTCGGACTTGGAAGCTCTTGGGCCCAGTGGTGCCTTTTTTTTCCTTTTTTTGGGTAGGGTTCCCCCTTAAAGTCAACCAACCAAAAAAGGATGCCCTTGTGTCCCATGGCCACTGGGCATCTGAGCAATGGGTGTCCGTTGTTTTGTCCTTTTGGGAGGGTCTTTCTCCTTCACGTTTTTGCCGGGGGGGGAGTCTTTGGGAATAAAAAACCCATGTCCCTCTTGTCCCATGGCCAGTGTGACATGGCAGCAGTCCTGAAGATATGGGTTTGCCTTTGTTTTGGAGGTACCAAGGTTTTTGCCTGGTGATGAATGAACACCAAAAGAAAAACCACCATTTTCAGGGGCCCCCTAAATTAATAAATAATAATAATTATTATTATTATTAATAATAATAATAATAATAATAGTCTGTTACGATGTTTTCGTGGCACCGAAAACGCAGGAAGACGGGCCACCGAATTCCGATGAGTGAACTTCATGGGGAGCAGAGGATTGGCATTGGCGTTCGTTGACACTGCGCGTGTGCCATGGTTCAGGATTGCTGGGGGCTACTGTGGATGGACCAAATCCATTTCGCACCACCGAAGAAACCCAACGGAATGATGATTCTGCTGCAAACACCAACAAACGATGGTTTCCCATGGTTTCAACGTGGTGCAGGATTTCGTCCATCCGCAGTAGGAATTTGTGTGAGTCCTGCAAATCAGGGAGAGACGGCCCGTGGCAGTCAGTCTTGGGTTGCTTTGGACTTGGGGAGTATTTCAATGCGTCCTACATTCCCCCTTTTGTCCGTTTCAACCATCACGAAGTGAGTTCCCTTTTGGCGTGATGTTTCGAAGGTCACGTATTGGGACCTCAGGGCCTCTTCTTGGGAGCGACCTTCTTCGGGGCGGCCATGAAGATGTTTGACCACTTGGAAGTTGTTGCATTTGATTGCAAAGTGATGCCAAAGAACTGGGGCATTTCAACAGGTGCCACTGGCACCCCTTGGTGATAGGACATGAAGGAAAATCGGGAGGTGGAGTTTCACGGAAACCAAGCGAGTACTGTTTGAGCCGCTTTTGGGGTTGATACTTGGTATCAGGATTTTGTAAAGGACAAGATTGTGTCATCTCCACTGAAGGGGGTGGGGTGAGGCTTACCCTTGGCCCTGCAATAAGCTTCGAATGGATAATTTGTTGCTAAAGTTGCTAAAAAATGGAAGGAGGGCTTCTCACGTCTGTAAATCGGAGGAAATTTCTGTAGAGGGTAGGTGGGAAACTACCCTTCACCACTACTCGCTCCCTGAGTTTCTGGGCTATGGAAAACCTGTTTAGTGGCAAATAAACAGTTTGAACTTGCTTGGCCAATTCACTCAGTGAGACTAAACCACCACTCCAAACCACCAATTGGAGGGAAGCAGATTAATCATGCTTGTTGATTTCCCAGGTCTATTTCCTATCCAGCAATGCTAATGTTAGCCACTGATTCATAGCGCACACACACACACACACACACCCACACCCGGTTGTTACTCATCGAGTCTCCCCAAGAACAGAGCTATCCTCAGTGTCGACCTTTCCGAGTAAGTAGGTAGGCTGGTTGCTTTGTAAGTGGCTGGTGCCCATAATCAAGTTAGGGGACATTCGACAGGATAACTACCCACTAATGGGAACCCATCATCACTAAAAACCCTCAGGAATCAACTTGGCGGTTCCCAGCGGGACCTTAGGTTTTTAGGTGTTTATGATTTTGTGGTGGGGTTCCTTTTGTCCCACTAAGGTTAGTCACTTTTCGCAGGTGATCAGTTTGTAGACCCCAACTAATAGGTGGTGTTCCAGGGATCCTTTGCTTTAAGCACCCCCTCGAACTTTCTAAATTTATGTAAGAGTAATTGTTATTTTCCCCTGTTGGTTTTAAAGGGAATCTATCACTACTGGAAATATTTTCATTTTTTTCCACGGGACTTAAGCAAATGGAGGTGTTCTCGTCGCCAGTGCATGAAGTCCAGGGACCGCGGGACAGGACAAAGAGTCCGGTGCCAACAAGGGCTACGCCTTCCTGAACTTTGTACGTGCCACGCCCAGAAACTCTCAGGGTTTTTGCTGCTGAAACCCCGGTGGTACCACTTTCGACAGAAGATTCCCAAATGAACAGCGCCCAAAACTATTCGCTGAAACGAGGATTGTAGCAAGGCCCTTAGAACCATCCAGAGAACCCAAAGTCTGAGGGTTTTTGTATGACACCCTGGGAGTACACCCTTGGGAAATGACCGCGAATAGTAAAAAAAACGTGGTTTTACCCGCACATGTGCCTAAATGGGGTCAAATACCCAGTGGGTGTATTCCCGGGGTGCAATGCAAAAACCCTTAGAGAAGTTCTGCCGAGCTAAAACGGCGGCGAGCTCTGAATGTGCCAACTAGGGCACTTGTCCTTTAGAGGAAGCAAGCAAAATGTAGCTGGTTCGATAGGCAGGGAATGAGGGAACCACTGTAAACCATCCCCTATGGTTTCCATTTGAGGCCATCCCTAGGTTCATTCTCGACACCCTGGGTCATTCCCTGAGCACTGGGAAGCCTTTGATGCACGAAAATGGGTGTACACATTGCTGTGAGACTTGGGAATCCCAAACTGGTCTGCGCACACAGATCTCCATGTAAATGATATCCACGTTGGCTTCCGGTGGGTCAACATTTTGACTTACATATATGTGTGTGTGTGCATGTGAAAATAGGGAACCCCAACAACGGAGGTTTCCATGTTTGTTTTCTTTTAAGGACGGCAACAGGCAACCCCAAGAAGGGTACCCTCAAGAAAGAACAAACCAATTTTTGCAAGTCTTCAGTGCCGTTTTTCAACGGCATCTCGGTGAGAGGGAAACGCAAGGTTCTTGCAGAGCGGGCCCAGCGGGTTGATACGTTGAAGGAGCGATACACGGCAAACATTGCTTTTACCCCTTGAAAGGTGTGTGGGTGTGTGCCCTTGCTTTTTTACGCCTCACGGCGACCAGAGATGATTCCGACTTTTTGAGAGGCTTCTCCGGAGGTCTGCACCCCAAAGGGCCTTTGCACATCCTTGGGATACGACAGGATGGCCAATCCGGTGGTTTTCCAATCGGAATTTATTCGGGTTCCAAGCCATTTCCCTTGAACAGGAACCTCGAACAGTGGCAGTTTGTTCGGAGCAAAACGGAGTAACCTCAAGAAAGAATGGCCACCCATCTAAGTTCCCTCAGCTTGGCAAATGGGACACCAACACATTTCGGGCTCTCCTCATGAAAAGGGGACCTGGGCTGTTTCCTCAAGCGGCGATAGCCGAGTTGCCCTAAATCAGGGGCCACTGAGTTTCCACTTCAAGGGAAACCTAACAGAACACTTCTTCTTCTGCTTTTTTTTGGGGGGGCGGGCGGAGGAGGGCTAAGCGAAAGACATACACCCACATGGTTTGGGAGTTCGCTGAACGGTTGGTAACCCTGGTTATAACTTATAACCCACATCACTTAGGACTTACCATGGTAAGTGGGCTAGAAGCATGGTCACCAACCACTTAGCTGAGTCATGCACCATCCAAGCCCTTAAGGCACCCATTTTTGTTTTCACGTTGTCTCATGCATTCCTCGGGCAGACGCTGGAACATGTGTATTCAACAGGGATCAATTCCAAAGCAACGTATCTTCCAGTTGCTTAAGATTGTTGATTTTCCTTTGTTGGGTTTGAGTGGACTCTATTACTACTAGACTTTTTCCCGCGCGGCTGAAGTCAGGCGCACACTCTCTCTTGTTGGTTTGGATTGGTGTTCCGGGGATTTGAACCCCTGGTTCTTGTGGGTAGATGGGAAGCCGCTCTGTATAACCTCCAAACCACCAATTAGAGGGAAGCTGATTTTAGCCTCACTGGCCCAAAGACACCCTTTCTTTTTTGTCATTTTCAGTCCTGGCCCCAAAAGGTTAACCGTTTGTTTCCAGGTCCTTTCAGCAAGCGAGAAGCAAGGGAGGTGTGAATAAGTGGACTCGCTTCCCCATTCTCGGGAAAAGCTTGGGCATGGCTGGTCAAGGGGATTTGGACCCTGGAACCCATACGAACCCACATTAACCCATTATAACCCCTGACATGATTTGGACCCTGGAACCCTGGTTACCCACATGAACTCTGAGTCTGGAGCCTAGTAGCTAGTGAGTTGCAGCTTTAGGGGAACTGTGACCCGGGTACCTTCACCCAGCTTTGGCAGCATCAGGCCCGGACCTCGCCTATGCCTTCAAGCCTGGAAGCCTATGTGAGAACTTGGATTTCCCTTCTGGGAAGTTCCACATGTTCTTTTGTTTGTTTGTTTTTTTGGGGGGTGCCCCCCTTTTTTTGAGGGTTGAAGAAAAGGGAACTTTGATTTTCCCAAGAATGCTGGATGTCTGGTGTTTGAGGGTACCCCTTTTTTGGGGGTTGAAAACAGGCTAGCCAACAGGAAAACCACCATTCAGGGAACATCCCTTCCTCTAACATGGCACCTGACAGGGATGGGGCCCCTTCAGGAGATTGATCTTCCCACGCACCCTCCCACAGTTTCTATGTTGGTGGGAGGGAGGATACCTTGTTTGGGGGGTTTTAAAGGGGAGCCAAAAACACGCCCATCATTTTGGGGCGGGGGGGGTCCCCTCAATCAAATGCGCAATTTCCTGTGAAACCAGGGTCTAGCCAACTCACAAGTCGTTACCAATTTCCGCAAAGAGGATGGATTCAGAGCTTATGTTTGCAGCTCTCATTTTGTGAAAGCGTGGACAAAAAACAAACGACGGGCACCAGTTGGGATGCATGAAGCCCTACAAGTTTTTTCGGGCAGGCTAATCCCAACTGGTGCCGATCTGGGGGTTTTCCTCCATTTTTTTTCCGAGCCGTTGAAAAACTTTCCAACACTTTCGCGTTCAAGTTGGCTTTTTCAGGTAATGTTGACCCCGGATGAAGTTAAACCCATGTTTGTTAATATGGGGGTGTCCCCAGGTTGAGTGGGATTTTTATCACTTTAGGGGAACAACCCCATATTAATAAACACGGGTTTCCCTTCATCCGGGGTCAACAGGTCGGGGGTTTGGAGGGTTTGGAGCTGAGAGCTACCACTTATGTCTGTCAGGAGTAAATTTACTGCCGTACAAGCCAAAATTGGGTCTGTCTCAAAATAGGGGACAAAAAAACCACGTAATTAGATGATGGTGTTCCTTTTAGCTCCCGTTAAAACCATCCTTTAAACGGACACCAAAGGAGGCCGACTCGCTTTGAATTGTGAGACATACAAGAAGGAAATCTGAAGTACAGGCGCCCTGGGGAGGCTTGCTTTCTTGTCAACTCAAAGAATCCCCCGGGCCCACTGACCCGAAACATCCCAAAGAAGAAATATGGCAGTTAAGTCATATGCAGAACTTATCTGCCCCTAATTTGTTCTAAGCTTTGGCTTACCCTCGAAACAAATCTTCTAGGGGTCTGGTGGTACAACCTTTGACGAGTTGTTGTGGACGGTGTTTTGCAAGCCAACAATTTCCCCATTGAATTGCTGTTGGAAGCCCTCTGGGGGTCAAGAATGGGGAACTCCTCAGTGAAAAGACAGGTTCCTTTACTTGGGGTTAACATGAATGGTCGTCCGCCTGGCAGTAAGCATCCTTGCTAAACCATGAGCCATGAGCCACACAAGGAGTGTTTACCTCGGCACATATGAAATGGGTGGTTTCCGCCTGCCTTCCTGCAATCGCAAATATAGTTGCTTGGTAGCTGGTCAGTATTTGGGTGTGTCTCTTTTAGGATTCGGACACCCACATTTGTCCTCTTGGTTTCCCTCAAGCAACCAAACAAGGGCACCCTGGGGAAAAACCACAAAAAAAAAACACTCTCCAGGTGTTTTTGACAAACACTTCTGGATTGTTTACAAGGCTAACCGAGGTCAAGAGCCGCTTGCCTGCTTTAAGCTTGCGTGTTTTCATGTGGATCTGGCTCGGGCATGTCGCATCCAGGCACTTTTTGGGCAAGGCTCGGAAAGGCGAGCCCGCTGCACAGGTTTGTATCAATAGACCTTTTTTGGTTTGGTCGGGATGGTCATTAAGCTGGAGCATTTTTTTGGACAGCTATAGGCTATCAGGTTGGATGTCTTTGGTTTTGTGGCGGTTCTTTTTCTGAGGTCTCCTATGGCTAGTTGTTTGGCTTGTTGGCTGTCTGGCTGGCTGGGTCCCATCAATTGGTCGGGATGGTCATGAAACTCTCAGAGACTCTCAGAAGTTGTTGGACAAACTATGCAAGAATCTCAGCACCGCCCTCTTGAGTCTGTACCGCCCCAAAGGTCCGGTTATCGGCTGGCTTGGCTGGTTGGTTCGCAAGGGCATGGCCAGGACCCAAAAAGACGAGTTGCTGAGGATGGCCTTCGATGGGAAGCAGATGGCCCAGTTCAGGTCGAACAAGATTGTGAACGCCTGGGCCCTCAGTTTGGGGCTCGCTCGCCCCCAATGCGAAGGACCGGGAAACAAACACTTTGTGCGTTCATGTTGCTGAACCATTTTTTGGCGGCGCCTGCTTTCAGACAGACATTTTTGCTGTTGGTTTTGAAGGCGAATGTGGTGTGCTGTGAATCACGGCACCAGAGGCAAATTCTGGGTCATTGCCTCATTCGCTGCTGAGAACCAGCAAGTTGTTTGGTAAACCCTTTCCTACTGCACCATGATGCATGTGAAAGTTGCCGGAAGGACCCTTTACGCAACGTGTGTGTGTGTGTGTGTGCTCTGCTTTTGTGGCTTTAAAGGCGGACCAAAAGCACAACCGCAATTTTGAGGAGTTCCCCCAAGAAACAGAGAGACTCACACACCATAGTTGCGGCCCATCTACCCTCTACACGAACCAGGGTTCAAGTCCCCAAGCCACCAATCCAAACTAGCAATCGGGGATAGCTGATTATTTTTCGAAAACTTCCTCAGTTCATGGACTTTATCCACTTTTGGGGTTTGGACCATTTCAGTGGCATACACAAAGTTCGGTTACTTTGCTTGGGCCATCTCGGGAAGTGAGTTTGAGTGGCACAAACGTGGTTACTCTTGGCCAGTCGATCGGAAGTGAGCGAGTGTTCCGCCAAGGTGGCGATTCTGGATTGCCAGTTGCTGCTTTGTTCCATCCACTTTACCCCGAAAACCAGCAACAGTGACTGAAAAAAGCAGCAATTTGGTTATCTAGGACGATTTTTTTCCGCGGGAATCATCAGCCTGAAATCGAGGTGGCACCTGCGACGATCCAGGGCTTCGAGGCAAATTACGAGTGCCTTGGAGAAAGGGGAGAGGTGCACGTACCAAGCTGGTTGCACCCAGAGCCACTGGCTGAAAGCCGATTCGGGTAAATCAGGGTACCCGCTTTTGGTAGATATGTGTTGGGTTTTGAAGACCATTTTTCACGTTGGGTTCCAATTTGTTTGATCACGCTACGCAGGTCTTTGGTTCCAATTGTCCAGGTATAATTTGGTACTTGTTTTGAGCCACAGCCAGTTTTTGTTTTTTCAAAATCGGGAACCCCCCGCCCCCCTGTAGTCAGGCCAGATGAACCTTGGAACTGGATGTGCCCCCACCCCCCCCCCCCCCAAACCTTTGGCCATATGATGCTACCTGGCTTCTTTTTTTTTTTTTCCGGTTGGACTCTCCGAAAACGGCTTTTGTGTTCCTTTTGATTTTCCTTCACCACAAAACAACAACAAGAGCACCTAGAGTCTCCATGACCCTTTGAAAATGCGAGCACTACCTAGAATCATGGGGTCATGGACTTCTTTTTAAAGGGTCGTGGAGACTCCAGGCAGGGGTACCCACTCCAAAGACACCCAACTTTGAGCCTTACCCACGTAGAACCCAAAGTCACCGGTGCCGCTTCCGCTTGCGCCGCTTGCGCCCGCTTTTTCCGAGGCACTTCTCAAAGACACGGGTGAACTACGGCGTGAGTGCCTGAGCTTGGGGAGATGGAGCCGTTCCCTTTTTTTCCCATTTGCTGGAGAATGTTGACCCAGGATCTAAGTAGAACCCGTCCCATTAGGGGGGCGTTCCCTCCAAAAGTGATGGTAATTCCCACAAGGGGACACCCCCCAATCAAGAGCAACCAGGGGTTTATTAATCCGGGGTTAACATTAATGTTGACCCCTGTGGATGGTTGCGAAATCCATGCAACGCACCAAATAAGAAACCCTGGTTTCTGATGCTTCCCCTGTAAATACCAACAAGCAATGTTTTGCCCTGGCTGCCCAGTGGTGCAGGATTTCGTCCATCCACATTATGAATCTCAAGCAACCACGATTCTGTGGACCCCATATGGGTGTGGTTGTCAAAACCCATTTAATTTTGACCCACACCCATATGAATCTCAAGCAACCACGATTGTGGATTTAGTGGTTGGAATTAAACCACTTTTGGAGGGGCCCCCAAACTGGGGTTGATCAATTTGGGGGAACACTATCTGGACTGTCAAAGGATCGATTTCTTTTTGCTGCCTTACCACTTGTTTATGGGCCAAGGCAGGGGAGGTAGTCTTTGCCATGTGTATTTGATCAAAATACAGAACCCAGCAAACCAGAGGTTTTCCATACACCAGGCAGTTGTAGTTTGGCGTGGGACCTCGGCGCAAACCACTTTTCGGCGGAGCTACCAAAAACCGAAAGCTGCGATTGAGAAAAGACCAAAGACCAATCCAAGCACGTGAGAACATTGCGGTTGTGTCTTTTTTCAAGGTTGGACCCCCAAATTGTCCCTTTAAACACCAACAAAAACGGGGTTACATGTGGTGTGGTGTTGTTTTCAGGTTGGACTGCCCAAAATCCCGTGGTTTTCCTTTTGGGGCTTCCCTTTGCCAACCCAAAAATTGGTGGTTCAAACCACCAGTGGTTCCCCTCCCAAGAAAACACGCCCGTGAGCCTCCAATTGCCAAGGGAAGGACACCCAACGGAAGTTCAGCGGCCCATGGTTTGTGCCTAAAGTTGCTTTCCGCTTTGTTCAGCCACTGTTGCTGTTTTTTTTTTGGTAAAGTGGATGGAAAAAAGCAGCCCCTGGCGATCCAGGTGGTTGGTTTGCTGGCAATTTTGAGTTGGCATCCACCGTAACCAGGCATTGGTGTCTTAGTCTTGCAGCCACCGTGCTCGCTTGCGCATGGCGGACCAACAGTTTAGTCACTTTCTTCTGGCCGATCCACGCGATCGGAAGTGAGGGATAAGTTAGGGAATGATCTGGGCGTGTCTCTTTTCAGACCCCCTAAAATCTGTGTGGCTGGTTGGATCTTTGGTTTTTTTTTCTGAAAGCATAAGCCATTCGCCCTCGAGGACCCGGATGTCCGCCCGCTCTTCCTGAAGAAGCCCAAGGCCCTGAAGCTCCGGTCCCCCCGTTTGCGGGGAGGGGAGTGTGTGGATGGTTGGACTTGAAGCCAAACGGAAGGGACGCCAAAAGGGGCTTAAAGGGTTTAAAAGGGTTGTAGGGCAGGGAAGCCGCGTTTTTTCGGGTTAAACGAAGGGAAACCAAAAGGACTCTCCATACAGGTTCGTGTGGACCCCGAAAGGCCAACCCTGTTCGCTCCCAGATTCTCTGGGGGTTGGCTTAAGGTTAAAGCGGACACTCTTTTGGAGGGACGGCGTTCCAGCTAGCCTCGGGTGTTCCCAGCTTCCCTCGTTTGGTGGTTGGACAGGTGGTTTCTCATTTCCCCTGCACAAGGCCTGTATTGACAGAACCGGGAGTAATAGCAAGGGGAAAAATTCCCATTGGGTTGACATGAGCCACGGACAAAACACACGAAGACCACTTTATCAAGGCGGGGTACGTTTTTGCATAACACATGCCAAAACCATGGAAAACGATAAGGTCTCCCCCAAAAACGATAACCCTTAGCTAACACACGGCTCTATAATAACCCCTGCAGTTGCAACCCTTGCGTGGCCACCGTAAAACGAGAAGGCAAGTCGCCACTTTCGAGCTGGAGCTGCCAAGTTGTGCTTCGTAAATACGACACTTGAGAAGTTGCGATTTTCGAGCTGGAGCTGCGGAAGTGTACTTCGCGTACTAGACTTGCACGACAAAGTTGCGATTTTCGAGCTGGAGATGCGGAAGTGTACTTCTCGTACTAGACTTGTACTACAAAGTTGCGATTTTCGAGCTGGAGATGCGGAAGTGTACTTCGCTTACTAGACTTGTACTGCAAAGTTGTGATTTTCGAGCTGGAGATTCGGAAGTGTACTTCGCGTACTAGACTTGTACTTCAAAGTTGCGATTTTCGAGCTGGAGCTGCGGAAGTGTACTTCGCGTACTACACTTGTACTACCAACTTGCGATTTTCGAGATGCGGAAGTGCACTTCGCGTACTAGGATTGCACTACAAAGTTGCGATTCTCGAGCAGGAGCTGCGGAAGTGTACTTCGCGTACTAGACTTGTACCACAAAGTTGCGATTTTCGAGCTGGAGCTGCGGAAGTGTACTTCGCGTACTAGACTTGTACTACAAAGTTGCGATTTTCGAGCTGGAGCTGCGGAAGTGTACTTTGAGTACTAGGCTTGTGCAAAGTTTCGAGCTGGAGATGCGGAAGTGTACTTCGCGTACTAGACTTGTACTACAAAGTTGCGATTTTCGAGCTGGAGATGCGGAAGTGTACTTCGCGTGCTAGACTTGTACTACAAAGTTGCGATTTTCGAGCTGGAGCTGCGGAAGTGTACTTCGCGTACTAGACTTGTGCTGCAAAGTTTCGTTTTTCGAGCTGGAGCGCTGTGGAAGTGTACTTCCCGTACTAGACATGTACTACAAAGTTGCGATACTTCGCGTACTAGACTTGTGCTACAAAGTTTCGTTTTTCGAGCTGGAGCTGCGGAAGGGACTAGACTTGTGCTACAAAGTTGCGATTTTCGAGCTGGAGCTGCGGAAGTGTACTTCGCGTACTAGACTTGTACTACAAAGTTGCGATTTTCGAGCTGGAGCGCTGTGGAAGTGTACTTCCCGTACTAGACTTGTACTACAAAGTTGCGATACTTCGCGTACTAGACTTGTGCTACAAAGTTGCGATTTTCGAGCTGGAGCGCTGTGGAAGTGTACTTCGCGTACTAGACTTGTACTACAAAGTTGCGATTTTCGAGCTGGAGCTGCGGAAGTTTACTTCGCGTACTAGACTTGTACTACAAAGTTGCGACTCTCGAGCTGGAGCTGCGGAAGTGTACTTCGTGTACTAGACTTGTACTACAAAGTTGCGATACTTCGCGTACTAGACTTGTGCTACAAAGTTTCGCTTTTCGAGCTGGAGCTGCGGAAGTGTACTTCGCGGACTAGACTTGTGCTACAAAGTTTCGATTTTCGAGCTGGAGCTGCGGAAGTGTACTTCGCGTACTAGACTTGTACTACAAAGTTGCGATTTTCGAGCTGAAGCGCTGCGGAAGTGTACAGTTGCGATACTTCGCGTACTAGACTTGTGCTACAAAGTTGCGCTTTTCGAGCTGGAGCGCTGTGGAAGTGTACTTCCCGTACTAGACTTGTACTACAAAGTTGCGATTTTCGAGCTGGAGCTGCGGAAGTTTACTTCGCGTACTAGACTTGTGCTACAAAGTTGCGATTTCGAGCTGGAGCTGTGGAAGTGTACTTCCCGTACTAGACTTGTACTACAAAGTTGCGATTTTCGAGCTGGAGCTGCGGAAGTTTACTTCGCGTACTAGACTTGTACTACAAAGTTGCGATTTCGAGCTGGAGCTGCGGAAGTGTACTTCGCGTACTAGACTTGTACTACAAAGTTGCGATTTTCGAGCTGGAGCTGCGGAAGTGTACTTCGCGTACTAGACTTGTACTACAAAGTTGCGATTTTCGAGCTGGAGATGCGGAAAACTGTACTTCGCGTACTACTACAAAGTTGCGATTTTCGAGCTGGAGCTGCGGAAGTGTACTTCGCGTACTAGACTTGTACTACAAAGTTGTGATTTTCGAGCTGGAGATGCGGAAGTGTACTTCGCGTACTAGGCTTGTACTACAAAGTTGCGATTTTCGAGCTGGAGATTCGGAAGTGTACTTCTCGTTCTAGACTGGTACTACAAAGTTGCGATTTTCGAGCTGGAGATGCGGAAGTGTACTTCGCGTACTAGACTTGTACTACAAAGTTGCGATTTTCGAGCCGGATGTGCCAAAGTTTGAAAACACTGTAAAACGATAAGGTCTCCCCCAAAAACGATAACGTTCAAAAAAGTACTAGGGCCAAGTAAAGTGTTTCGTCCGCTCCTCACATGTTTGTCTAAAAGAAGCCATCCGGCAAAGAATGCCAACCTCGGAAAAGGATGAGGAACAGGCCCAAAGTTCAGCCCAGTGACACGCTCATAATTTTGTCTGAGATTTGCGTGAGTCGACTCCCCTCTGGCAAGCTTGTTGTGAAGAGAAATGGTCCTGATTTCTTCTAAAAGTCACGAACATGACTTGCATCCCACCTTCACTTTCACCAAAGCTTGTGTGCGTCTACTAAGCTTAGCAGGAGAGGTCACATTTGCTGACATGGAGTTTTTTTCATAAAATCTCGGCAAATACTTCCTTGGGCCTCTAACCCAAGTTGTGCGCTCGCACCCGTCTTGGAAACCCCACTTGGCCCTCTGGGCGCCCTGAAAGGTCAGTTTCTGTGACGCTGTCAAAGCTCCTCTATTGGGTACGGCCAACAATGCCAGCTACAGCCAGCATGTGTGTTTTGTTGTGTTTTTTCCGGTTGCGAGACCTTGGCCCATGCGGAGTTTTGACACACGCAGACACGGATCATCGTGAACTTCATTCAATTTGAAGGGGGCTCTAGTTTCGACACACGCACAGAGCCACATGATGCTGAATAGCGGGAGCTTTGAATGCGATGAAAAAGGCGATACTCATTCTCAACATTGCTTGCTTGCTTGCCTGCCTGGTTGCTGGGTTGGTTGGGCGGTTGCTTTTGTTTGCTGGTTGTGTGTTTTGTGGATTGGGTTGCTTGGTTCCCGAACCCCTGTCTGTTTGATTCCCGGTGTGCGAACACATGTTTCGCACGATGCCTGGTGGATTTCTGGTTGGTCGATTAGTTGGTGGTTTCCTTGGTAGGGGCAGCTAAAATGCCGGATCCTGTGCTGCATGCTGCATGGCCAGTAAGTTTGCTTCGGTCTGGCTTGGTATTGGATTGAAGCTGCTTTATGAGATTTACTTGGATTGGTTTGATTGGCTGAGATCGCATAAGGATTTGAGGCAAAGTTTGATTGGGCTGTGAGCCGGCTAAGGGCTGGCTATTTTGAAGCAAGGGCTTTGTGGAAGCGAATTGGGGTTCTTTAAATTGGATGTTGTTCTTTTTGTTGAGTGGGTACCCATCCTTTTTGTTGATAGTTGATTTTTTAGTTGGTACCCTTTTTGTGGTAGGTTTGAAAGGGACACCAACAACAACATAATGTTGTGTTTGTTTTGTTTTCTGGGGAGGGGGGGGTCGCGGACAAAAACAGTTTCAGCGGTTGTCAAAGTAATTGTTGACCGTTTGGGCATGCGACTCAACATCGGGGGTAATGTTTACTGAGGAATCACAAACGGATGTGGAATGAAATGAGAGCACCTGGACAAAAGACAAGCACCCACCCCGGGCAACCCAACAAGCAACAAACTAAACACACAAAAAAAAAAAACAAGAAAAACAAAAGCACACAAAAAACACATAGTTTGAGGCTGCTCCCAAAACAGTTCCCCAAATTTCAGGTTTTCGTACATGTCTCTTGTTTACAATCTGTTCATAATCAAACCCACAAAGGAGGAAGTACTTCGGGCCCCGAATTTGACTTTATTTTAGGGGCCCTTAGAATAACATGTTGTTGCCTAGCCCTGCAAAACTACAATTTGACCAGTGTAGTTGCTTTTTGGCTAGTAAAGCAAGTAGACAGGTGATGCTGGTGAAGTTTCAGGGATTGAAATGGAAACGCAAGCCCCTCAATGCAACCAAATTAAAACACCAGTTTTAAAAGGAAGTTGCAGCAATGCTAAATCAAATGGACACGCAAGTCCACCAATACCAAATCAATTGGAGATTCAGTTCCAAATCTCAACAGGAAACTCCAGCAATATTGAATATGATTCTAAATCAAATAGAAGCTTAGTTCCAAATCTCCAAAGGAAGCTCCAGTAGTACCAATCAAATGGAAACTCAATTCCAAATCTCAAAAGGAAGTTCCAGCAATACTAAATCCCATGGAAACTCAAGTCCACCATTAAGTCAATTGCAAACTTATTTGAGCTGGACGTTATTCTGGATGCCGCTTGTTCGTTGACCCGGCGCCCTTTACAAATCTCCAGTGGAAATTAATTACCACAAACAGAGATTTCAGTTTTCCTTTTGGCAATCCACTCGGAGAAAAAAAAACGGTTGTTTCCGGACGTCCCCCCCTTTTTTTGGTCCCCGCAGGCAGTCAAGACGCGCAGCCTCCGCAAGCAGCTTTGCCGAGTTTTGCTGTGTAGAACCACTGTCGATTCGTTCTCTACCTTGGTCGCTCAAAAGACCACCTTTGGGGTTGATACTGTGGATGGACGAAATCTTGCACCACTTTGAAACCACGGGAAACCATGGTATGTTGGTATTTACAGGGGAATCATTCTAGAGTTTCTTGGGTGGTGCAGGATTTTGTCCATCCACAGTAGGGACGGTTGTCAGCCTACTTCTTCCATTTGCTTAACAGTGTTTATGTTCTCCCTTGTTTGTGTTAAATGGAATCTATCACTACTGGATTTGTTTTTTTCTTTTTCTCCGGGCGGTTTGAGCAAATGGAAGACTTGCTCACTCCCTGAGTTCCGGAAGCGTCACTGGGGTTTGGATGGGTTTGGACCATTTTGGGTGGCAACGAGTTCAGACTTTCTTTGGCCTATCCACATCGGAGGTGTCTCTTCTTTGCAAAGACGACATTCCTTGTGGACAGGGGGCAACTGACAATCAGGGTAGTCTAGAGTTGACATATGGAATAACCTTTGTCCTCTTGAGGAAACAAGTCTTGCATTTTTTTATATTTACTTTTTTAATATTCTGGGGTTCACAAATCCTTGTTCCTTCAAAGGGCGGCTCCTCCCTTTGAAGTAGCCAGAAGCTGGCTTCGAAGTAGCCAGAAGCGGTCCCCTCTCATTTGCGCAGCTGGATGCACGGACATCAATGCCAGAGTTACAGCAACCGGTCGCATTTTTTGAAGTTTTGATCAAAATAGGGAGTTCCGTCCCCTCCGCCCGCCACAAACAACATGTTGGGTTGCCAGTGGGGGGGGGGGGTTGCCCGGACCGAATGACGGTCTCTCTTGGACATGGGTTGGGAATTGTGCAAATCCTATGCGGATAGCACCAACTTCGCGTATTCGAATCTCAGATGGCAGCCGCACCATTCTCATTTGCTCGCAGCAGGCTCCAGGACTGTGGCTTGATTCTCTTAGTGAGAGACCTTCAGAATGCCACCAACACTTTCATGCAGCTGTCCAGGCCGTGCTGCCTTGTATATGCGAAGCAGACAAGTCATGAGCTGCGCTGATAACTTGCTGGCAGAACTTCCGTTCCTGCTTGGTACTGAGAGCGCAGCGGAGACAAAAAGACCAGCATTCGGGAACGTACGCAAGAAGACCCCAAGCCCTCTTAGACACCAGGTGTCTAAAACCACTTGCGGAGATAAGCCAATGGGACTGCGCAGTCGTGCAGACGCAGAGAGCGGAGAAGTCACATGGCGTGTGGGGCTGGGGGGTTGTGATCGACTAGTTTGAAAAAAAGGCTGCTGGAAGCATGGACCCGTGTTCTTTCCATTCCCCTCCCCGTTCCCTCCCCCCCCTGCTCAACAGCCACGAACACGCTGAGGATCGGCATGCGCGGGGCAGCATAAAGTCCGGGCAAACCCCCCCGTCAACCCAACATGTTCTTTGTTTTTGTTTTTAATAATGTTGGGTTGTATTTGGTTTAACCTCGAAAGTTACCATCAGCTGGCCAGATTTGGTTCAGGTGTCTCAGTCTGGTCCAAGCATCCATACAGAGACTACGCCAGGCGACAGCCATCAAGCAACAAGTAACAGCCTGTAATTTGACTTAATGCTGTTTTTGCCCGGCTGGTTTGCTTGCAACATTTTTGCACGCTTGCCTCCAAACTTTCATTTTTCACCCCATACCTCCAAACCGCGTCCTGCACTGATGACTAGCCGGGCGTGTCTTACGCTCATGAGGAATCAAATATCCAAAAGAAGGTCCTGTGGATTTGCGGTTTGGGGACTTTTCGGATGGACTCAAGAATGTGCAGGAAACCCTCTATGTTTGGGGTCCCCTAAACGAAGTCACCCAATTGGAAGGATGCTGAAAGCTGCCATTCCAAAGCTATGGGCTTTCTTAGGCTGGGGACACAAAGGGTCACATACGCATCATTCTGCATAAATTACCGCAAGCTCGCCGATCCGGAGGGTAAAGCGAGCTCACCACGGTCACCGCGGTAAAGATCCTTTACTTAGGGATTCCTCATTTCAGGTTGTGTAAAACATGCAGATCATTTAGCGAGCATATGTCCACCAACCATTCTGAAGGAGTTCTTAAGAAACATTCTTCATAGCCGTCTGCGTTTCTGTTTGGATTTGTTTGGGGCTTCTTTTGAAGTTCCAGAGGAAACTTGCCAAGGGCCAACTTGCACACCCCAGATGAACATGCCCCAAAATGAGTGGTTTTGCACAGGCTTTATAGGCTCCGTGACAAATCCTTGGCGTGGCGGATCAGGCTGAGGCAAGAGCGCAGCAGCCACAATTTCGCGCTGACTTTCCGTGAGCTCCCTCGCACGGAGGGGATCCTCTAGAGATTGTATGAATCTTGCGGCGGCTTGGCGACTCGGCGAGCGTCGCGGCGACTGTCGCACTGCAGTGTCTTGCAGTTTTGCCCGCGACACGTGGCTCGGCCAGAAGCTGGTGGCGCAAGGCGCAAGGTCTATGATTGGGAGGGGCTCCCAATGTTCAACTCTCCTTGGCATCAGGCAACTTTAGCTAAATCTCGGAGGCGCACCCATCAAGAGTGGCTCCCATCTAGTCAATCACCAAGTGCTCCGGATGAGTCCGAAGTTAGCATGAATCAACCAAGTTGCTTCGTAGCAATCACTTTGCGCAGATACAGAAAACAGATGAACATAGATGGCGCAAGTGTTTCGTTCTTCAGGGCCCGCTAGGTAAGCATCCGTTTCCCGGATTTGCATCATGACAAGGCATACATTGTTGTCCACCGTGGCCCTTTCTTGATTGCTATTGGATCTTTAGACTTTGACTCTGGGGCAATCATCAGTTTTGTCGAGGAGCCTTTCTCCTAACTGGTCTGGAAAATATGAGCATGATCTATCCCTCTTAGGGGGTGGGCGTGGCCAGGCGGAAACCAGCCTTTTTCCCTCTGCAAATGAACATGGAGCCCAAAAAACCTCAAGAAACGGCTCCTTTCAACCTTTTGGACTCCCTGATTTGGCAACCATATTTAGTCATGGCCTTCAAAGCTTTGCCTTGAATTTCTGGGCCCCCAAGGGCAGCTGAGTTATTTCTAGAGTTGTCGGCTTATGGTCGTCATTTGGAAACCATATGTAATTAGTCAAGGTTCTAAAAGGTTACCTTGAGTACATCGCTGAGATTTGCACTCTTGAGTATTCCATATGTAGCCCTTTGGTTCCAAAAGACTATTATGGTGGTCCTAAAAGGAATGGAGCCAAAAGAAGACTCTATGGTGGTCTCTACTGTTTTGCATAAATAAGCTGTATATTCAACATGCTCCAGGTCTTTGAGAAATTTCCCGTGCTCTCGGCTCTCTTCAGCCTTCCGTTCTGTGCCAGGCCTCCAGGCCTCGAGGCAGTCCAGGCGACCGATTTCAAGAAATGGGGTGCGACAGCATGTCACGCACACAAACACACGAGAATCATCAAGCCACAAGCAAGAAAGTCACGACGATGCGCTTGAGTTGAGAAGTCATCAGTCATCCCGAGTGCGAAAAAAGCTTTTGGTAAGTGGACGTTTGTTTGTCTGCCATGGTGAAACGCAACATCAAGAAGCCGACCATTTACCTTAGGTCGTTCGACCGAAATCTCTTTTAGACTTACGATGGTTTCTGTCAGTCACAGCCTCACGATCGTTTCCTTTTCAACAGTTACCTGCCGCAACCAGTCAGCCCTCCCTTCGACTCTTTTCTTCCAGGGTTCAGGTAAAGAACCCCAACCCAGACCTCCCGCCCCCATCCTTATCAAGAGCTTGTGGCGGGGGTTCTTTGCCAAAAACGCCAAGCTCTTTCACCTGGATTTCGGGAACAAATGGCGCGAACATCAAAATAGCTGGCAAATGGATGTTCATCCACCCCAGAATGGAGCCATAAGTTATGGCCCATGGCCAGATGGAGACAGGTTGTTTGTTCGGCCGGTTGGTTTTGAAGAGAAGCTCACCGTTTTCTTGACCACTGAACGGGCCTTTACAAAAACAACAGGTCCAGAAACTCAGGGAGTGAGAAGAAACACCCAAACAAGCTCAAGTCCAAGCTCTTCGTTTACCGACATGGTCCAGGCGAAAAGCCTACGGACGCACGAAGGCCAATCAGGTGTTTGCCCAGCGCCGTTTCCTAAGAGGGTGGATTGGGACTGGCAGGCGAGTGCCACTGCTTCAGCGTCCTGAGTAGAAATCCGCAGAGTAGACAGAACTTCACTGTTCAAGTTGGTTGTTTGTTTTTTGTTTTTTTTGCTTCTGTTCGCTGCAAAGCGTAAAGTTTCTTGTGGCATGAAGATCCAAGCCCAGAGGCGCAACAATTCCTCCAAGTGTCCTTGGGTCGCAAGCGGCTTCCGGCAGGCGGAGATGAATCTGCCAGGTGCGCTTCGACGAATTGGTTGGCATTGGTTTCTCAAAACGTGCGAGAGATGCAGGGAATGAGACATGGCTATGGTGGTCAAAACCGTTTTGGGATCCCATTTTGGTTGGTAGGTGAATTCACCATCCATTTTAGAACCTATTTTAGTGGCGATTGGGATGTTCACTGGGGGGTACGATTTGGATTGACCAAATGGAATGACCCCCAAGAACCATCCCTGCTTGGTTTCAGGACTCCCGAAACGGTTCATTCCATTTCACATTCCCTACCGATTTCGCACCAAGAAAGTCGGGAACGATGAACACATCACAAAGTGGGACCGTTGCCTGAAAAAGGAAATTTGAGCCAAACGGAATCAATGGGTTTGGACAAGCACGTATCACTTTGACGGGTGAAGTCGAAGCTTTAAATTTCATGAAGCTCATGAATGTTGACCCCATATTTGTCAACCCCATATTTCTTGTTTCGGGGGTGGGAGCCCCTCCAAAAGTGATGATTCCCCACGAAACCCAGCACACCCCCTTGTTAACAAACAGAAGGGCTTATAAACTAGGGTTGATTAATATGACGTCAACATTAATTGAAATTCAAGTGACGTTAACGTACCCTCTACTCCCCTGCACATTAACATCAAACCCACGAACTCATGGTTTGTAGAGGGGGAGTACTTGTTCCTTTTAAACATCATCTTGCCAGAAGCAAACTCATTCTGAAATGTTTCTGAATTTCAATATCGGGTGACCAAATGAATTCTCACAAATGGCTTCCAGGAAGCTACGCGCACGATTAGGGTCACCTGACTAGCAAACCACTATCCCCATCTGACTGATGTCCACCAAAGGCCCCTATGAACATTTACAGCCAAATGCACCAGACGAAGGCAATGTTTGGTCACTAGCATTTTTGCCTGATTGATGGACCGGCAGATTATTGGCATAGCTTGCTTCGTGGGTGAACCAAGCTAAACCTGCTTGAAGCGTTTAGGCGGGGGAGCTGCGAATCGGTGTAGGATGAATAGCCCTAGTCGTAACTGGCTAATCTTCCCAGTTAATAATAAGACCCCCCAGCAAGGTCTAATCTAGACCAGCTGGACATAGTGGACTTGACTGGGTGGTTTTCTTGACATCATTTAGGTGCTGTTTCATGTCCGCCCCGTTCGAATTCACAACCTGGGAATGTTAGCCACGTGGGGTGGTCATCCGTTTGTGACCGGCTTCTCATGCAGGCGTCAACCAGCGGGTGGAGGCAGGTTGAAGCCGTGCGATTCGAATTTGCAGCGTCCCAGTTGGGTACGGGTCAAAATTTGACCACTAAAGGACCGAAGGTTTGAGTCCATGTTTTCATTTGCAAGGGTTCCATTTTAGGTACCTATTTTTGACCAGCGGCCATTTGAACATTTGTACCTTGCAAGGTTTAGGGCACATGCCAAACCGGAAAGGAAAAGACGTGCCCAGGAAAGGGCCACTCAGTAGCAAGATCGGCCGTGTTGAAGAGCATCAGTTTGAATGGACACGTGAGTGGCGGTTTATTTTTCCGCTCAAGTAAACTTGTATAGATGTTGACATATCAACAAAAAATGTGGCGCCGCACTGCAGTCGCGGAAGGTTCGCGGAAGGTTTGCGGGATGTTTTTTCCCCGCGGAAGCTCGCAGAAGGGACCCTTTGATTTGCACATAGTAGTTTGATTTCGGTTGGGGGGTTGTTGCCAAGCACGTTTACCAGCAAACCGTAGGCACGAATTCCCTGGCGGAAGCTACCTTCCTCAGTTTCCAGAAGCAACTTGCCTGCGGAAGGCCCGCGGAAGCACTTACACAAACTTATGTAGAAACATGCTTGCGGAAAGTACCCTTCACAGCGCGGAAGCATCGCGGAAGGGCTTGATACGTCAATGCAAATTTAAAAGGAATAAACAAGTCACCACCCACGTGTTTTCCGTTTCGGTGGATAGCGGTGGCTTGGGGATTTGAACCCTTGTCTTTTTGAGTCCAAGGGGGTTTTGGTACCCCCTAAGGCCGATATTTGGGGGACTGTATGTCTTATGCCCAACAGCGCACCCCCGTGGTGCAACCAATGTGTAGCACGCGCTTCCCCGGCGCATTTGGGCACTGCTTAGGTGTTCCCTGCTCAGACCTGTCTCATTCTTTGTCAAAGCTGCGCATCCCCAGGACTGTATGCAGAGAGATCCCGCTAGGTTCAACACATTCTGCGCTAAAGGGGGGACGTCCCTGACTAGTATGGTCCGGACGAATTCGACATTGACATTGACCCAACGCCCAGTGGTTTCCTCGTTTCTTTTTCCTTTCAGAAACAACCACCCATAAAAGGTGGGACTTTTTGTGGAAGTCTAGGGGTCTGGGTCTAGATGCTGCCTTCAGAGCTATCCCCCTCCTTGCCCCCCCCCCGTACTTTGAAGACGCTTTGAAGTGAAGGTTCTCTTTCAATGTGTTGTCAAGCCATCTATTGACTCGCTTTCCCCTTCGGCGAATCGACCGGATCTGACCTTTTCTCACTGTTTGACTTCCTGGACTCTAAACATTTTGTCAGAAGACCATTCTAGTCGTAAATAAGAAGAGATGGACTTTTTTGGCCAGTCCACTCTTGGGTGCCCATGTTTAGTGGCCCCAACACGTGATCACCTTTCATTTCCGGGTCCCATAGGAGCAAGTTGGGTTCTTGGACAGGGGCCCTTCTGGAAGCCCCAGCGGAGAAGTGCCAGCACGTGTTGTCTGGAGCCTGGAGAAGGATGCCAAGGTTCCATTCCTCCAGCAATCTGACACACACATAACCACGGCATCTCAATATGCCTGCAGATGTTTACCGAGGCGCTGCAGCAGGAGCAGGCATGGCATGCACAGATATCACCAAGAACCTTGTGAAGAACGCTGCGCGATCTGCAGTTCAGTGGCACGCCAACGATCATCAGCCCCAGAAAGGGGTGATCCTGTTCTATCTGGATCACTGGGCAACGGGGAAGGGTCAACCAATGACGCCATTTAGACGAACCCTTATTCCAACTTCTGTACTGGAGGACCTAGTAGATGTTGATTTAGTTCGATGGTTTTCTTCCACATTGAGTTTGGCCCTTTTGGAACCCCCTTGAACACCGTTCGGGCGGGATCCGAGCACACCTTTAGTCATCGAGCTTAGGGCCAATGAAGCAGAACACGCTTGAAGGATTGGTGTGCTTGACCCAAGAAATCAGGGGGTAAGTGGCAAGGCTGTGAACAAGGTCTTGGTGGTTCCCAGCCGTGCGGTCCCTTTGGCTTTTAGTTGCTTTTACATGCAACCCACAAGCTAACGTCAAGCAGGGCCCTTGCCAAACTCTTGGGCTCTACATCAAAGAATCAAAGAAGCTGCTGGCGCAATCATGGAACTTTTGTGCGCGGTAGGTGCAAGCGCCCTAGGGGCTTCTTTTTGGTTCTCTACGGCTGTATCTATGAGCATGGACACGTGTCAAGTCTATTTTGCGACCCGAAAAGAATCACCCTCAACAGTTGCAAAATTGACCCTCCGCGACCATGGTTGAAATGAAACGGCCATTGTGGGTTTCTCTTTTCTTGGGAAAATCCCTGGCTGTTCAACTGGGTGCGCACCTCGCCCTTCTGATGCTCCCGAAATAACACATTTCCCAGACCCAAGTGGCTAAGCCCCCTTCCCGGCATTGTTCAATCGAAAAGGGCATGTTGGCATGTGTTCAACCACCCAGACGCGCAAAGCGACCAACTGCCAGGGTGGCTGCTTTTGTCCCTTTTGCGGTGCCAGGACGGGAAGAGAAGAGTGGGGTGGGGGGGGCTTAGGACCAGTTTTTGGTGAGCGGCCAAAATTGACCAGTTTTGTGAGTGGCCAGTTTTTTGTAGTGAGTGGCCAGTTTTTTGCGAGTTTCTTGTGCGTGGGCTTTTTGCCCCTAAAAAGCAGTGACGAATGTAGTCATGGAACATGGGCGCCCCACTGCCAGCAATCGGCTGGAGGTCAAATCAGTCTTTTGGTTTAGGCCCAGTGGATCCCAGTTCCCGCAGTTCGCCCTACTAAAATAGACAATCGAAAAAACAAAAAAATAGTCTTAGTCTAACCTCTCTACTGGAGGACCTGGCAGTTTCCACTATAGTGGCCACCCCCTTCGTCAGTTTTCCTCTCTTTAAAGGGTGGCACGCCCTTAGTTTCCTGCAAAACCGGGGGTAAATGGATCCATGAAGGTTCCCAAGGATGATCGCCCAGTTGATTTCTGGGCTGGGCAGATCTCAGCTTTGTTTTCCTCATTTGGTCAAGTTCCATATTTTGTCAAGGTTCCAATGGTGAACCTTTCGGCTTTTTGGGTCTTATGGTATTTTTTGTTTAGGAAAACCCGGGTTTTCCAGATTTCGTAGCTCCTTTGCAGGACAGGGTTGCCATGTGGGGGTGTCTTGTTTTGAGGTTTGGATTTCATGTGTGGGCAAAAAGAGAGAGACGCCCATGTGCCTTTTGGGCTTACTGAGATGTTTCCTGTCAACATTCCAGCTAGCAAGAGAACATGTGTGTTTTTGCACCGAGCCTCAGGCTAAGCAGAGATTAGTGGTCACTTCCCCGTCCCTAAAATACGTTGATCCTCATAAGGCCGTTTTTGCGGGAGAGGGTCAAGCAGGGTTTGCGATCATCCGCTTTGTGTCGGGTATCGTGGTTGCCTCAAAGTTGATGGACACAATCCAGCAACTGGTAACCGGTTGATCCCAGTATTCCTATAAGGTTCCGTTCATCCCCTCTGTTGCGAAGCGGATTGTGCCCATCAGTATTGCAACTAGAGTAACAATACTCTTGCCGTAATTTACCGTTGTGGTTTGATATGGTTGGTCCGCTTGTATTGTTTGTGGGCATTTGGCGTACCATGCAAGCCATATCCTGGTTACAACCTGCTTGAATTGGGTCTTCTCCAGCAAATGTTGCAGTTTAGGCTAAACTCAATATGAAATAGAGCCCCCAAGGTCTTTTCCTGGCCAACGCACGTAGGAAGTTTCGCAGATGCGGGCCAAGTTAAAAACCAAAGCCATTGACCAGGTCCGAGCTTGGCCCCACACCGCACGGTCACCGTGGTTCGAACGGAAAAAATGTAAAACAGTTTCTTTTAGGGTCGTAGGCCCAAAATGATTTCGGTTTAACTGTTGGTGTCCTTTGCCAACCACAGAAAAGGGGAACCGAGCACAAAAAAGACACACCCAAATGGTCTTGACCACAGATTCGTCAACCTGTCGGAGCAATAGGGGGGTGCTCCCCGCAAAAGTGAGGATCCCTTCTAACATGGAAATCAGGCTGATAATCCTGGGTACTCGGGAGCAAAACGATGACGTAGGTCCTCTACTTGGGGATCCCATGAATCCCATGTTTCTGGTTTTGAAAGATTGGACCAATGCACATGATAGCGTATATGTGTATACGTACCTTTATAGCACGATGTTTTTGGGTGAAACCGGGTACTTGCTGGAAAGTTCATGACTCAACCCGAACAAGCTAGGCCCCGGAAGGACATCTCAATGATGCTCGAACAACAGCTGTTTACATACTTACCCCGAAGCCGGGCATAGCTTTTGATTTTTCAAGTTTGGTCTTTTGTCGAGGTTCTAGAGGGCCAGCCTTTTATTTCTAGGTCCTGTACATGGCCAGCCAGTACCTCCCGTCATCCAAGCTGAGCGGAGGGTTTTGGCATTTGGGAAGTTTCCGGATCTTCCACTTTGACTGTTGGCAAGACTCGTAAGCAACAGTTTGGCTGCTTGTTTTGGCCCATGCACTCGATCGGAAGGGAGACAAGGGTAGTTTCCTCAAAAACGTCGAGGCACCAGCCAAGCGCAAATTGATCTATGGCTAATTGGTTGGATCTTTGGACTTAGCTTTGCGGGACATGCTGGAGGAGTCCATTTAGGCGGCAACATTGGTTAACTACCAATTGACTTGTTTTGGTTTTGGTTTTGTAGATGCCAATTTGTGTCTTCATTGGATTCGAACCATTTTAGCGGCAACAAGTCCACAAGTTTGGCTACCATGTTGCTGCCACTTGACCTGTTTTGGGGTTTTCTAGATGCTGACGTCCTTCACCGGGCCGACGGCGAATGACCCGCTGACGCGTCAGCCGCGCCGAGGCGGGGGCCCAGCTTCATGTTCTGCCAGAGCTGCGGGAGGCCAAGCCGTGGCGAAAGCGGAGTCCTCGCGCCCGCCGCAAACGTCGCCCCGTTTTTATACTTTTGTGGTTTATGCTCTTCTTAAAGGGGCAGGGTACTTAGTAAGTGGGTAGTAACCATGGTTACTAATCCACTTATCACAATTATAAGTCTCCTAAGTGGCTTACAACCATGGTTACTCTCACCTGTGAAAGTCGTTGCGTTTGGTTTTGGCAGCATGTTTTTCGTGTAATACGCACACGAAACGCATCCGGTAGGCCAGTGGCGTTTGGTTTAGCATGTTTTCAAGAGACAATTGCTGCGTGATATTGAGGTCTTTTTTGTAGAGAAATACATGCTGAACGTGGTCCCCTGAGATGGTTTCATTGATCAAGTTGAGGTTTTTTGGGTAGGCCGAACGCACTGGCACACATGGAAAACACCTTCCCTCGATCGCGGTTTGTGTTGGTGATGTTGAGGCATTTTGGGTGGCCAATCGCATTGGCACACGCCTGAAAAAACACTTACTGGGTCCTTGTGGTTACACGCCCCGCAAGCCATGATCTCGCGCCGCTATTTAGGGTCATGATCATGCTGTCTTTTATGATGTGTGGCATGAAGCCATTTTGAATCAAATCGCATGGGTACACTCGTTTCACTTAGATGTTGCTGACGATGCAAGTGCTACCCCAGCCCCCCACCGTACACAAAGCCAAGTGTCTGGCTTTGAGGAGTGTTTGGTGAAGGGGCGCTGTTGCACGTTGAGGCCCACTCCCGTCACAAAACGCAATGGCACACTGCCTCCGGCCAAGATAATGAGAAGATTCAGTCAACTAACACATGGGAGTCTGGTTCCTTGTGTTGTTCAGCTGTGTGCCAGTAGGATTCGAGGTGATAGAAGTTGCAGGCCTGGATGTTGCTGGCGACGCAAGTGCTACCCCAGCCCCCCACTGTACACAAAGCCAAGTGTCTGGTGTGCCATGGGGGGCCGGATACTTTGAGGAGTGTTTGGCGAAGGTGCGCTGTTGAATGTTGAGGCCCACTCCCATCACAAAACGCAATGGCACACTGCCTCTGGCCAAGATAATGAGAAGGTTCAGTCAACTAACACATGAATCGCATTGGCACACGCAGTCATCCTCAACAAGATTCCTAGAACAGCTTGCGTTGTTGAAGCTGGGGCTTTGTGAGGCCAACCGCCTTGGCACACGCAATCATCCTCAACAAAATTCCTAGAACAGCTTGCGTTGTTGAAGCTGGGGCTTTGGGAGGCCAACCGCCTTGGCACACGCAATCATCCTCAACAAGATTCCTAGAACAGCTTGCGTTGTTGAAGCTGGGGCTTTGGGAGGCCAAGCGCGTTGGCACACGCAATCATCCTCAACAAGATTCCTAGAACAGCTTGCGTTGTTGAAGCCGGGGCTTAGGGTGGCCAATCGCACTGGCGCACGCAATCATCCTCAACAAGATTCCTAGAACAGCTTGCGTTGTTGAAGCTGGGGCTTTGTGAGGCCATTCGCATTGGCACACGCAATCATCCTCAACAAGATTCCTAGAACAGCTCGCGTTGTTGAAGCTGGGGCTTTGGAAGGCCAAGCGCGTTCGCACACGCAGTCATCCGCAACAAGATTCCTAGAACAGCTTGCATTGTTGAAGCTGGGGCTTTGGGAGGCCAATCGCATTGGCACACGCTTGAAAAACACGTATCTTCAACAAGTGCTTGTAATACGTATTAGGCTAAGGCCGACAGTCTGCTTAACACATCCATTGGTTTCAACGGGCTGCTTTTCAGGCTGAGGCCTAGGTGGGTTGCGGCTGCACGTTTTCTTTCTTTTCGGACTCGTTTTAGACTCGTTTTTGGACTCGTTTTTTTCCTGGGTAAACTTGCCAAAAACTTAACACAAGGCACCTCCTACTACTGCTACTACTACTACTACCACCACGACTACTACTACTACTACTACTACTACTGCTTCTGCTACTACTACTACTACTACTACTACTACTACTACTACTACTACTACTACACTACTACTACTACTACTACTGCTACTGCTACTGCTACTGCTACTACTACTACTGCTGCTGCTGCTGCTACTACTACTACTGCTATTACTACTACTACTACTACTCCTGCTGCTGCTGCTGCTTGTGCTACTACTACTACTACTACTACTACTACTACTACTACTACTACTACTACTACTACTACTACTACTACTACTACTACTACATATATATATATATGTTTAAACACTGCTCGGTTGCGGTTGGTTCTGCGATGTGCCATGGGGGTTGCTTGTATTTGGCGCTTCGAGAAATGTGTTCAAGATGTTTGGTTGCCTTTGGGTATGCATGTGCCATGGGGATCGCCTTCACACTAGCACATGAACTTGTGTTTGAAAGAATTGTTTCAGTGTTGTTGAGCATGCGATGTGCCATGGGGATTGCCTTCTTTTTGGCGTGCAAACACACATAGTCAAGCAACATCTTGGTCCCAACTGGTATGCGATGTGCCATGGGGATTGCCTTCTTACTCGTACTTAAACATGTATGCTTAAAATGCGTTTAAGTGCCTTGTAACATGCGATGTGCCATGGGGATTGCGTCCGTAGTGGTACTCAAACAAAGCAGTTTTAGGAGACACTTGGGCGCCGTGTGCCAGTGGGGAAGGCTCAGTTGCAAGGACCCTGCCGGGACTACTCGTTGCGTTGTTTTTACTGGCAGGCTGCGGACTTTCAAGAAAAACACGAAAATGCAAGGACTTTCGCGTTTGGGTGTAT
>CAUJNA010000558.1:452500-508354 GCA_963377175.1 Effrenium voratum | reverse complement strand
TGTTGTTGTTGGTGTTGTTGTTGTTGTTGTTGTTGTTGTTGTTGTTGTTGTTGTTGTTGTTGTTGTTGTTGTTCTTCTTGTTCTTGTTCGGTGGTGGTGGTGGTGGTGATGTCGGTGATGTCGGTGATGTTGGTGTTGTTGTTGTTGTTGTTGTTGTTGTTGTTGTTGTTCTTGTTCTTGTTCTTGTTCTTGTTCTTGTTCTTGTTCTAGTTCGGTGGTGGTGGTGGTGGTGGTGGTGGTGGTGATGTCGGTGATGGTGGTGGTGTTGGTGTTGGTGTTGATGTTGATGTTGGAGTTGTTGTTGTTGTTGTTGTTGTTGTTGTTGTTGTTGTTGTTGTTGTTGTTGTTGTTGTTGTTGTTGTTGTTGTTGTTGTTGTTGTTTGTGGTTGTTGTTGTTGTTGTTGTTGTTGTTGTTGTTGTTGTTGTTGTTGTTGTTGTTGTTGTTGTTGTTGTTGTTGTTGTTGTTGTTGTTGTTGTTGTTGTTGTTGTTGTTGTTGTTGTTGTTGTTGTTGTTGTTGTTGTTGTTGTTGTTGTTGTTGTTGTTGTTGTTGTTGTTGTTGTTGTTGTTGTTGTTGTTGTTGTTGTTGTTGTTGTTGTTGTTCTTGTTCTTGTTCTTGTTCTTGTTCTTGTTCTTCTTCTTGTTCTTGTTCTTGTTCTTGTTCTTGTTCTTGTTCTTGTTCCTGTGCCTGTTCTTGTTCTTGTTCGGTGGTGGTGGTGGCGGTGGTGTTGCTGTTGCCGTTGCCGTTGCCGTTGCCGTTGCGGTTGCGGTGGCGGTTGCGGTTGCTGTTGTTGTTGTTGTTGGTGGTGGTGGTGCTTCGTGCCTTACATTACCCTCCCCCCGAATATAGACGTACCCTTTTGGCACTTGTATGCGTATTTTGGAGGCCCTTTGGTTAATATCCTATCTTGTCATTCCTCCCTCACGCGCAGTTTTCATATCAGAAGTTAATTTGCATTCGCTAGTCACACGGCTTTTGCGCGCAACCAAGTCTCAGATATGCTGTCCCTTCCTTCTGAGCCATTCTCGTTTCATCTCTCACATGTTTGGAGATCCGCGAGATGATAGGAAAACACAAGGAATGCGAGAGTGACAGGATGGAAATGGCCAAGAAGCAACAACAGAGCCCTTCCCTTCTCCGATTTTGACATACCCATCACGGATAACATGGTTTATTTGTAGTTTTCTTTTACTTCTGGGGCATGACACACGTGCGGAAGTTGAATGAATAAAGAAGCATCTTCGCCGACTACAGTACTTATCGGCAACCGTGTGAGGTCTCCAAGTCTTCCTTTTGTTCTTCCGAAGCCCTCTAAACCCACTCAACCTCTGCCCTTCAACCTCCTTATGCAGCCCCGTCAACCCCCTTAGCCCCCAAACCCCGACTTGATCCATTTGCTCACCCCGAATCCCCGCTTCCCCGATTCCCCCGATTCGTGGCGCCTTTGCCGCAGGCACGCGCAAGTTGCAAAGACGGGAGACGTCAAATGCCCAAGGCTGCTTGGCGTTTTTCTGGCGAACCACGGGACATAGGCGGAGAACCTTCCACTGGAATAGACCCCTAGTTGGGGCAGTTAGTCTTCAGTGATTAGCACCAGATACTGACGCAAAAGGGTACCAGCGAAAGGATCAGATGCACGAGAGTTGGCTTTAAGCGTTTGGCCCCTTTGGCTGTGCTACTAGCGTCCCCCATGACAGAGCTTTTGCGGGGCGTCCGCAGACCATTCCGGGGATTTTGTTTATATCGTCCATAGTCCAACGAACTGCTTCTGTCCTGCTTGGGTAGTTCAATAATCACCTTTGGTTGGCCAATATTCATTGCGTACCGAAACCTGGCGGAATATTGTTTTGGGGTTGCATTGGTGCGCTTGCAGCAAGAGGCTTCATGAACCACAGGACAAACTTTAGACCACCACAATCATGGTCATTCCTTGAAATATGAAACCTTGACGGTTACCCACAAACTCGCCTGCAGGGAAGATCAGTGTGCTTTGGTTTTGCGCGGGTTTCTTTCCACAAGCGCCAACCAGAATAGAGCAAGTACTTCCAGTTGGCGGACAAATAGGGGTTTTGGCTCAAAATGAAACGATCGGAGGGGCTAATTACGCAGGTGTTGGTCCATGTTTCCACTTACCCGGGCAACCCATTTCTTGAGCCACGGCCAAAATCAGCTTGCTGCGCCTGAACGGAGCCCGGTTCGACGTGGTTCGACTTGGTTTCGACTTGGTGAAAGCATGGCATGCTGCAAGAAGAACTGGGCCAGCGCGATGTTGGGCGCGCTTGGGTTCCCATACCATAGCTATATATCTATATTTGGGTGTGGGTCAAAATTAGGCCACCAGGATATGGACCGCAGGTCTTAGTCTTTGGTTCCATTTACCAGGGTTCCATTTTGGGTGCCTATGTTTGACCCACTGCCATTTTAAGCCTTACCCAATATGGAAGAGAGTCAGGATGTTCTTTTCTGTGTACCCCAAATGTGGGCCATGATGCTGGTCAATTGCGTGACGAAACACAAGGGGATGGATATTTGGCTGGTTTTCGAAACAAGAACTAGCCATCCAACTAGAGGCCAAATAGCCCATGTTCTTCATTTACCCAACGGGAAACGAAAAGGGGCTGCCTTCTTTTTCCAGACTCCATTTAGCACCCAGTAGGGAGACCCTAGAAAAACCTCAATTGATAAGAGGCGGCTGTCACCCACAAAAGTGAAGGATTCCATTGAATTGAAAAGACACAACTGAACCGAACCGCTAAACATTTTGGCTATTTGCTTGGATCTGTTCACTTTATATACCTTGTTTGGAAACAGTTGGTTTTCCATTGAACCCACAACAAGTTAAACTTTTGCAGAGGGTTAACAGCAACCAAGCAATCGTCTGCCCCTGAAAAGGGACACCCCCCGTTCAGGGCTTGATTCATGCACACCGCCAGTTTGGCCCGTGGCTCGCTGTTTCGAGGGGAAGAGAGAGAGAGAGACTCCGTCCAAAGACAGCGCTGAACATCTAGGTCCCCCAGCTAGGTGCCCTTTTACCGATTCTTTCTTGGGGGAAGGTTCCCCTACTAAGATAGACTACAGACAAAAGGGTACCCCTTATTCGAACCTCTCTACTGGAAAACCTAGACATAATGTCTAACTAATTCGAATGGGGTTGTGTGGAGGGACTTGGAAAAACCACGGTATCTCATGAGAGAGAGGCATGTTCGGAAGTGTTCATGTCTGGAGTTGTTTGTGGTCAGCTCATTGATTTGGGTGTAACACGTTCGCAAGCCAGGATGTAGGTCCTTTTCTTGCAGATCAGACATTTCAAGTGTTGTTTTCTGAGTAAGTTCAGCAGACGGGTCCAGGTTTGGCAACTTTCATGCTGGTAAGTCGTTGCCGTCTACTCTACAGCATACTGGTAGAAGCTAACAATTCGATATTCGGGGTGGGAGGTTGACCATTGAAACCCGGTTCGAGGAGGGCTAAGGCAATCCCAATCGCTAGGTGCGGAAAACGGGCAGACCATCTTCAGTTCTTATGGTTTTTGGATGGGCCATCTTAATAATTACCAGGTGTTGGTTGTGACTATGACATTGGCACGTCTCTTGGACGAGTCTTGAGAAAATGCCGCGGCAACCTGTTCCAACGCGCGCGGCCGAAGGAATCTTGGACACCCTGTGACTTAGCCAGTGGATTCCCATGAGTCTGTCGGATCTTATCCCAAGTGCCCTAGGGTTCAACTTCCATGAAAAGAACAACAACCCAAGAAGAACAACCCGACAGAATATCAACTTCCATGAATAGAACCAATTTAGATGATGACAATTTATGGGAAACAATGTCGGTTTTATTCCCACACCTTTTTTTAAATGGCGGTCGTTTTCGCCAGCACGTTCCCGGGGTGTCCAATGTGAGACCGAATGGCCCTGGAGAAACGCAGATCCTTTCGGCCAGAGGCTGGGCTTTGAAACATACAATCGGATTGAGCAACCAAAAGGCATCATAAGCATACACATAATCTAGGTCCCCCAGTTGTGCCCTTTTTCTTCTTTTTTGGGGAGGGTTCCCCTACTAAAATAGACTACAGAAAAAAGGGTACCCTTATTCTATCCTCTCTACTGGAGGACCTAGTAATGTATACGGTGGATGGCAATGCTTCAAGGAACCCTCTCACTTACCGCAAGGACCTTGCTGGTGTTGGGCTGGCATGTTGTTTCGGCATCCACTGCATCAGAGTTTCCACTCGGTTCCCTGAAGAGAACGCTGCAGGTTGCTTAAAAAGGGTGATATTATGTTTAAACAAGGATTGGATCAACCCTCCCTCATGGCATGATGAATTTGCAGGGGGAATCACCTCCAAAGTGGTTGGCATGAACCCCCAGGATGTCCACCACAGTTGCCGTCCAGAAAGAAAAAAACAAAAACACACACACACAGAGAGTCGTTTGGGACGCTTCAAGCCAGCCTCAGGGCAATTCACACGTCCGGTATCCAGAAAAATGGATCGCAACCCCCCGGGCGCGGCTCGGCGCGGTTCGGCTCGGCGCGGTTCCCCGATGCTTTTTCGAGACGAGTGGGTGTGTCCCTCTGCCAAATGCTCCCCAGATTCCACAGGCCTGGATTTGGGGGTTTAACCCACTTGGCGCAAGTAGGTGACCCTTGTTGCCAGGCGAACTCCTGCCCATGACAACCCCCCCACCTACCTCTTTTTTGGGGAACCCTCTTTTGGCTGGTTTTAAAGGCAAACCAAAGGGGCCAGACACACCCAAGTGGCTTTTGCATCAAAGCTACATAATTTGATCGACCTTTGGCTGAGCAGCCCAGCCCCCTCCCCCCCCAAAGTTCCAACCAGATTTCTGCCCACGAAATCTGCTGACCGCGCCTGGGCGACGGCGTTTGTGAATTTGTGGATGGCACTGCCGTCATGAAGCTTAAGCCGGAACCTCAGCTTTGGGGGTGAGGGGTTTGCCAAAGGGCCCCAAAAGGAGGGCACCCCATCCAAAACCCTTCCTCCCACCAGCATTGCATTTGTGGGAGGGTATCTGGAAGATCAGTTTCCTTTTATAGGCACAGGTGCCATGTTGGTCGGAGGGTACACTGTCACTTGTGAATCAGCCATCCGTCGTTTGCACCCCTATTTATCGGGATTGGGGAATCGGCACCCAAAAACGGGGGGCCCTTGGCAGGGTGGAAAGTGCGCCTGGACCCTCAAATGTCCAACTAAAAAGCGGGTTGCAACCTAAATCGTGGTTGGTAAATTCTTGTGTTTCTTGTTCTTTCTGTAATTTTAGGGTCCAGGTGGTTTGCTTCTGGTCCTTTAAAGCCATCGAACAAAGCTGGAAAGAGACGAGCCGCTCACTTGGCCAAATCCAGATTATCGAGTGGGAACCCACACGCTGGGAATCTCTAAATGTTCCATGCGCCTGGGGCTTCAGTTTGTTTTTTTTGACTGACGCATGTCCCACTTGCGGTACTCCCTTGGCAAAACCGCCAGATTGGTTTTCCTGGGCAATGATCCCTTCGGGTGGAAACCTGACCAATATTGAGAATGACATCCATGAGTGCGATTGCAGACCCGTCACGGACTTTTTGTTTTGCGGTTGGGGAGGGACTATTTGGGTATGTCTTTCTTTGAGGGTACCTGCTGCCTTTTTGGCGGCTTTAAAGATAAGCCAAAAGGACAACCACCCATTCTGGGGTGCCCGTTTAATTCTGGGAAAGGCAAATCCCAAAAAGCTCGCCAGGACGCTTTGCTTATGAAGTCCCTCTCTTGGCTATTTGAAGTTTTGATTACCCAGGGTAAAGCCAAATTCCCGAGTGACAAGGCTCCACTCCAAATACCCACTTGTTCACGTTTTTTTTTTTTTCCTGGTTTTTCAAGGTAAATACCACCTTTTTTAGTGGAGGGTCGACATGATACCCTAAAAACAGCGAGTATTGGCGTAGGGGGTATGCGTCTACAGACCCCTTGAAGATGAAAACTTGTCTTCTGGTAGAGGACCTGATTGACTTCCTTGGTGGGAGGGTCACTCCAGGGGTACCTTCCATTTCCATGCTTTTCAGGGATCCGAATCTTTCTAGAAAACCTCCGGAAACCCAGGGAAACCGGCCGGTTGTTGGAAACGATGGTTGCAGATAATGGGGAATCAACCCCTAGAGTCACCTTCCATTTTTTTAGCGTTTGGGATGACTCGCATAGCGGCAAACTAATGACTGGCTTGACTATCACGACTTCGTTTGGTTTTGAAGTGCACGACCCCTTACTAGTACCTCCGTACTCAGGCCCTTGTAGTATATATTTCGCCTTCCACTTGAGTCAAACTCGAAAGCTGGGCAAGGATGGCAAAGGACAGTCCCAACATCCCTGACCCCCTGCCCTTAGGGTAGCATCTCCCAACCATGGTGCGGATATTGGCTGGATTCTTTAGTTTGGAAGGTGGACTCCTTTAGCAGGTTTTGACTATATGTTTGTGTTTCTCACATTCCTGAGTTCCCGCTTTGGCTTTGGACCATTTTAGTGGCCACTAAAAAGTGTGGCTACGTTTGTGTTGGCCAATCCACAAGAAATCGGAAGTGAGTTGTGCGGTAGCCCATATGATTTTTTTCCGCAAGAGCTGACACGCGCAGCTTCCGTTCCGAGGCAGACCTGCTCTTTCGTTCCTCCGAGGTATCTGTCGCCTCGCTGGCGTGACTTTCGGAATCCGGCGGACGCAAACGGAGTGAACTCTGTTGCCTGAGCCATGTGGGCTTGATATGGAGTTTTACCAATTCACCAGGAGGACGAGTTCACATAGGCACATGCCCATGTGACAAACACATGAACACAACACAACTAATTATTTGATTTGCGTTCATAGTTTGGTAGAATATTCAAGCAGAAGTACGCATCAATTGTCATATTTCGGTGTTTGCTCCTTGTCGCCACGTGCCCCAATGTGCATTAATATATACCCTGCGGTTCAAACCACCATTAAAACATCGGGGGTTAGTATAACGACCTTTGATTACCTAAGGATTGACTTCTAAATCGGGTCCCCTTGCCGGCCATTATTTTCGTTAGGCGTGAACCCCAGAAAACAGATACAGCATGTCAGGTCTTTGTATTGCCAGTTTCGCAGGAATTTGTGATTGAGGCACGCAGGGGCAGATGGGGTTTTTGGTTATTTTATAACTATTTCGGTGGATCTTTAGACTTTATTTTTTGGGAACTGATGTGTTTTTTTCCCGGCAAAAAGTCAAACATGTTGAAGAGGGGTTATCAACCAAGTTGAAGGGATTGACTTGATCAGCGATCCCTCATGTTCCCCTTTTTGGACCTCCAACAGTGGCAGTTCCATGGACACGACCAGTACGAATGCAACTTGTTTTGGGGGAACTCCAGTGACCCCTGACGCAATCCTGCACCACCTGCAAACCAGGACAACCATTTGTTTGGAATTTACAGGGGAAGCATCAGAAACCAGGGTTTCTTAGCTGGTGCGAAATGGATTTCGTAACCATCCACAGTATGGGCTTCTAGCTGTACCATTGTGGGGTATTGTGGCTTTTGACACATGCCTGGCTTAGGCATGCGGTCTGCCGGATGAGTTTTCTGTCGTCTGTTAAGCTCCGCGGCGTGGCTTCAATGAGCCAGCGTCGGACATCCTGCTCGAGCCGACACGGGAGATGAACCCAGCCAGCCCCTAAATGACATCGAGGATCCTAGTTGGCGTGTTCCTCCAAAAGGGGTGGTTTCCGTTTTGGCTTCCCATTAGCCTCAGAAAAGACGCGCCAATCTTTGGCGACATCCCCACAAGCTTGGGACGTCTAAGCAGGCCATCTGGTACTTTTGTGGTTGCTGGCTGGGCCACGTTGGTAGCGCCACTAGAACCACCAACATGAACCAACGCGGAGGCATTTTGGTATCACCGCTTCCTTTAAACCGTCAAATGAAGCGGGATCGCACTCATTGAGAAGCCCCTCTGTTCACAAGTCGAAGAAGTGGTTCTCCGGAGTCAGTCTGGAAGTGCAAGGCATGGAATATGATCTTCATTTGGAAAGTTGGGCTGGAAAACGTTCAAGTTGTCGGTGGTCTTCATGATGTTTAGTCAAGGGCCAAGAGCTTCAGAGTTGTGCTTGCCAGCAGACTCAGCGGAAAAGTACCCTCAAAATGACTGGTGGACTTGGACCAGGAAACGCATGCTTTCAAACCTAGACTCACACAAAACCATTGTTTTCGTTGCACGCCTGTTTGCGCTTTACAAGCGGCGAACTCACGCAAAACCAAAACAACCTAGTCCTTGGCAGGTTTTGATTTTGTTGATTCCGTTTTGACTATATGGCTGCGGGTCAAATCTAATCTGGTACCATTTTGGGGTAGGTGAATTCACCCATTTTAGAACCTATTTTGGTGGGGATTGGGATGCTCACTGGGGGTACGGGCTTTTGACTCATGGCCATATTGGGCTGCAACAGAAGCAAAGTCTGTGGCTCACATGCCATGAGCTGGACGGCTACATCATGGGACTTGCATCACATGTCCGTGAAACCATGCCATAGTGTGGATGGACGAAATCCTGCAACACTTTGACACCATGGGAAACCATTGTTTGTTGGTATTTACAAGGGAATCATCATTCTAGGGTTTCTTGGGTGGTGCAGGATTTCGTCCATCCACAGTAGTGAAGCATTGTTCATCAGACCATGTTTGATGCAAAAATTGCCAATGGTCATTTGCTTTGGCATTTGGCACCCCTTCACCTGCACATTGCGATATCCCCACCCCCCTGAAAATGGAATTGGGGGACGGGGGTACCCTTGGCATTCCATTTCTGGTTCCAGTTTCCCTTTTATGGGGAAGACTGGAGAAATGCAATTGGGGGATATTACGATATCTTTGCTGGTACAAAGCGTACATGTCTCCTTTTTCAGGTCTCGGACGGCGGGATTGTCCAAGATGCTGCGAAGATTGGCCGGTCATTGTACGACTCACCTGCAAGTTTTCACGGAACCCGACAGTTTTTGTTTTTCTCGGGGCTCCTTAGATACATTTTGCCCATTTGAAACATGGTTTCTCCACCAAAATAAAGGGAAACCACCATTTACAAGGCAATGTTCAGGTTTATAATGTAAGGATCCCTATTTTTCTAGAGCGCAATTCCCTCAAACACCCAATGGGTTGCTTCACTTTTGGTCAGCTTTTTTGGAGGGGATGTCCCTTCAAAATCGACCAACGAAGAGTGACCTGGTTTTCCCATGGACACTGGGGGGTCTGGGTTTCTAAAAGAACAAAAACATAGCCTCTGGAGTTCCTTGTCAATGTTGCAGGGGAGAGCTCCGGCCAGTTCTTCCTTTCTCACAGACCGCGCTGTGGTCCGCTCCACATCTCTAAGCGAGATAGTGCACCATCCGAAGCGAGGCATTCAAGCTCCCGATGGGGATCGACTACGACTTTTCATATGACCTCCAAAAAGCTTTCGAAATTCCATCCGCTATCAGCCATGCTTTTGGTCAGCTTGTTCCCTCCATGTAAGGTTTTCGAAACATGAATTGGCAGTCAAACTGGAAACAAACGACATGTGTTTGCCACGTTAAGGGGAAAAAAGGGTGAGCCTTGAAGGGTATTTTTGTCTGAAACGTGCTCGCGAGCCAAGGTGCTGGCCTAGTCTTGGGGAAGCCTTGGTTCTTGGCAAAGGGGTTCAAAATTAACAACTTAGGGTTACGCAGGTTTTAGTCTTTGGTTCCATTTACCAACGTGCTATTTTAGTGCATGTTTTTGACCCACAGCCATTTGGTGGCAGGGCGTATCGCGTCCCAAAGGTCATGCAATGAGAACTGCAACATCATTCGTGAAGGCTCTGGCCAGCACCCGCGGTCCCGACAGAACCACCACACCTCGGTCTCCCCGGTTTGGAGCGGGTTGGGTTTAACCAATCCAACCGGGAAAATCATTTGCTTCGTCCTGTTGAACCCCGAAAGCAAAGGGCTTGCGTGTTCCGGTCCAAAGAGGGTAGATATTGACTGGGTACTGGTGGTTAGTAAGCCTGGTGATAGCCCACTGAACGGATACTTATCAGCATGGCTTTTGTGGGATATGACCATGGTTATTACCCGCTTTAAGTACCCGCCCCCTCCGGAGGGCCAAGCAAGCGGGTAGTTTCGAGGATGTCCATTCAGGACTCAGCCAAGGGCCACCTGGTGGAACCTGTCTCTCATGCCATCAAGTTGAAATCCCCCACTTGGGTATGGCTCATAGGCATTTGGACCCTAAAAGATGTGTCCCTTTCATTTGAAAGCTGAGAACGGTGCCCAATCTAAGCACGTTTTTGTTTTTTTGTGTGTTTCGGGGGTCACCGGATGGTAACCCCACTTTGTCATACCAAGAAAGGGGTCCCATTTCCCCGATGCAACTTGCTTCGCTCAAGCAACGAGGATGGAGGTAGGGGAACTGACCGCAACCCACCAGTTGATAAACTTGTTTGTGAGCTCAGTTTGGCATATTTCTTTTCTGAGGTACCCTTTTGCCGTGGTTTTGAAGTGAACCCAAAAGGGATGCCGAAATCCAGTTTTGGGGGGCTTCCCAAAAAAGACACACCCACTTAGGTGGCGTTTCCAGAGTGCCTTTGAAACCAATGTGTTTCAACTTCACTTCCCGGGTTCCCGGACTTTCGTCATTTTTTGGGTTTGGACCATTTCAGTGGTAAACACAAACGCTTGGTTTTACTTTTTTCGGGCCAACTCAGGAAGTGAGAGTCGGGACTTGGAGCATCTCGGACCCCTTGGAAATGGTTGGCTTGTTAAAGGAAGATTGCCAAGGGGGTCTGGTTGATCATCCTGCCCTTGGGATTAATGAGATGTATGAGTATGAGAAATGATGTTCAGCGAATGACCATCCATTCAACATTCGATGGCACAGATATTCAATGTATACCGTGACATGTGTATTGACTATGCTAGGTTTGGATTCGGATCGAATCCATCAAGTACCAGAGTCGAAACAACATTCAGTCCAACATTCAGGGGTTCAAACCATTGAAACAATGGTCGAGTTAAATTTAATATAGCCATTCTTTACCAAAGGCTTGTCAACGACACTGGGTCAAGCAGGCGTTCAAGCTTTTCACAGGGGTTGAACCAGTTAAGTCCAATAAGTCCGAAGTGGGCTAGGCTGCATCGCACTTGGATTTGTGTGGGAATATCAACCAGATGCTATTCATCCTGAGCCTACTTTACCGACCAAGGGCTTCCAAACTTCGGACCCGCGTTCCAATTTGACGCTTGAAGCCGTCACACAAGTTGTTCGTATCTGATCCGTTGTGGTGAACATCTCTCCCCCCTCCCAAAACAACAGTCAGGAGAAACGGAACCTGACAGACACCCCAGAAAGCACATTCAGTGGGTGTTTTTCTCCGCAGAAAAAATAAAACACACGCCCGATTTTTTCTTCGCGGTGAAGAACAACGTCAGCATCGGGTCGAGCCTCGCCAGATTTTCGCCCTTGCCCCTCTTTTTCAGCTGGAAAGCACCGACTGCGCAGAGACTTGCACTCCGCTAAACGCAGGCGCCAGGCCGACAGAGTCCTCAGAGAGCTTTGGCGAGGCAGTACCTGGGGGAGACATAGGATACATTTTACATTTTACCAGTCCCTGAAAGTGAAGCAAAGAAATGAGTATACATTCTATAACTGGGCCTAACTCTAATCATGTTACCTCACTCCCCGAGATCCTGGACTTGAATTGTCTAGGTCCCCCAGCAGCGCCCTTCTCTCCCCTTTTTTTAAATGGGGGAGGGTTCCCCTACTAAAATAGACTACAGAAAAAGACAAACAATAATTAACACAAAAACAACAAAATGGGTACCCTTATTCTCAGCCCTCTACTGGAGGACCTAGTTGTTTTTGGGCTTGGATTTCCATTCAACTTACTAAAAGTACATTGTTTACCTGAATGCTATTGGAACTTAAGACTGTTGCTTGTTCGGGAGAATCCTTATTTTCCCATTGCACCTTCAAACAGTCAATCGTTTTGGGCCGAGGGAAATTGGCATCAACACAATAGAAGTGACAATTATTATAGTGAGCTCAATGATCCGGGGACAAAACACGCTCACCGTGCAGGTGTTTGACTTGGGGATCCAGTTCTAATTTCAGGTTTCGGAGTTGGAGAATTTGCAGATGGGGACAATGGGCATCCTGTGCTTGCTTCTGAACATCGACCACTGATCAGTCCGGTTCTCAGTTGCCAGAAAAGGGTGAGATAACAGCGGTTTGTTGCAAATTTCTCTCGACTTCAGGCCTTTCTAGACATGCCGAGCTTTGTTTTGAGCTCCGCTTTTTTGAGGGCCCAGTTTGTTCCTTGAGTCATGCATCAAGAATTGGGCGGTTTTAAGGCGAAGTCGCAAGTGTTCACCTTGTCCAGGACTCAATTTAAGGTTCTTAAAGGATAGGAAACGTCCGGTGAGCGGGTAATGGCCATGGGCATACCCCGCAAAAGACCTTGTTTTAAGTTTAAGTTATAAGTATCCGTTCAGTGGGCTAGCTCACCAGGCTTACAAACCTACCTGACATCAACCCGCTCGCCCCTTTAAGTACAGGTTCCCTTTCGCATGGTCCTCACGGCTCTACCAGAGGTCCTATCGAGACAGCCCTTTGGACCGAGAGCATGTTGGAGTTTTCCTTTCTGGGCAATGGGGCCAGAACTGGTGGGTGTGTTGTTGTTTTTCGGGAAACCCTTTTGGGTTGGTTTTCAAGGGAACCAAAAGGAAATCAACCATTGTGGGGGGGTCCCCTCCGGTATGTTCAGATTTGTGAGGTAGACAAATCCGGTACCCCTATACGCCACAAAACCTACCTAGCGCAAAGGGTGGGGGGTGGGGGGAAGTAGTAACTGACATGTGGGTTTCCCTTACATGGTTTTCTGAGAATATGTTTTGGCTGAAAGGCCGCATAGTCAAATGTGATGACCTGGTATGGAGTTGAGTGTACACATCGTCAGCAGCGTCATCATAAGCATTATCATGGTCATGGTCATGATCATGATCATGATCATCATCATCATCATCATCATCATCATCATCATCATCATCATCATCATCATCATCATCATCATCATCATCATCATCATCATCTTCACCATCGTCATCATCACCATCGTCATCACCATCGTCATCTTCACTTTCTCATCCGGGGGGCTAAGACTTGTTGCACATGAACCTGGCTCAGCTCGCCTGGCACCTTGCATGTGAAATGGCGGCAGCCTGTAATTTCGAGTCCACGTGCGTGCTGAGCGAAGCGCTTCTCTGTTCGCCAGGGTTGTCCCTGAAACTGGACAAGAAATAGGGCAGTTGACCCGAAGACCTCGTGTTTTTCGGGAATCCACAAGGGCATAAAAGTGACTTGTGGTTCCTGCCCGTTAAAGGTGTTGGGAGCACCTGTTGAGGGAAAATGATTCCTATAGACTTGGGATCCCTGTTAAATCAAAGAGGGACACGGTCAACAGCCACTGGTGTTTGTCTCCAAATGGGATATGGACCCTCCTAATTGTGGGTTGTCCTTTTGATCCCCTTTAAAACCAATCCAAAAATGGTACCGCCAACAAACAGGAACCACACCCATTCCACAGAAATGGCACCATAGCCGAGCATTGGCTCACTTAGCCCCAGGCCGCATCTTACGTGATTTTGCTGGAGGTTATTTTTTCATGTTCGTTAGAAATAGATGTGGTCCACCAGTCTAGATGGGTTTTATCCCCCCCATTGACCAAGGGAATCAAACTTCCCCTGTGGTTGCCTGATCAGTGCGCCCCGATTCGTAGCGGGATCCCCAACACATGCAATTGGTTTCCCTTTGGTTTCCCTGAGAAAAAAACAACCACAAAAAGGGGACCCTCAAAAACACAGATCCAGTAACCTTGACTACAAAGTGCAACTCCCGCGCAAGTTGCAAACAGAAGGGCGCGTCAACAAAAGTCGAGACGTCTATGTGTTTTTCTCTCTCAAAGATTCGGCCTGTCAAAAATCGAAAAGTAACACCTGCAATTTTTGGGGTCCGATTCCTGGCAAAGACGAGCCACCCATGTGCACATGTGGGCATGCATTATTGATATTGCTCCCTTCCCCCATGTGCAAAACACGCTGAGAGCTCATGGCTGCGTGGGTCATGGCAGAAACCGCCACTCCATGTTGGCTTCGCCATGGCATTAGGGTATTGGTGTGTGACTTTTACAGGTGGCGCAAGCATGGTTTCTTCTTCACGGATGAGGTTTCAGGAAAAAGACACGGGTGCCTCGGGGGTTCCAAGAAGCTTGCTTTTTGCGCTTGGTTTGTTTTCCTTGTTTTGGTCTTTGGCAAAAAGTTGTTTGAACCAACTATTTTTGGTTATTTCCAAAAAACCAAAAAAATACAAAGCCCCCTCTAGGTGGTTTATCAAAAGCTGGGGAACTCAACGGCCTTCCGGTGAGTTGTGCAAAACACACGCAGTTTTCTGCGGTGTTCCCCAGTGAGGGAGAGTCGGATTGGCCCAGAGGGGCCAAGTTCGTGAGCCAAGAGGATGTCAAAGGGAGGTTTGATAGGACTCACTTCTGTTTCGTTTCGGGACTCGGACTTTAGTTGCTGTTGGGGTTTGGTTACCTTTTTCGTGGTAAACAACAAGTTGTTGCTTTGCCCATCTCGGGATTTTGAGAGCAAGTGCAGCTTGGAAAGCCGGCGTCCGGCCAAACTTGAGAATCCAAACTTGATGTTAGCATCGCTTTTCTTGGTGACTGCCAGCCATCCGGTTCCTTAGCTTTTTAGACTTTTAGTGTTTAGTGGGGGTTTCCATTTGACCCACTAAAAGTTAGACTTTTAGCAGGGGATCTGAGGGCAGCCCAGTTTTGAACTCTCTCAGTGGTTCATCGCGGTGCCCTTCTTTCTTCCCGCGAACTGGAACGCTTCGCCGCGTGTGGACTGGGTTTGCGATTGGAGTCGCAGTTCGGGGCGAGCAAGTCCCCATGTTCCCCCTGCCGGGGCTTCTGATCGGGGCTTCTGCCCCCCGTTTTTTGGGTCGGTCCCTTGCCGAGACGAGAACACTCCCAGCCAGAAAGCCAGATCCGCGCAGGTCTGCGAGTCGTTGGATCAAGCAGGAAAGGCGTTGAAGGCACTCCTGCTAGCTTCCAGCTCCGACACATTTGAGTGTGTCACGAGCACATGGGTAAAGTCTAGGTCGACCTGTGAAGTGTGGGCTCAGCGGTTTTTCATCCTTTGGTCTGTGCGATGATGATGGTGCTTAGCAGATTCTTTTTTGGGGGAAAGTTCCCCTACTAAAATAGACTATACAGAAAAAAGGAAAACAAAAACAACAAACAAAAACGGGTAGCCTTATTCTAACCTCTCAAATCTGGAGGACCTAGTTGTAGCTCGGCTTTACCGGTCGAGCCCTGGACTAGTTCAGACTGCGCGGCTTCGGAAGCGGCTTCTGTCGGCTTACATCTCATATTGCGCGCCTGTTCCGGGCCCGACCCCAAGGAGAAAAGTCGCGCCTTTTCTCGGTGGCTCCCAGCCATCCGGTTCCTTAGCCTTTTAGTTTTTTTGTTTAGCGGGGATTTCCATTTAACCCACTAAAACTTAAATTTTTAGCGGGGTATTTGAGGACAGCCCAGTTTTGATTGTGGTGTCGGAGTGTGTAATGCTCAAATTGCCCAAACCCAGAGGCTCCAATTCGATTCATTTAGGGCCCTCAAACAGCCAGGTTTTGAGACCCCCAAACACCTCTGGGGTGTCCTATGGAGGGGTCAGGTCTTGCATAGGAGCCTCTGGGAAGCAAGACCTCCGGGTTTTCCGATTTTGGCCCCGATTTAGTCAAGGTCCCAACAGGTTGACCTTTCATGTCTGGGTCCCCAAAGGGGCAACTGAGGGTGTGCGTGTGTGCGTGTCTGATTGTTTTGAGGGAACCTTTTTTTGGGACTGTTTAAAAGTGAAGCCAAACAAACGCTACCCTTTCACAGGTACGGGTCCCCCTATTTTTAGACATAACCTAAACCGGGTGAAAGTAGATGGCAACATTCCAAAGCAGTTGGGTCTACTCACTCAGTCATCTCCGTACCCGCACAAAGGGAAGTGCGCCATCTACGCTCGCGCTGGTGTACTTGTCTTGGGATCAGCTTCAAGTGAAGGGAGTCCAAAAGGATGGCCGGTACGGTTTCAATTCCCCCGCATGGCCGAGGCACAGGGCGAAGATCAACTTGATTGACTAAGAGGGGGGTACTAGTAGGAACCCCTGGCGGAGCAATCACGTATAAAGTGTTTCAGACTTTTTGCATGGGTCAAAGACCCATCCAGAATTTGGGCCCACCAGACTGCCTTTGTATGATATGGGTTTGTATTGTTTTGGTAACCTGTTTGGTCGGTCGTAAAGGGAAACCACAATTTTGTAGGTCCCCTAAAAACAGACACATATGAGCAACAAGCAACATGTGCCATGGTATTTTTGATTGGGCGGCATCGGTTTTGCATCTTGGATATCGGTTGATGGTCTTTCACCGGCTTGTGGTAGTATTCCCATATTTGTGTCATGGTCACCGGCTTGTGGTAGTATTCCCATATTTGTGTCATGGTCAGAGACCCCTTTTCTTGTGGTTACTACTGAGGGACGAAATGCTGCACCACATCAGAACCATGGTTGAAGCCATGCGTTGGTATTTACAGAGGAATCGACTCAGAAACCGGTGTTTCTGAACGGTCTGACATGGGTTTTGCAAGCATACACAGTAGGATGGTCATCCACCTGGAAAGGATCCTGACCGCAACTGGATTCCGCTCAAGGCATCCAAGCGAGTGTCCATGGCACATATGGCACACCCCTTTTTGGAGAGTTCTAAATGGATGTCACAGGAAACAAACCATCAAAATGGTCCCCCAATCTTGAGAAACACCTATATGGGTGATATTGTTTGGCACGCTCACTCCTTTGATTTGTGTCGGGAATGGGAAAGCTTCAAAGGGAAAGAGGCGGGTTGGGTCCTTGCGCGCCCCTATTTGTGATACTTTTTATCAGCTAGCAGCTGTTGCGCCAAATTTTAGGAGCCCCTCCCCCAAAAAAAGGATTTCGGTTTTCGCTTTGGTTTTCCTTAACCCACGAAACAGATAGCTTAATAACCCACCAAATAGATAGGTCATGTGGTCCCTGAGTTCGGCGGTTTGACTTTTGGACCGAAAACCGGACCCTCAACATGGACTCGAACGGTGGACACACGTTCTGGAGGGCTCCAAGGGGTTGCGGGCTGTGGGTACCACCTGGGCTGAAAACTTTTCAGCCTGTAGCACGAGAGCCCCGAAGGCTTTGCCGAATTCACATGGATCAGTGGGCCAAAAGCCGAGGTGGGCTGATGCCCCACCAATTATTTACGGGTAGACTAAACAGTGAATATGAAACAGAGTCAGTCAGTTTTATTTGCGAACTCCTTTAACTTTTTTGGGGAACAGGCGTGTTGTCCCAGTCAGCAACAAGTTGCTGCCTTTTGCCATAGAATCCCACACAGCGAGGTAGACAAAAGTCACTGGATTGCATCGATCTTGTCCAGCTCTCGCCGGCTTGGCTCAGATATCTGAAGTGCAGAGTGGACCTGAAACTTGGACATCGATCGAGCGGCATTGTCACTCGCTGAAATGATCATACGTCTGAAACTTGTGCACAGTTGAGTCCCTTCACATGGCAAGTAGAACTCACCAGAACCTGCAGATCGTCCAAGCAGTCCTATCCTGTTTTTCAGCTGCCAAGCAAACCGCTTAGCTTCAAGACTGAGACAGCAATTTGTATCCCCGCAAAGTAGAATTGGTGGAGGTCGGCCCCTGGAGTTGCAGTTGTAAGACAGGGATCTCCTCAACAATTCCACATCTTGGTAGACCAAGTGCCACATAACGTCTGAACATGTTTGTTTCTGTGTACCACAGATGTGGACCACGAATTCATGCAAGCCAACAGGATGGCGGAAGTTGCCGTTTGGGACGCCCCCAGTCGAATCATGACCTTGTGGTGCCTTGTTTTCATTTTTTTAGGGGGTTCCCATTCCCTTTAGAATAAACAAACAAAACTGGAATTCCGCTTCCCCTGGAAATCTGGTCGACTCCAAACTCACCCCTTCCCCCAACCCCAACACAGATCTTCAGGGACTCTCACGGGCTTGTCAAAATTCAGGTACCCCCAACGACAAAAATAAACATAACAAGTGGGGGTCCCTTGGATTTCCCTTGACTTCCCCCCCCAAAAAAAGAAGCCAAAGGATACCACCCCCCCCAAAAAAAAAGAAAAACAGCAGAGGGAGGCAACACCCCCAATAGGCTCCCCATGGGATACCCGACCTGAACAAACAAAAACTCCTATGCCCATGCGTGATGGGCATCGAGCGTATCGTGGCCTCTTCGGAGAGGGACTTTGTGGCGAAGAGCGTGGATTACATCGAGGAATCGACCGGGAGCCTTTTCCTAGAGGGTCAAGTCCAAGTACCTCATCTTTGGTGCATTTTGCTTGGCTGTTAGGACTGAACAACTTTTTGCCAACTGATGGGTTTTCCATTAAACCACTAAAAGTTAAACTTTTAGCAGGGGAGCAGAAAACAACCGCGTCATGAGGATGGCTTTTGGGAGTAAAAAGGGTCTAAGTACCTCCTTAGAAGGTACTTGGACCCTCTGGGTTTGGCTTCCCAAAAAACATTGGTCCACGCAGTTCCTGAGTTCCGTTTCGGACTGTATACTCTTGGGTTTGGTTTTGGCCAATCCACTCGATCGGAAGTGAGTCCATTACTCATGGCACCAAAAGGTTAGTTTCATTTCCAGATCCTTTGGGCTGAGGGTGGGTCACAAGCAGAAACCCTATAGTCAGGTCAGGAAAAATAAGGATTAAAAACCAAAAGCGGTTGCGCAGCAGTTGGTAGTTGTGGTTTATGCCAGGGTGTGGCCTCTTTTTTGTTAGGGCAGCCTTTTTGGGCCTTCTTTTTCTTCGACAACTAAAGGTTTTTTCTACGAGTGCTGGGGGTCCCGTTTTCCGCCGCCCTTTAAGAACCGGTTGGAAAAAGAACCATTGTCAGACCAGGGGGTGGGCTCCTTAATAATAAGCTACCAATCTACCAAAACCGCGAGGGGGTTTCGAGCAACAAAATGAGTCCGTTTCATTCGAAAACGTATTGGTACTGGTAGAACCCAGGCATTTGGGGTTGGGCCATGAGACCAACCTCCAGGGTAACTCAAGAACTGGTTGTCTTTCTTGGATTGAGAGGCACACCAACGAGAAGTGTCAAGCATTTCTCTGGGGTCAAAATGTCTAGAGGTCACCAAAGTCAGAAACTGGGGTTGTTTCCCAATCACCTACCACTTAAGGAGTGAAAATATTGGGGCCGGTCTCTTAGCTCTCCAACAGTAACACTAGATGTTGGTTCTTTAAATACGAAGCAGAGCCAGAACATATTTGATGTTCTGTGTGCCTCAGATGTGAGAGAAGAACCCCGTGTCCTCCTCCAAATAGTTTTCTTTGGGGGGGTAGACAAAATATGAGACGGATTCATAAGCTATGATGTTCTCGATAGGTGTTTGTCTTCAAGGAGTTCATCTCCACAAATTATCCTTTGTTGTTTTTGCGAAGATGTACTAATTTAGGGGGGTCTTCTTGATCGAGCTCTGGTGAAAGTTGGTTATGTGAATCTCGACCAAGGCAAGATAAACACTTGTAGCGGAAGCCTTCGATCCGAGCCCCTAATTAAGCCATTTTTCATGGAAGAGGAGGACTGGAGTTTTCTTTCTGGCAACATCGCCAAGCTCCTAATTTCTGGAAATTTCGCTAGATGCACAAGTGTCCTTCTTGGTTGTTTCAGTTGAGAAATTCGAGGGCGATGCCTGGTTGACCTGGTTGTTTCATCTACCAGGGAAGTCCATCTATTTTCAACCAAAAGGACACCTATGGCTCTTGCAAGGTGGTTGTCCATACCTATATGTGTTTTGGTTGTGACTCTGTTCATGCTCAGGAAGAGGGAGTGTACATCCATAAAGGGACCACGTTTTTTTTTTGTTTTTTACATTTGTGGTTTCTGCTGGTGAAAGGGAACACACATTTGTACCAAGGTTGGTTTCTACGCTTTTCACTTGGTGCTTGGGATTTGAGGCCAGGGTCACTGGATGTCACTGGAATTGTCAAGACCCCATCCCCATTTCCCGGCAAATTTTATGGCGAGCTCACCATGATGCAGGTCCTTTACTTGCAATTCAGGTCTTGATAGTGCCGGCGTTTTTTCGGCCTCTCTTTGCATATTCCTTCGAACAATCCCGACAAGGCGCTCATCTACATCCCGGAAAGGGACTGACTGAAATAATAGATCCGCATCCTTCTTCTTGAGGTCCCAAATTATGGTTTTTCAATCATACCATTGTTGCCGGCAACGAAGACCGGTTGACGTCAAGTTGACGCATAACAGTAGGGGCCAAACACGTTGCTAACATGTCTTCTCCCGATGAACCCTCACAGGGGGTCCCTTCCGAACCCATTTGCTTAACAGTTTTTAGTGTCCACTGTTGGTTTTAGAGGGGATCTATAACTACTGGGCATTCTTTTCCAGGGGACGTATCCGCAAATGGAAATTTCAGACTCCGAAAGGAGAGTAAAGTATGAATGATTTTAGTGGTCCCTTCTGTGAACATCTGCAGAGTAAGCTTCCAGTCCACTTGGTGCTTGCTGACCTACCCTGAAGCTTCCTCAGAACGCTTGACGTAGGGATCAGCCAACTGCTAAGAACACCGCATGGGTTTGGTTCGGGGTTATGGCTATTGGTGCGTCTCACCAATGTTTGTTTGATTGTTTTGTTTTGTTTTGTTGTGTGTTGTTTGTCTGTCTGTCTGTCTGTCTGTCTGTCCGTCCGTCCGTCTGTTTGTCTGTCTGTCTGTCTGTCTGTCTGTATGTTTGTTTGTTTGTTTGTTTGTTTGTTTGTTTATATGATATGGTTGAATGGTTGATATGGATATATGATTGATATGCATGAACACAACCAACAAAGCAAGTATCCCCGTTTGGCCAGAGGAACCACCGTCTTGTTTGCAGTTAGAACGCCAAGCAGCAGGAATGCATCGCCAAGCACCAGGGCAAAAGTGTGCGGGGTCTCAGACTTAGCATGGGTCCGAATTTCCAGGGGCCTACAGACTCGTGCCAAAGTTGGTTGGGCAACTTGTTGTGTTTGAATCAACCAGACCCTGGTCCGGTCCCTTTTATTTGTGGGGACACCAAAACGAGGTTGCAGTAAAATCGTGGATATATATCTATATAGCCATACATATATATATATATACAGACATATATATATATATATGTTGGATTTGTGTTTCCTTTTACATTTTAATTGGTTCCCTACAGAAAAAAAGGGCCATGAACCGTCTGATTCTTGGGCGGCGACGGGACTCTTTGGGGCTGGCGACCCAGAGCCACTGAAGCCAAACAAGTCCGGAGAGATCCAATTTGCAGTTTTTCTCTTCCTTTTGCGTTGCTTTTCGGACTGAAGATTTGCTTAGAAGGTACTTGGACCCTGAAATAAAATAATGATCACTTTTGGTTGGCCCAGCTGGATGTGAGCCTTTGGAGCCGCAGAGTTCTCATTGACGGAGATGGCTCTCTTCCCGAGCTCCGTTCGGACCAAACACTTTCTGCCTGGATCGCCAGAAGCGATCGCTTTTTTCCATCCACTTCAACCCCAACAACCCAGCAACAGGGACTGAAGAAATTCTTCCACTTGGCTATAGGTGGGCTTGGACCCCAAGACATGTTCCCTCCTCAAAACGTGTGCGGCACCGATTTCCTTTGGCCATTTTAGTTGGTTCGGTTCCTAGTTGGTTGAGTAGAGCGCGTAAGTCCCTGCATAAACCTTGCCAGCCATGCCAGGATCAACAGTCCGCTCGGGTGTTGGTCGCTCAGGGCACTAGCCCCTTTCGAGTGAGTTCGGATTCTTGGGGTGATGTGTTTGATGGGGAAATCTAGGGGGTTGGCCAAATGTTTAGTTCGCGAGCTTAACACCTGGCCAGATAAGTTTGGCAAACGCAAAAATCCGGATCTAAAGGTATACACCAGTAATACTCTCCATTGCTCGTACGGTTTCCCATGGTTTCCAAGTGGCGCGAAATGGATCTCGTCCACGGTATGGAATGGTTGCCGTCTTTCCCTGTGTCAAAAATAGGTACCCAAAATGGAACCCTGGGAAATGGAAACATGGACTAAAACCTGCGAAATTTTCGCCACAGCGAGACAACCAAAGGGAAGCCCGGGTACCCTCTGCCTTTGACCCTGTAGCTTTAGAGGGCCTCGAAAAGCACCAGAAACCCATGGAAAGCAGTCGGTTTTTGAAAAACACATGATGACTGAAAAGACTTGCTTCTGCGATAAGCAGGGAACGAGGAATGGAATGAGCCTTGTAAACCATCCAACTGGTGCTTCCCTTTAATGGGACCCTTGGGTTCATTCCCACATGCCCTACCTATCGCATGGGCAATAAGAATGGGGAAGCAACCCCTAGAACCATGACCGCCGTACCTGGTTTAGTCATAGCAAGGCCCATAGCATAGAAATACACCAGCTTGGTGTTTCACATTGTTTCACTCAAGTCACCGGGCTTATCGCAAGTCCTCCAATCCGCCCTTTATCTTTGAACCCAAAAGACCTAAGGAACGAGGTTGGTGCCAAACCCAACCCCATTAGCTTTTGCCCAAAGTTCAGGTTGGGTTCATGGCCTCGCAGGCCGGCCTCTTTGTGCTGGGCCTCTCAGCCTCCAATGGCCGCATGCGCCGCGCCAGGCGCGTTTTTGGGGGGATTTGTTCGGGCTGGACGGCGTGCCCCGAACACCTCCCACTATGTTGGGCTTGTATAAATATATAGGGATTTGGGTTGGATTTGGGGGGATTTATCTAAAGCATCTATGAGACAGAGGGTGTTCATGTTCTCAGTTTCTGAGTTGGACTTGAGTCACTTTTCGGGAGCAGTTGACCTGGTTCCCAGCCGTCCGGTTCCTTAGGTTTTGTGTAGAATAGTGGTTGGGTTTCCATTTAACTTACTCAAAGTTTAGCTTTTAGCAGGGGATCCGAGGACCGCCCAGTTTAGTTGTAAACAGAAAGTTTGGACTTTGTTTGACTCATCCACTCGATCGGAAGTGAGTGTTTTGATTACAACGTCACGGCTCGCCTTTTCGGACATGAGCACCCTCCGCCGTTCAAGGGTTTCTGCAGCAAAATTTGACCCCGGATGAATAATCCCAGCCCATCAATCGGGGAGGCGGATGTTCCCCTCCAAAAGTGGTCCGATTCCCCACACCCCGGGTCCAACTTACCGGGGGGGGGATGGGTGTTTGTTTATTCCATGGGAACGGCAGACGTGGGGTTCCGCCTTTTGGGGTTTCTTCAGGTCGTTTCGGATCCCGACCAGTAGGCCAGCCAGGGCTAGAAAAGTTCTGGGAATTTTCTGAGGACTTTGTTTGGAGGGTCAGTACACTTTTTTGGGCTGGTTTCCGTGAAACAACATTTTGGAGGGAGCTATTTTCATACCCAGCACACCGCTGGATTCTGCACAAGCCCTGCTTGATTTTGACTGGGTGTCCCATTTGAGAGCTCCGGATTTGGGCAAACCACGTGCCTGTGTCGACTAGAGCTAACCAGGGAACACACATATGTAAAGCCCAGAGGTGGCCGGTAGCGGTACCTGGTTTCCCTTTTGGGGTACCTGGATCTATTTGGGGAGGGTCAATAGGCCATCGTCAAGATGAGGGTTGCTCCGAAGCTGCCCGAGGCTGGACCACCCAAGGCAACACCCTTCCCAAGAAGTCCACGAACGACCCCATTTGGAAATGGTAAAGGAGGGTCTTTCACCAACAACGTAGCCGAGTGTTTGGGAGGCTTAGGATTGGTTTGCTGTGCTCTTTTATTGAAACGCGCCAGCGTCTTTGCAAGCAACTCTGAATGTGTGTGTGTGTGTGTGTGTCTTGTTTTTGGATCTCCACCAAAAGGTCCGTAAGAATTCAGGCAAAATTAGGAACTGGGGACGAATTCCTTGTAGGGGGCTTCCTTTTGGCGCTTCACGCCGTCCAAAAAGGGGGCCCTCTAGTTTGAGACACATGTGAGGCTCAGTCGACATCTCCAGTTTGTTGCGTCAAATCGAAGGGTTTGAGAGTTTCCCTAAAGGACCCTTAGACCTGGTTGTGAGCGGCCAATAAAACGTCCGGGCGAAAATTTCAAAGGATTCAGGAGAGTTCAACCGGCTTCCATTCCAATCCCCATGTTCCCAAGCAGGCGAAGCAGGTTCCTCACAAAAAAGCGCCCGCCGAACAAAAAGCATGAATACATCGGAAAAGGCCAAACTAGAACGACTCAAGGAGCAGAACCGTGCGGAAAATGGCCCCCTTTTTGTGATATTTACAGGGAATTTCCTGGGTATCACACAAAGCCCAGTAAGGGGTCCTTGGGGCGTTGGTCGGGTCTTTTCTTTTGCAAGTCCATTGCGGCAGGCAGGCCGATGTGTGGTCCACCCTGGCGGGCCGGACCAACATTGAGTGGTCGCGAGTCGTTGCCGCCTGCTTAAAGTTCGTTGCGATTCGACCCGAAGGTCCGCCAGAGTCCTCTCCCATAGAGTCCAAGTACGTTCTGAGGAGGTACTTAGACCCCGTTTTACCCAAAAGCCATACTCATGAGGTACTTGGACCCTCTGGGTCTAGATTCCGCCATGTAAATTTGTGATTTTCCTGATTTCAGGACCCACCAGAGGGCGAGTAAGAATCACTTGGCGCATGGAACCCCAATGGTGGCCTGCTTGTTGTGGAAATCTTCAAATGTGTCAAGATGTGTACCCAACCCCAAAAAGGGGTTTCGATTCTTTCTCTACCCCAAGAGTTGGCACCATGGCACACATGGATATGAACTTGGATGGCCTTAGGGTGCGGGCATGCGCCAAAGATTTTTCGGGAAGTCAGCTCGAATGCCTGAAAGAGAGACCCGAAGGCTCGCATGCAATCCAACACAATCCAGAAAAAGGCAAAGACGGCTCCTGAAAATGGACCAAAGGATACCATTTTTGGGGGATCCAGAAACCTGCAGATGCGACCCTGGAATAAAACACCAAAGACTCGCAAAATATATACGGCCATGCCAATCTGAACCACAAAGACTCCTCTTCGAGCATGAATTATGTAAAGATTCGGCATCGAGCATCGAGATATCAGGGGTCCCAAGACGAAGGTTCATACTCGTACTTCCTGAGTTCACTTTGTGGGTTTGTTCTGGCAAATAAATTGGCTGGTTACTTGTTTTGGCCCATCCACCGATCGGAAGTGAGTACTCCAGCCAACACTTGCCTGGTTTCCCATTGGGCTTTGACGCACCCAGGGGGCCGCATCTGCGGTTTTTGGATCCCTGAAAATGGGTGTCCCTTTGGTTTCCCTTTGAATATGGAGCCAACACCGGGGGTCCGAATTGCATATCGAGCAACAGCGACTCCTATTTGGCTTACTCTCAGCCTGTACTTGCTTGATCTTGTGGAGTCTGGCCACAAGCCCTCCAACTGCCACATGCAGGAATCCAACAATCCATGACTTTCCTCTGAGCAAATGCGCACCACGAATACGCACTGGTTCTCGATTCTCGTTCCTATGCACCCGAACCCTCACAGTTTCGATTGCAGCTTTACACAACTTCAAATGCGTAGTTGCGACGTGCAGTTGCGACTTCCGCCCAGAGCTCGCATGCAACATCGCAACAATGCCCTGAACCGTGTTCGTCTGGAAGATTTGTTGTTGAACAATTATGTGTTGATTGCTTTGCCCCAAGTTTGGACAAGGTTTGAAGTGAGTTTCGGCACCCCGGTGTTTTCATGTGGATATGTGTCAAAGCCAGGGGACCTGCAAAGCTTCCTGTTGGTGTCTCTTTAAACCAAGCCCAAAGAAGGGTACCCTCTTTCCAACAATCATGGAAGAGCACACGGGTCCTTCTTAGCATGATGCTAGTCTTCCAAATTCCTTCTGTGCCATGATTGTTGGAAGGGCCACCGACAAAACAGCTACGCCGAAGCCCTCCCGCCAAACCAAAAGTCCGTCTGGGCCTACGGAGCCCATAGCTAGCTGCTGGGGAAGAAACACGCACACAATGACATGCTTTGAAACAAGCAACAACAAGGATGCCCTATGTTTCATTGGCCAAGGGATGTCTGGCCTTTTTTTTGTCGTTTTCGGTGGAATACTTACCGCAAGGCCCGGACGGGAGTGGTGGTTTGTGAAGAGATATAATGTTGTTTGCAACGGGTTGAGTCTGTTCTGCTATGGAACGAGCAGGTTGGTTCGTATTGTTTTTAGCCACAGAAGTACTGCTTGCTCAACATGTTCCAGTTGTTAGCCTCAGAGTTTTCGAACAGTTGCCCTTCCTCCAACTAACATGGCACCTGTGGGGAGGTACCTGAAAGACTCGTTTCCTTTTGAAGGGAGCCCCTGTCAGTTGCCATGTTAGTTGGAGGGAGGGTACTTGTTGAAATGAAAGTTACTTGTTCAATTGCTCCAGTTTCCCCTCCCCCAGTTGTTAGCCACAGAGTTGTTGAGCAGTTACTTGTTTAAATGCGCCTGTTTCCCCTCCCAGATGTGGTTTGGTTCGCCGTGTCCGGGAGTCCGGCTTAGGTGTTCCTGGTGGACGAGAGGTACGGCTGGCAGACTCCGGAGGCCAGCGAGTACGGCTGAGCCGTTGAGTTGCTACGCCTCGTTCTCACCTGAGTTCCTCAGCTTACTTGGTTGTCGTTGGGAAACATTTGAATCATTTTTGCTTGTTGTGGTTTAGTGGTGGAAATCCAGCCACTTAACTGCTAGAATTTGAGAATTTTTGCTCCCCATCCAACGTCAACCAAGAGTACTTAGTGGGAAGACGGTTTTGGTGGGAAAAAAGAACGAGTCTGATTTTTTGCTTGGCCAATGCCCTCAAGACGTGAGTTGGTGGTTCTGCGGGGAAATCAACCGGCAGACCGAACTCCATTTTGGGGGGTCCCCTACAACAAGAGAGACACACAGACACACACATGGCGTCAGGAGTTTTTCATCAGCAAGGCCAAAGGTGGGCAGTTGCAAATGGCCAGCTCCAATGGCGCAGTCCGGAAGTTTGTACTTAAAGGGGCAGTCTACTTAGCAAGTGCTTGCTTTGGTGCATGTTGCTTGGATGTTAGGACTTTGTCTTTTTGCCAACTGATGGGTTTTCCATTAAGCCACTAAAAGTTAAACTTTTAGCAGGGGAGCAGAAAGCAACCGAGCTTAGTAACCATGATTATAACCAGCTTGCCATGGTTATAAGTCTCCTAAGTCGGTGATAACCATGGTTACTGCCCACCTGTTAAGTACCCTTCTCCTTTAAGTAGGTACGACTCGGTAGGACTAGTTGGATTTGTTCGAGCTGCTCTTAGATGGAAACCGCCGCACATAATGCACACATTTATTCCATTCTTTTCCCGATCAATTGGTGGAAGTTGATTTTGTCAGGTGTGTTGCTGTTTCCTTGGCAACCCGATAAAGTATAGTTGGAGGGTAATTGCAGTGCATTTCTTTATGGCTATGTGGTTGGATCTTTGGACTTTAAGTTTTTGGAAACAGTGGATTTTCCATTGGACCCACAAAAAGTTAAACTTTTTGCAAAGGTGTCAACAGCAACCAAGATTTGGCTCACCTGTTCCAAAGCTTTATTTGTTCAAATGCGCGGCCGCGCAAGAAAGGATGTCTTTGTCAAACATAACACCTTCCACACGACCTGGATGTCTTTACTGCCATCGTCACTGAGGGGTCAGGTGGATGAGCACGCGCCTTCCCAGCACGAATCCACCTTTCAAAATCTGGGTCTGTAGTTTTATGGGAAGCCTTTTCTCGTTGGTGTTAACAAGACAATAAAGGAACACCTTCACAACTCACTTGCCAAAGAGAATTGACCGACCCTTTGGCTTCCCCATTTTGGGTTTCCCTATTTAGTCATGCCCCCAAAAGGCGAACCTGTGACCCATGTGTAGTCATGGGCCTAAAGGGTGATCACCTTTTCTTTGGTGCATGTTGCGGAGGGATGTTAGGACTGAGCAACTTTTTGCCAACTGATGGGTTTTCCGTATTAAACCACTAAAAGTTAAACATTTAGCAGGGGAGCAGATTTCGCAACCGAGTATTTTCTGGGCCCAAACTGAAGAAGTGAGACAGATGTGGGCGCATTTCCATCTGCAGGAAAGCAACTCCTACCTCATTCGTGACACTTTGGTGCCTGCCTCAGGCTTTCTCAAAATCGCCTTGCAAAATTGGGTCTGTGTCTCTCTTTGAGGTTACTTGCTTGTGGTAGAAAGGTTACTTGAGGTTACTTGCAAAATTGGTTCTTTGAGGTTACTCGCAATCAGAACCTGGAAGAGACTTGTGGTACTGCCAGCTGTCAACGCAGCAGAGCAGGCCTGGGCCCAGCAACAAGTTGCCTCGCTTGTCGTGCCTGCTTGGCTTCTCAATCCGTGCGAAAAGGGAATGTGGATGACGCTCACGCAGGCCCATTGGAGTAAGAGTACTTGGCTCTATACTCGTGCCTGGTTTGTGGCTAGAGTGTCGGCCAGGATCCCCTTTGGTGTTTTCAACCGTGTTGATGCACATCAATGGGAGGACTGCCCGGCCTGCGGCAGTCCGTTAGACCTCGCACACGCCTTGCAATTTTGTCACGTGCTCTATGATGAGCCATCCACATCTTGGGATGTCTTCTTGGGCGCATCCGAGGACGAGTTTGTCCTAAGAAGAAACATCTTGCATGTGGGCCGCGCCACAGCGCGAATCCTGCGGCGCATGACTAGGCGAGGTCCGTTGGTCAAAAGGCTGCTACTTCTAACCTGACCGCTCCGGCCTTCGCCCTGGCGGGTGTTGGCGCAAGCGGCGGGTTTTTCATCCTAGGGGGCCTTCGCCGATGGGCCGGCCCACCTGGGCAACCCGCAAAGGGTTGTTTATTTAACAGAGCCTAACAGAGCCTGCTTGTGGGGTTGGTTTAAAAGGAAACCACTGCGAAACCGTCACGTGCTTTTCGGGGTCCATGTTGAGAACCCACATGTTCGAGAATGTTTGGGAATGAGTGGACTGAGCAATTGGACCAAGCACCGGCGGGTCTACCTGATCTTATGTCTGTTGCAAATCATCCTGATTTTCAGGCATCCTTATTTCGAACGGGGACATTATTTGAAGAGAAGCAGATGTCCCAAAGAATGGTTGGAATCACCCCGCAGAAGGGCGAATCACTATACCAGAAGATCGAGTATTGAGTCCTTGAGTTTCTGGACTTTAAACTTTTCGGGAAGACCATTTTAGTGCCCAGACGCTCCCAATTGATTTTGGGCCCTCAACCAGCCAGGTTTTGAGACCCCAAAACCTCTCTGGGGTGTGCAATGGAGGGTCTGGGTCTTCCCTTGGAAGCCCCAGGAGTGTCTGGGTGGCAAACAAGCAGTTTGGACTTTGTGTGGCCAATTCACTCAGGAAGTGAGAGTAGTAGAACCACCATTTTGCTCCAAAGAAATATGTGCAGATCTGAAACCCCTACGACTTGGGAGAAGCTCACCCCATAGCTTCCTCCCCTGGACATGCTTTGATTGAGTCCTCCAAGTTGGGGGGGGGGGGAATTGGTAGTGTCTAGACCCTGGCCCCTTTTGGGAGGAAACCAAACTCAGTTGTTCGCAATTGTTTGTCCTTCTGGCCTTTCCCTTTTTGGTCCGTTTTTAGTCACAGCCCCCAAAGGTGAACCGTTTATCTCTGGATCTTTTAAGAGGAGGTTGTTTGAAGAGCAAATCAGATTTAAACAAGAAACCACAACAACTAGGGGTCGGCGCCACCCTTCAAACACAAACGCAAGCTGTTGGACGGTACCGGGAATTCTGGGAGGATTGAAAGGAGTGCAGTCTGAACTCTTCGAAGTTTATTTGGGCCAGTGACAGGATCAGCAGCCTAGCTGATGGTTGGAAGGGAGCCGTTGGGGAGCTGGGGGCATCCTAGCTGTTAAAAAATCAAGAAAATAGAGAGAGAGGGAAGCTAGAGAGGGAGCCAAGAGAGAGGGAGCCAAGAAGGACAAGAGATTTGGAGCCAAGAGATCTTCAAAAAAATCAAGAGAGGGAGCTAAGAAGCTACCAAGAGTTTTGTAAGGACATGGTAGCAGACTGAAAGTTTTGAGAGGACGTCGACATCAGGGGCCCACCTCGTGTGCCCTTCGGACACCCCCCCCGTGCCCAAAGAGATTCGAACAAATTCGTCCGGTGTTCCCAAGAGGAACGCAGAATCCCAGGTCCAAGTACCTTCTAAGGAGGTACTTAGACCCCTTTTTACCTCCCAAAAGCCATCCTCATGAGGGACTTGGACCCTCTGGGAATAGTGTCTGTTGCTCATTCCCTGGACTTGGAGGAGACTATTCTTTCCAGTTGTTTTGAATCATAGTGACTGAGACCCCACAGATCCCGCATGGTCTTAATCAAAAGTTTATGCCCCCATGCGTGGTCTACGCGGCCACACCTACTCAAACGTCCAAAGCCACGCTGTTGACCACAAGTGGTTTTCCATTTTCCCATCCGTACTTAGATGGTCTGGAGTTAGCTAAATGGCTAGTAACCCTGGTTGTGACCCACTTACAATGGTTGTAAGTCCCCTGTAACCAGGATTAATTACTCGCCATTTATCGATTCGTCCCAGACCATCTAAGTAGTCAAGGTTCCAGAAAGCCAACGTTAAGTTTCGAGCCCTTCGGTGACTTCGGGGGCTCCTTACCACCATTTCCCCTGGAAAAGCCATCACCCCTTTCAAGGAAGCTCAGGGACGAGGGGGAGTCCTTGAAGGGCCCGGTCCTTTGGGTACGTGGGCCTAATCGGCGAAATAGTTACTAATGATATATTCCGGCAATCATGACTAAACGTTGCTTTCAGGTAATTACCCCAGAACGCTCCTGGTTGTGTCTGTTTTTAGGCGACCCCCCCCAACACTGGCGCACCAGCTTTCCTTGTGGTCTTCCTTTACAACTCCAAAAAAAGACGAGCCACCTGGCACCTGGCGTTCCGGCCGACGCCTTTGTCAGGTGAAGAACCTGCACCGCCGCGCCGCGGGCTTTCCAGAAGCCAACTTGGCGCGGAGGCCCAGCCGGCGCGTGCGGATCCTTCGGCGGATGACCGGGGAGGGGGGAGGGGGGGTGCGACCCGGAAAAAGCGTGGGCGGCTGGAGCCCCGAACTGGTGAACCCTGCTATGTTCGAGTCGCGTTAGGAAGTGGTTAGCCACTTGGTTTGTAACCCACCAGCAGGGTAAACCCCACTCAAAGGCACTTAGAAGTGGGTTGCAACCAAACAGAAGTACCCACAACTTACTAAGTTGGTCGAACACCCCCCCCAGAGGATTCTTTTTTGATTGGTGCTCCCGTTTTAGCAGTCTAAAGCAAAACCAAGGTAAGGTCATGTCTAGCTTGCCGCACCCCACCGGCATTCTCCGCACTCGGAACCCATGTTAGACATGTTTCTGAGCTCATGGATTTGCTCTAAACAAAAGGGGGGGGAAGCTTTAAACAAAAGGGAGGGGGGGGAAGTCCAACCGAGGTTTCTCCTTTTTGTGGTTTCCATGTGGGTGCAAGCTTTAAACAGAAATCCGGCCTGGGTGGTTTCCTTGTGGTTTCTCACCCAACTCAGCCAGCCTCCCCCCCCCCAGAAGAAAAGCTAAGAGACGAGCCGATTCGTTCTTTCTGCGCTCAGATCCTGCCGAACACTAGCATCACGCCAGCTGCCTCCTGCGCGGAGGATGCCGGACATTGAGATACGACTGCCACTTTGTGTTGCAAAAGGACTACCGGGAACAACAACCCTTGCACACAATTCCTCTTTTGAGGACCCCAAAAGCAGCCCCTGGCTGCTGCTGGGTTGGATTCTGTGTCTATATAACTGTTTGTTGCATCTGAACTTCTTGAGGGTAATAGCCTAGTAGCCACCAAGATTAGGGCAGACTGTGTTTTGTGCTTTTCAAGGACAACCAAAAAGGACTGCCCGCCCATGTTTCGGGGTCCGATTCCTACAAAAGGACACCCCCAAATCACTTTTGGGGTGGGCGCAAGCTATGGGTTTTGCAGCAGCCATGAAGCTTAGACCCAAAAACACCGAAAGCCAGGGACTTTTGCTGGTCCCGGCGGCTTGTTCTCGGTGATTTTCTGGTCTATTCTTTATGGGTCAAATTACACCACCAGGATATGGACCGCAGGTTCTAGCTCTTGTTTCTATGTACCTGGGTTCCATTTTGGGTAGCTATTTTTGACCCACACCCTGTTCAGCCATCGTTCTTTGCCAACACCGGATCCGCTTCTGCGTGTTTTCTGGTTTCCTGAAAAGAAGGATCGCTGGAAAGCATAGGGAAGCTTCTCCTAGGTTTTGAGCCTGTTGGCCCGAACGGATGAAAGCTATGGGGTCGATAGGCCCAAATAAGCTCTGGGGCGGTTGGGGCATTGGTTTAGAGGGCATCCATAGCTTCTTTTGTTTGGAGGGCGACCGGTTTTAAGGAAAGCAAGCAAAAACCGCCCCATTTTGAGGCTTCCCGTATTTTTACACCTCCCCATGTCCTCTGGTTTCTGCTGGTATTGTCCGGTATTCATATGGCTGTGCCTTCGTTCGGTGGGTTTACAGACAAACGGAAACCTGAGTGCTCATCGCCGTGAGGATTACCAGCAGCGGCTTTGCAAAATGCTCGAGCAGGAGGGGTTTTGCAGATTCAGACACGGGAACTTGCAACAGGAAGCAGCTGGCTCGTGATGCTGGGTGTTACGTGCATTATTTGCATGCTGCGATTATGTGTGATTTGTTATGTGTGGTGTTGGGAGCGTCTTGTTTGTTTGCTTTTGGTTTGGTTTAGGTTTGATTGTTTATTCTTTGTTTGGTTAGTTGGGTGTCTGTTTCTTTGCTTGTTTGTTTGTTTGCTTGCTTGTTTTTTTTTCATTTTTGCATTTACTAGTTTCATTTTCTGTGCCTGCCTGCCTGCCTGCCTGCCTGCCTGCCTGCCTGCCTGCCTGCCTGCCTGCCTGCCTGCCTGCCTGCCTGCCTGCCTGCCTGCCTGCCCTGCCTGCCTGCCTGCCTGCCTGCCTGCCTGCCTGCCTGCCTGCCTGCCTGCCTGCCTGCCTGCCTGCCTGCCTGCCTGCCTGCCTGCCTGCCTGTTGCTTGATTGTTTCTTGGCTTTCTTGCTTGATTGCTTGTTTGCTTGCTTGCTTGCTTGCTTGTTTGATTGGTTGTTTCTTTGCGTGTGTGTGTGTGTGTGTGTTAGCTTGTTTGCTTCTATATCGCAGACTTCTCTGCAAAGGTCGTTTTCTGGTCATCCGCCGCCAGTTTAACGCTCGCTCGTGGCGTCGATAAGACGGTTAGTTTTGAAGAGTGCGTTTCAGCGCGGTGGGGAAGGGGGCTCTTGTTAGGAGTTGACAAGGCCGGCGACATGGCTGAACAGTTTGTAGCGCCTAGTCCGACTGACAGCCTGTTGCACAGACAACCAGGTTCTATGTTGGTGTCTTTTTTGGGGTACCCCTTCTTGGGCGGATTATAAAACAATTACTTCCTTTTTTTAGGGGGTGTCTGCTTAAAGGTCCCCTTAAAACGACAACCCCATTCGTTCATCTCCCCAAACCTGATCCAAACACTTTCCACGATAGTTTGTATATCCCGAGCTCCAAACCTGAGTTTTGGACATATCCGGCCCATTCTCCGTTTTCTCAGGAGAACGGGGTGCATCTGGTCACCATCGGGCTAGGCCCGCGTGCAAAGCAATACGCGCCGTTGCCATTCATGTTCAGGTTCCCTCCATTTGTTTTAGGTTTGGAGCCCGGTAGTTTGGTGGTGGGATGGTTTCCCACTTAGCCTCTACAAGAACCCCCCAAGCCACCTGGATCCAAACCACCAATTTGGGATTACTTGCAGGTTTGGTTTGGGTTAGAAGGTGGCCCCCGATGGTCTCTGGGAAAAGTACAGAGAGAGTCCCCTTGGTGGGCCCAATTGAAACTCAGTTGCTTGACTTGAGGGATGTTGGAAGCGGGAAACGATAGGCGTTGGGGGTTTCCCTTGGGGGTTTCCCCTGGTCGTTCTTTCAGTCAGGAAGCCCATTGGTGGTTTGGGGATTTGAACCCCTTCTTGTAAAGGATACATGGGAAGCCAGCCAATCGGAGAGAAGCTGATTTAGGAAGCCCCTGTTTGAAGTGCCCGACCTCAAAAACGGGTCATTGCCCCAAAAGTCTGGGGTGAATTCCATTTTTTGTGTCTGGGTCAAAATGAAACCACCAGCAAACCGCGGGCTTCAGTCCATGTTTCCATTTCCCAGGGGTTCCAATTTGGGCACCCATTCTAGGTCCCCAGTTCCCCTACTACCCTTGTTTGGGGGAAGCTTCCCTTATTAGACTAGATTTCAGCAAAAAAACATAATCAGGCACCCTGATTCTAACCTCTCTCTACTGGAGGCCCCTCGTATTTTTGGCCCACAGACATCTTGGCGGGTCCAGGCAGCCCAGCCCCCCGCGCGACCGCGACCGCGGCCGCGAGGCGGGGACGGGCACATCGCCAGCGTCTTCCCCGAGTGGTACCAGGCGGTGCCGGAGCGATGGGCCTCGGCCACCCAGAAGCCCGGGGCCTCGGATTTAAAACAAAAACGAGAACGAAGTGCTTCGCGGTTCTTGGATCGTGATTTTTTAGTTTTCTAGTTGTTTGGTTCTGGTCATTTTACCGGGGGTCTGCAAAGAAACAGTCAGTTTTTTGCTACCATACCAAGAGTAGAGATGGAAGGGAACTCACCTGAGCCACTTGCTCAAAACCGATTCGGGTAGATGAAGGTTAGTAAGGGACGGTCCCAACCAGAAATAGCTGCGGAATTCCGCCTTCTTAATCCTGTACATTGTTCTGGGTAGACCATTTTAGTACCGGGTTTTGATTGCGACTCACCTGAGTTTTTCTGGGGTCTGAAGGGACCTTTTCCAAAATTTGAAGGGAACTCACTTCCTGAGGTGTTAAGGCCTCGACGCTTTTCGCCAAAATTGAAGGCAAAACACTTGCTGGAGTCTCCATGGCCCTTTAAAAATAGGTGCATGCCCCCGTTATTTTGGGTAATGACCCCATTTTTTAAGGGTCATGGAGACTCCAGGTTCATGAGTTCTCAAGGGCTTCGGTCACTTTGCGGGTTTGGACGGTTTGGACCATTTAAGTGGTAAACAAACAGTTCGGACTCGTTCTTGCCGATTCACTCCGGAAGTGAGGGAAGCTAAAATGCACATGAGTTTGGGAACCAAGTGGTGCTGAAAGGTAGTTTGGGTGGCGTTCCTTTCAGCTTCCCTTTTGGGCCATTTGCGTACCCTCCCAATCATGGAAGATGGTCAGAGGCTTGTGCAAGACTGTCCTTTAAAGCCCCCTGTTCAAATCCATTGGGAGGGTACCTCTTTTTTGACACATACCCTGTTTCCAACAATGGAAGAGGACGTTTTGGGGCTTCCCAAAAGACAAAGCCCTCCGTTCGTCACCATCCATTGGAATGAGGGTAGGTTGCCGAAGCCCAAGAGTGCCCCCCATATTGACGCAAATGGCCGGGGGTGGGCAATATTCGTTGCACAACCAGATCCTCTTCGCCTGCCACAAAAGGGAATTGTCTCACAAGCCCCGACTTTGCGGACTTCACTCACTTGTCGGGTTTGGACCATTTGAGCGGTTTCCCAAAACGTCCAACGACTTTTTGTGCCGTTCCACTCAAAACAATGTGGTGTATATTTGAACACGTTGTGGTTTGACCATATGGCTGTGGCCCAAAAACATGTACCAAAATGGCACCTTGGTACATGAAACCAAAGACTAAGACCTGCGGTTTGCCCCTGGTTAATTTTGACCCAAAGCCCTATGGTGAATCTTGGTTGTCGTTGGGAAACATGTTTGTTTTGTTTTTTGTGCGATCGATAAAGCTTGTTACTCCCAGAAAGCTCTTTGGCGTGTCTCACAAGAGCCTCCTGATGGCTCGATCTTGAGAGACGACGGTCTGCCATGGCGTATTTGTTGTTTGTTTGTTGTTGTTTTTGCGGGGAAGCTCGAGCTTTGTTGCGCGTTGCCATTTAGTTGTTGCTGTTTGGGAAATGTCGGCGTGTGTGTGTGTGTGTGTGTGTGTGTGTGTGTGTTTTGCACTTTAAGCTGAGCCCAACACAAACTAATCAGGGAATGGACGCAAAGACAAACCTATGACATATGACATCAATGTTATTTCAAGTATGAACTTGTCAGAATGTCTGACTCTTATCTTCATAGCCCTATATGTTTCGGAAGTTGTTTTTTCTTGCTTGTTGCTTCACCTGTCATTCCTTCCAAAGATGATAAGTGACGTCGTTGCCATGTTTACTTGAATCATCCGTTGATTCCTTGTGAGTTCTTAGGGACAGTTGTCACCAGAGCCAGAGATCCAAAGGGCGAGCTTCAATTACACATACAGAATGCACTGACAAAAGCGAAAACAATGCAACATGTAAAATGAACTATTGTGAAAGAAACTTGTTGATCTTGTTGGCATACAAAGAGTAGGTTGGGAAACATGGGTCTGACGTTACAATGGACACTAGGTTGATGTCGGGTGGCTGAAGGACAGTGTCAATGACAAATGTGAAACTTGTGGCTGTGTGTGTGTGTGTGTTTTTCTTCACTTTATCATCCATGAATTACTGTAACATAAATTCCAATTTGAGCTATCAGAGACTATGCAGCGATCTACCCCACACACGGGACGATATCACTCCGTGCTTCATGCAATCGGTGTTTCAGTGGACAATTGCATATTGATATTTTTTGAAAGTATTATGGCACACATGCATCAACATGTCTGCATGCGCGTCTCTACATGGGAAGTCCTATCATGTGAAGAGCCAGGCCCCGTGCCGCCCAGCTCTCCACCAAAAGAGGGTAAATGTGGCCGCGCTGAGGAGTCGCGCTGTTCTAGTCACAGAGACCTCCGAGTTTGAGGCGGGGGGGGGGAGCATGGTTCAAAGGGTGGTCTGTATCTTTGGACTTTAACTTGTTGGTTGAAATGATGGATTGTTCGAACTGGACCCACAAGTTATTCACTTTATGCAGAGGGGTCAACAGCAACCAAGATTTGGCTGGATAGCTTTAGACTTTCTTGCCCTCAACCGATTCCTCCCAAAAGGGGCTCGCTTTGTCGGTGGCGAACCCGTCACTTTCCGGGATTGAGACTCACTTTCTGTCAGAGGCCGCTGATGTTGACGGAGCTGGTTCCCCTGAGCCCCTCCAAACTCCCTCCTTGTTTTTGGCATTGTTTGGAAGACCTGGTGTTTCGGGATAAATACCTCCTTTTTGGGTAAAGGGTTGGCATGATACCCAAAACAAAGGTATTTAGGGTAGGGGGTAGAAGCGAAAATGCCCTTCCTTCGGGGTTGCCATGTTTGGCCCGTGTTTGGCCCGTGTATGACCTCTTTTCACCCCATTGCCCCCGAAACAATTGCAATTTTGCAGTACTACCAATACTTGGGTATGTATTTTTTGAGGGGACCCCCCCCCCCCCAACAAAAAAGAAGAAAACAGACAAAGAAAGAACAGTGTTTTTTTGGTCCAGCTTGTCTCATGCAGCGTCGGTGGCAACGACTCCAATTGCTTAGTGGATTCCGCCGGTCCGTTCCGTTCTCATTTGGCTGTGGGTCAAAACCAATGGGATCCCATTTTGGGGGTAGGTGAATTCAGCACCCATGTTTAGTCTATTTAAGTGGAGATTGGGGTGTTCAGTGGGGGTACCGGGATTTTGACCCATGGCATTTGTGGCATGGTCATGTCGACTGGTTCACAAATGAGAACGGAAGGGATGAAGGGGGTATGTGGGGTTGACTTGGCCATGCCACAAAGGTTACTTGGGGTTACTTGGTCATGTCGACTGGTTCCTGGGGTTAATCCACCTGGCCAGGATCCGTAAACATATCAATGATTCCCAGGGGATTTCCACGACCCAATCAGCCAATGGAGTTGAATGACCACGTGGCTCATTTGGCGGTGTCCATTAAACTCGCAAACTCCATCGATTCCCTGTTTCCAGCCTTTTTGAGGCCAGTTCCGTCCGGGATCCCTGTCCTTTCTTTTGGCTGGGTCCAGCTTAAAAAATGAACTAGGCTCTGCTTCAAGACTTTGCCATTCGGGGTAGCCCAAGTGTGAAACATAATCAGTGTATCTGATTTTCTGTGTGGGCCGAGTAAGAATCAGCTGCTTCCCTGCGAAGACTCCGTGAGCCTTCTCGCAAAGGGAGATTCTGTTGCTAGAAATGGCGGCCTTTGGATTGAAGGTGGGTATATATGTACAAATAGGGGTCCCATTAAATTGTGGTTGTTGTGTTGATGTTCCTTTATTAATTAATTGTATTGGGGTCCCAACGTCAATCTGCAAGGGAACGCCATTCAATGCTTGTTTTTGCCGGAGCCTTTTTGTTGGGGCTAGAGCGACGATGCCTTGGCTTTGACCTTTGGGTCTAAGGAGTGCCCGTTCTAGGGGTACCTTCCCCATTCTTTCCAGGGATCCTTCTTTCTAGAAAACCTCAGGAAACCCAGGGAAAACGGCCGGATTTATGAAGAATGATGGTTGAAAAGAATGGAATCAACCCCTGAATCCGTTGGTGACTTGCCCCTTGCGTGGTTGCTTCTTGGCCGAACCCTCGTGTGCCTCGCTGTCGGCACCATGTCAGCATGAAGATCAAAGATGTGCCAAGCAAAACTGGGCGAACAAACTCGGAGTGCGAAAGAGATGGCGGCTGAGGCAAGTTGGAATATGGAGTACCAACACAGACATGGGCATGGGTCAAAATTAGGCCACCAGGATATGGACCGCAAAGTTTAGCCCTTTCCATTTTCCCGGGCAACCTATTTTGGGTACCTGATTTTTCCCCGGCCATATGAACCCATGGCCAAAAATGGGTACCCAATTTGGACAACCACTTGCCGGGGTTCCTTTCAGACCGAAGCCGAAAGGTGAGAACTCGGATCTGTGTGAACTTGCGGGTGATCCGAGAGGCGATGGCTGGCCGCGTGATGGCCGCGTTTTTTGTTTTTTTTCTTCCGGGTGAGGTGTCCCTTAAAAAACCCGGAAAAAAGGGGGTACCCTCAAAGAAGACACCCAAATTGTTATGAATTCCGATAGAGAATCCGCTCAAAGGTGGTTGGTGGACCTAAATCCTCAAATTGATTTCCCAAGGCGACCCGATGAAAATTCACACCCAAAAGTTGTTTTGCACACCTGCAACAGGGTACAACAGACCCTTTGCCATAGGCAGAGGGAGCAAACCCACATGATCAAATTGCATGCTTCCTGGGGACCCGTTCGTAGAGAGCTGGTTTGGAGTTGCTTTGAATAAATTCCTGAGTTCCTGGACTTAAAACTGTCTTGGGTTCGGACCATTTGAGTGGTAAACAGAAAGTTTGGACTTTAAGTGAGCAAAAGCCAAGCGAAGTCACACTTTCCGGGAGTTCCCTCAAACCAAACGGCAGATCCAAATGCGCCTTGGTTAACACAGTGCTTTGCTTGAGGTGGGTTGTGCTGTCATGGACCCCTTAAGGCATTTAGACAACCATCGGGGTTATTACTCATACCTGGAAGTTTGGCAATTACCTAAAGTCTCCTTCTGACCCTTAAAATTTGGTTGGTCATTACCCTAAATAATGGGGTCATGGACCTATTTGTAAAGGGTCATGGAGACTCCAGGGACACACATAGGCAGTTTTGATACCTGATCAAATCTTCTGGCAAACTTAAACTCAGGAGGTTTAAATCAGGAATCGAAACACTGCTCAGCGTAAGTAGGTGGTTTGTAATCTGGTTACAAATCAAATTTGATATTGTAATCGTGTAGGTCATTGGGTTGAGTTGCCAATCGCCTGCTCAAGTAGCGTCCATGGACAAGTTTTGCTTCATGGACGAAAGCCTGAAGATTGTTTGTGTGAGATTCGCTGAACATGTATATTTGGGAGTGTCTTTTTTTGAGACTCGGTACCCTTGTTTTGCAATTTTAAAGGGAAGCCAAAAGGAAAGCCAGCATTTCCGGCTGTCCTATAAAGAAGCAGACACACCCATTTGCTTAGCGCAAATAGCTGGTTGGTGCGGTTTTCTCATGTTTCCCTGCTGGTTACAACAGGGAATGGTTATTTCCGGTTAAGCAACTCACTACTTGAGTTGCGTTTCGGACTTTACCCACTTTTTGGGGGTTCGACGATTTTAGTGCCCAGAGGCTCCCGATTCATTTAGGCCCCAAACACCTCAGGGGTGTCCAATGGAGGGGTCAGGTCTTCCACCGAAAGCCCCAGGAGCCTCTGGGTGGTAACAAGTTTCGCCTTTTGCGGATCCATCGGAAGTGATGATAAGTCCATAGGTGTTGGGCGGCGCTCACTGTACCAACCTGCGCTGGAAGGCCAGCAAGGCCTTTCATTGGCATGGTGAGACTGAGACTGGCTCCATGAACCTTGAACCTAGAGTCTCCTTCTGACCCTTTAAAATGGGGTCAGTATACCCTAAATTCACGGTGTCACGGACCTGTTTTTAGAGGGTCATGGAGACTCCAGGAAGTCAGGAACTTTAACATACAATATATGCCAGATACAGCTCGCTGATCCCGAACGGATATATATATATATAGACGTTTAAACAAATAAAAATAAAAGCAAAATCTGGACCCATGTGAATCGTCAAGGTCCCGACAGGTGATCACCTGTCATCTCCAGGTCCTAGGGGTAAAAGTGAGAAGGGTCGTTGACTTGAGATTCCTGGTGCCAGTTATGCAGGGGTCCCTATATTTCCCGTTTTGCCTGTTTTAAACATCACCTTTTTGGCCCATGAAAGGTGAGCATCCCTTGGTGGGGGTGATGTTTTAAGGGGAAATATAGAGTGCCAGTTGTGGCGGCCAGTCCCGTTCTCAGCTGTAGGCGACCAACATCTTGGTGACATTGCAGGAGGGCTCGGAAGAGGCCTGAGCCTCGCGCTGGGTGTTTTTTGTCCCCCCAAAACCGCACCAGTGGTTTCAAGAAAAAAACCGAATTTTCTGGACACACGCGAGAGATGCTTTTCAGCTCGTAGGGGTAGTTTCTTTGCTTGTTGTTTGCTCCGCAAAGCAAGTGATGATGAGCCCTGTGTAGCAGGAGTTGCCAAAGGGAAAACAAGCGTTTGCGACAGAGCTGCCTGGGTCCACACCTTGAGCTTCCTCATTCAGATCTGTTAAATTTCTTGACTTGCTTCAGCTTACTTCCATTTGCTTAGAATATGTTTGATTTATCTTGTTGCTTTAACGGGAATCTCTCACCACTGCAAATACTTTTTGTTTTTTCTCCCAGCTTATGCAAAATGGAAGTTTGGGTAGCGACCGGCGGTTTGGCTCGCAGCCCCAGGTCACACACCGCCTGAGTCGCCTGCCTATTGTTTGTTTTATTTCAGCGTTGACCTGCCCTTCGTCCAGGAAAAGCAAAAACAAAACGGGAATGCCCAAACAACACCAGCATATCTCCACTGCCTATGATGTATGAAGCGAGGCTAGCTTCTTTTGATGCAAGTGTTTTAAGTCTCCGTTCAATGTTGTTGGCGTGTGTTTGGGCTTCAATTGGTTTTGTCTGTTCATTTTTGGCAGGGGGCTGCAAACGCAAACTTCGTTGCAGGCATACCAAGGGTTGTAAAGGGACACGCCTTACTTGATCAACTGGGTGTTTTTTGGTGATGTTTTGCCTGGCTCCCATCTAAATTCAGGAAGCTTGATGCGCTCCGATCGATTATTGAGCGAAATTTGAGTTTCTTCCCAAGTGCTGTGAGGTGATCCTCTTTTCAGTGATGCAGCCAGGGGACCATAGGTGTCCTTGTCATCGGCTAGTCTTGTAACAAAGATGGGTTCCACTGGTGTAGATGTGGTTTATTCCATTTATCCGTTTCTTCTATTTTTCCAAAATGCTACCTATGAAAGTGAATCTCGGCCCAGGTATACAGAAAAGGGCGCACTTTGAGGCTACTTCGCAGTCCCATGGGACGGTTCCCAAGTCTGCTGGAACTTCCTATATTGGGGACGGTTCCAAGCTAAATCAAGTTGTTGGTTCCAAGCCGAAGTGGGCTTAAGGGGGTAAATGAGCAACCCGCTTGTATGTAGCAAGGGGGTTGAATGGATCTCACTTTTAGTTGTGAAGGTATGTCAAGGTAAAGTAATCCATCGATTTTCAAGGCCTCCTTTTAAGAAACCTCAAAATAACTTCGCTACAATCCTGGACAGGCCTGGACGCAAGTGAAGAATTCCTTCGACGAGGACGATTCCGCGAGTTGCGAAGGCATTTTGCTTTTGCAAGCTCGATCACTCTTGTCATGTTGTTATTTTTGTGTATTGTTGGTTTGGGGAGGGATCAATCCAAAATTTTCCACAAAAGCGAGGAGGACAACCCAATCTCCCATGTCCTGATGAAGAAACAATGCTTTTTTTTTTGTTCCCGGAAGCATTGCGAAGGGTTCTTCTTCTAAAAGCGGCTGCCAACTTCACCTGCCAACTTCTCATGCCAACTTGTCGAGAGTTACTTCACCTGCCAACTTCTCATGCCAACTTGTCGAGAGTTACTTCACCTGCCAACTTCTCATGCCAACTTGTCGAGAGTTACTTCACCTGCCTACTTCTCATGTCAACTTTTTGAGAGTTACTTCACCTGCCAACTTCTCATGTCAACTTTTCGGCTGTTATCTCATTCTACTAAAAGCACAAGCTAATTTGTCGGGTGTTACTTCACTATCCTAAAAACACAAGCTAACTTTTCTGTTCTACCTTCACATCTCGACTCTTAATTCTTCTTCTTTTTATGGCGGGGGTAGGCCCGACGGGAGCTTACGAAACGCACCCCTCTGCGGAGATCGTGCGTGTCGAAGCGCTCTCGCTGTGGCGCCGTGCGAATTTGTCTTGACCTTGGCGAACCCTCTGCGGAGATCGTGCGTGTCGAAGCGCTCTCGCTGTGGCGCCGTGCGAATTTGTCTTGACCTTGGCGAACCCTCTGCGGAGATCGTGCGTGTCGAAGCGCTCTCGCTGTGGCGCCGTGCGAATTTGTCTTGACCTTGGCGAACCCTCTGCGGAGATCGTGCGTGTCGAAGCGCTCTCGCTGTGGCGCCGTGCGAATTTGTCTTGACCTTGGCGAACCCTCTGCGGAGATCGTGCGTGTCGAAGCGCTCTCGCTGTGGCGCCGTGCGAATTTGTCTTGACCTTGGCGAACCCTCTGCGGAGATCCTGCGTGTCGAAGCGCTCTCGCTGTGGCGCCGTGCGAATTTGTCTTCGAACCCTCTGCGAGATCTGTGGCGCGTGCGAAATTGCTGCTCGTGCGTGTCGGAACGAATGACCTTGAGCGAACCCTCTGCGGAGATCGTGCGTGTCGAAGCGCTCTCGCTGTGGCGCCGTGCGATTTTCTTGCTCGCGAAACGGCTTTTGGAAGTTGTCTCGTGGTGTGCGCGCCTGCTTTCGCAATCCCGCGGTCCCGGGTTCGATTCCCCCCTGGTCCGCGGCAGCTCCGGCTTGAAAATCGCAGCTTTTAAGTACAAACGTAGTACGCGGAGCGTGCTCCTGCAGCTCCGGCTGGAAAATCGCAACTTTTAAGTACAGACGTAGTACGCGGAGGCTGCTGCAGCTCCGGCTGGAAAATCGCACTTTTTAAGTACAGACGTAGTACGCGGAGCGTGCTCCCGCAGCTCCGGCTGGAAAATCGCAACTTTTAGATACAAATGGCTGGAAAATCGCAACTGTAAATTGCAAATGTAGCACGCGGAGCGCCTCCGCCGCTCCAGCTTTTTGAGGGTTAATTACTTCACCTGCCAGTTTCTCATGCCGAAACTTCGAGAATTACTTCACCTGCCAGCTTCTCATGCCACCTTTTCGAGAGTTACTTCACCTGCCAACTTCTCGTGCCAACTTTTCGAGGAGTTACTTCACCTGCGAGCTTATCATGCCAACTTTTCGAGAGTTACTACACCTGCGAGCTTCTCATGCCAACTTTTCGAGAATTACTTTACCTGCCAACTTCTCATGCCAACTTTTCGAGAAATACTTTACCTGCCAACCTCTCGTGGCAACTTCACCTGCCAACTTTTCGAGAATTACTTCACCTGCCAACTTCTCATGCCAACTTTTCGAGAAATACTTTATCTGCCAACCTCTCGTGGCAACTTTTCGAAAAATTACTTCACCTGCCAGCTTCTCATGCCAACTTTTCGAGAGGTACTTCACCTGCCAACATCGCCTGCCAACTTTTCGAGAGTTACTTCGCCTGCCAACTTCTCGCGCCAACTTTTCGAGAATTACTTCGCCTGCCAACTTCTCATGCTAACTTTTCGAAAGTTACTTCACCTGCCGGCTTCTCACGCCAACTTTTCGAGAGTTACTTCACGCGCCATCTTCTCGTGCCAACTTTTCGAGAATTACTTCACCTGCCAGCTTCTCACGCCAACTTTTCGAGAGTTACTTCACCTGCCAACTTCTCATGCCAACTCTTTGAGAGTTATTTCACCTGCCAACTTCTCATGCCAACTTTTCTCTTGAGTTACTTCGCCTGCCAACTTCTCATGTCAACTTTGCGAGAATTACTTCACCCGCCAACTTTGCCAGCCAACTATTCGAGAGTTACTTAACCTGCCAGCTTCTCATGCCAACTTTTTGAGAATTGCTTCGCCTGCCAACTCCTCATGCTAACTTGGCGAGAGTTACCTCACCTGCATCAACTTGCCTCTATGCTTCCGGGCCACTCGTCGTCTAGTTTAATTATGTGAGGTTTTTGTCAACATGTCCCGTCTGTCCATTTTTCACGGACCCATGGGTGTGGCTCCAAGTTATACATCCTTCACGGGAGCAAAGAGTTTTGACCGTGTCCTGGGTCTTGGAGCAAGCGAGGCTTTTCATACTGTGGATGGACGAAATCCATTTCGCACCACCCAAGAAACCCTAGAATGATTCGACTCCCCTGTAAATACCAACAAACAATCCTGAATCTTCGTTTGCGCACTTTTTTCTGCTCAAATGCTTGTTTGCGCGTTTTGTGGTGTTTTTGCGCGCTTTTTTGGAATTTGCGCACTTTTGAGAGATTTGCGCACTTTTCGGATGAAACTCCTCTGGTAGCCAAATTCGGCACTGCTTGTGTAAACAACCGATACCGCGCTGCTCGTGCCCGTGCCGGCGCAGCTGTTTGTTGAAGTCCTTGATGTTTACAGCATATCTAGCTCTTCTTTGTCTCCACCCAAGCCTGTTTTACGCAGGAAATTTGTGGCACACCCGGCACAAGTACCAGCTATATATCACTTGCACTTGACACTTTGAGGCCATTGATTTAGCAACCCGCTTGGCTCCGTCAAGAGCTCCGAGCCCGCAAGTATTGCCTGGGTTTGCACGGATCCGCTGTTTGCTCCAGAACTGTGCTTGCGCCACATTTTTGTTGAGACAAGTCGCTGATAGGTGAAATTAGTCGATTTTCGGCGCCTTTCCAGCCCGCAATTTGCGCGCAAAAATCCGGTACTATCGCGCAAATATCCGCAATTGCGCGCAAATTCAAAAAGTGTGCGCATGTTTGCGTGCGTTTTTGACCTTTTAATTAGGCAGCAGATGTCTAAAGCGCCCGAATTGCCAACCAACAGAGCGGTTTTGAGCCACATGTGGTCGTCGCTTGAAGCTGCGCTTCTTTGGATCATCTAAGTTCTGGCCGATTAGGCGCATGTATCCTTGCCTATAGTTGTTTTTGAACAGCTTGACAGGTTCATGTCCAGGCTATACACACCCCGCACCTTTTTCAAACCAGCCAAAAACGCCTCGCGCAGTTCTTGGAACTTTGCGCGTTTTTTGATTGAAACGCGCACTTTTCCGTTGTGCGCACTTTTTTTGCTCAAATGAAGATGCAGGATGGTTTCCCATGGTTTCAAAGTGGTGCAGGATTTCGTTCATCCACAGTGTGGCTGTGAATTCTATTTATTGGAACCTGCAAAATTCCCTCAAGTGAAGTCTGTGTTGTCCGACGAATCAACCCCAGTTTATGGGGGTGGAGACCCCACCGCAAATGGTCTGAATCCCCTCTAAACCCAGGGACACCCCCTATTCATCAACTGAATTTTCTGAATCCGGGGTCAACGTTTGGCTCCAGAGTCAAGTTCGGAGAGCTTGCAGACTTGGGACACATCTTGCATGCCTCTGTTTTAATGGTTTTCCCCTGTTGGTTTTACAGGGAGTCAATTCCTATTGGACAACTTGCTTATTTTTTTCAGGGGGCTTAAGCAAATGGAGGCATTTTAGCGGTGCCTAGAAGTGAAGCAAACGGCACATTGTTAGCATGCATGTCGCTCAGAAGGTGCAACCACTGCCCCCCAACCACTGCCCCCAAGGAAAGCACGGTGTATACAAGCACTACACAACCACTATGGGAGTATACACCCTGATTTCCCTTGGGTAGTGGTTTGGGAGTAGTGGACACCATCTTAGAATGTTGCAACAGGGCCCAACATGGCGGGTTATGATTGTTTGCGCTGCCGGTCTGTTGGCTGGCGGCGCACTGAGCACTAGTTTGACTATATCAAACCAAGAGTGTCCAAGTGCATACTTCATATATACACAGTGTTTAAAAAAAGGGATTCATCAATTATAAATTCCACAAGTCCGCAATTCTGAGGTACCAAGGGCCCTCTCCGTTTCTAAAGTGACCTCCTTAAAATTACCCTGATGCGGGTTCAAAGGGAATCAGCCCCGAAAGTAATTCTGAGAATCTCTCAAACATTCCCTTTTCATAAAGCCAGCTTGAGCCGTTTAGAGTTTTGCCAGGCACCTTCCCCGAGGTTGCATGCCTGCCATGGTTCCCCAGACCTCCGGTGGTGCCCTTTTCCTCTTGGAGAGGCCTACAATTGCTAGGGCCAGGGGGGGCAAAAGGCATCATGGAAATCCAGTCTGATCCGAAAATTATGCATTGCGGATTGATTAGGAGCGCTTCGGCGAGAAGAGACACGCCAAAAGAGCCAAGGCGGTTTCGAAGTTGGGGGGGCGGCCCATTGACAGTTTTGAACCTCTGGCGGGTTGGATTTGGCTTGGATTATTTTTTTTGCAGACTCAATGCCTAAGAAACCAACACCCTAAATGAAGGTTGCAAAATAGACCCTGAGTGTCAATCATACGGGGGGCGGTGGCCCATTGGTGGTTTGGATTTGGATTTGAACCCCTGGTGAGGTTTTGGCTTGGGTTGGCGAGGTTGCAGAGGTGTCCCCGCCCAATATGCGCGGGAGGGCAGTTGATTTACCTTTTTCAGTTGAGCATGCAGAGTCTAGAGTTGGTTGTCGTTGGGAAACATTTTACATTTTGCTTATTGTGGTTTAGTGGGAGATCCCCACTTAACTGCTAAAATTTAAATTGCTGCTCCCCTTCCAAATGAAACAAGTAGAGTTGTGTTGCTTGTCTCACTCCCTGAGGTTCTGGACTTTAGTCGTCTTGTGGGTTTGGACCATTTTGGTGGTAAAGTAGAAAGTGTGGCTTACTTTTTTTGCCAGGGTCACGGAAGTGAGAGGTGGTTTCCCTGGTTCCTCTTTCACTTGTTTGGCCAATCCACAAATCCGAAGTCCAAATCGGGAAAGGCCAGCTACAGGAATTGTATTTCCACTGCGCGGGTGTTTTAGGGGACAATAAAATACACCTGGACCCTCAAACTTCGCATAACAATTGGAAGTTACACCATGTGGCAGCAGCGCAACGAAATACTCCTCATGTCCAAGGGGTAATTTTGAGGGTCCCCATCTACAGCAATTGTAGAGGTTCATGTAGCTGCTTTCGTAGAAAGTTGGACACCAACATAGACCTCAGGCCTTATTTCCCGGGTTTGTTGAGCACATCCTGGGTAGAGTGCCCTGAGTTATGGCTTGTACGGATTTGGACCTTGCAAATAATGCTGGTATTTCGTTTGACGTCCCTTTAAACCAACCTTGAAAATGACACCCTCGAAGAACACTGCTCCAAATTGGTTGGGTGGGGTGGGCCGTTCCGGAAAACTTCAAAGACTGCAAACCCGTGCTTGGATATATTTATATATGATGAATACATTAAATTATATATGATATATGTCTGTATACATCATGTTTATTGGTTCCCCGTCCCCCCCCCTTTTGGTTTTTTTGACAGGAAAGTCAAAGAGCTCTACACATTGGGGTTTCCACATTTGGGGGGAATGCACCACTTCTGGGTTTAAGTCTACCCTGTGGTCAAAACGTGGATTTTTGTCCCGCTCCCAATTTGTTTGGGGATACTTTCAGGGTTCAGGGACTACATGGGGCAGGGGGGTCTTTTTTCAGAGTTGATGCCTTCTTTTTTTTGGGGGGGGTTGAGTTGCTACCTTTTGTTTGGGGCGGGGGGGGGGGGGGAGTGGGGAAACGAACAGATCTGAAGTGGTCCAATTTCGATCCCGACTCTCGCAACTCGCAACTCGCAACTGCCAGCTCGTAGAGCCCACCGGGGTCTTCCTCTCCAGCGACGGCTTCTTGATGGTTCAGGCCAAAGGCGCCTTCTGGGCCTCCGACGTTTGGGCCGGTTTTCTTTTTTTTTGAAGGCGGCGGCCTGGGCTCCAAGACCAAAAGTTTTGGTCCCCCAGCGGAAGAGTGCCGTTTCTTTTGCCGTTACCCTTTTTTGGGGGAGATTCGGTTCTCCTACGAAAATCGACCACAGAGAAAAAAGATCGGGTACCCTTTTTCCATCCTCTCTACTGGAGGACCTAGAAAACAATTTGTAGAGCCCTCCCAAGGTCCCAGAGAGTCTGCGTAGTCCCCACCAACAAAGAAAGCGGTTTGCTTAAAATGGAAATCTCACTGGGATTCACCAGTGGTGCAAACGGTGTTAGAGGGATTCGGACCGCTCTTGTCGGAAACATCCGCCAGGTTTATGAATGGGTCAAATATGTCAAATCTAATCGCCAGGACTGGTAGATGTACTTCTCTATGCAGCAATACAATACAACCCTTGCAGGAAGTCCACCAAGGGCCCCAAATTAAAACTCCTGCTTATGGAGAACCCATGATGGACATACCTGGCAGACGTTGCTGGAGGTGTTACCCCCACACCTTGACTGCTCTTTTTCCCAACGTGCTTTTCTTTGCTTCGGCCCTTTTCGCCTTTAGCGGGTCCACACCACACAGCTTGTCAAGCATGATCCGCCTCTGTGGGTTGCACCCCCCCAACCTTGGGGTTGGCAAATCAGCTTCGCGCACGCAAGCAAAAAGCCATAAGAGTTCCCCGTCTTGTTGCCCGGGAGTCGAAACAGAGGCAGGGAACTTGCTATGCGTCATTTTCCTCCTGGTTTTCAACGGCCCCAACACGACTGGACTCCTTTTCTGCCGGGAACTTGCTGACTGAAGGCCAGCTTGTAGAGGTTACACCCCCCCCCCCCCCGCGCCTTGGTGCTTGAGGCGACTGAACGCAGATGGGTATAATTTGACCCCCTGAATATCAAGTCCGAGCGCGGCTTCGCTGCACGCTGCAAGACGGTTTCACTTCATCAGTCGCTTTGACGAGCTGAATAATTTCACTTTCATGGGTGGAGAAGGCTTGCTCTGGGATGAGGCGTGCTGCAGTTTGATCCAATTGGACCAAGTGAAGCATGTCATGGACTTGGATTCCTGCGCGCAGCCCGAGAAGTTTTTGCATCAACTACTCCGTCCACACCTTCTTTCCTCGCATGACGGCAGATCACCGGTGCTTGTGGTGCCCGCTGGTTGAAGCCTGCCGGAAGGACAGCGAGAAGGAGAGGTCACTTTAGTTGTCGCGCACCCCCTTGATGGTCCGGGGCTGGTCCCGGTTTCACCAAACTTCCCGAACCCTCCGTACATCAGCGATGAAGGTAGCATGACTGTCGCACATAGTGCCATTTCTATTGCATGATGTCCAACAGATGTGTGCGCAAAATATCATAAATTGAGGGACCTGGTTAGCTTGTTTCACCCCTAGGTGGCCAGAACATTTGCAGCATTTGGAGTCCTGACAACAGGACGTTGATCTTCCAGGTGCCCTCCCCTGAATTCTATGTTAGCTCGAGGAAGCCCAATTTGGTCTATTTAGGTTTGACGACGGCAGTGGGCCGAGCCTGAAGCGTTAGTCCGAGGCCAAGATGAGGGGTTGTCGACCTTCAAATAGGTGGTGAACATGTTTGACTTCTCCGTTTGGTTTTCCATTGCCAACCAAAAAGCGGATCCATTTCAACAGTGTCCTTTGGGTTTCCCTGTAAGTTCCCCCAAAACACTTTGGGTGCCCAAGGTGTCTTTAGGCGAAGCCCTTTGCTTTGGAATCCCTTTTGAAACCCAGCAACTTTGGGCTTGTTCTAGGGGTAATTACCTTCCCCATTCTTTCCAGGCATCCTTGTTTCTAAACAGCCACCCTGGGCAACAGCTCCGGTTTTTGAAAAGAACGATGGTTGAAAAGACTGGAAAAGAACCCGTAGATTCGTGGTAAATGAACAGTTCCTGGTTCGGCCTCTTTTCTGGCCCATCCAAATGAACTCCAAAGCTGTTCCAAAGCTGTTCCAAAGCTGTTCCAAAGGAACTCCAAAGGAACTCCAAAGGAACTCCAAAGGAACTCCGAATTTCTGGCCATCCAGAAGCTTAAACGTTCGGAAGTCCCAAAAGGCGGCTCCCAGCCCCGATCTTCCAGGCCGGAAGCCCAAGCCGCCCCCGCGGCCTCCGGCGTCGCCGCTGCACTATGTGCTGAGGCACCGAACTCGCGAGTTGGGAGGGGATTTGGTGGGGTAGGGCAGGGGCTGGGGGAGGGGATTTTGTGGGGCAGGCTTGGGGGTGTGTGTTGGGGCCAGTTGGGGAGGGCAGGGTTGGGTAGGGGCTTGGGGAGGGTAGGGAGGGATGGGGGCACGAGGCTGAGGGATGGCGGACAGGAGGGGCCCTGCACAGCATGTTGCCGAGGCCATCGTGAAGGGCATTTGACCCAAACCCAACTTGTCAAAACTAGATGGTGCTGTTGCGTAGGCCAGACAAACAAGCTTTGATGATTGATATGTTTGACGATTGCGTTCAATCAATTCCAAACCAACTGAGTCAGCAACTGACTGTATATTTTTCGTGTGCTTCTTTCCGCACTCGTCGAATTAGTTCATGCCATTTTGTTCGAGGTGGCTGAATATTGTTTGTCAATTCCTTGTGCTAACCTTGTTCGGAATTCACATTGGCCCTATGCAGTCCAATTTCTCTTAGAGTTTTGTGTTGCCAAGCTATTCAGCTGAAATCGCAGTCAAATGGAATCTTGAAACCCTTAAACATGGGTCGTGGCCCCAAACTTGTGAGTGAATTGCCTTTTTTATGGGTAGCTTGAGGGTCCAGGTAGGCTCGTCATGTCGATTCTCTTTGAGCCAAATTCGATTCGCCTTCGCCACACCGAATTGTATGATCCACCCCTCGGGCTGTCCGGGCTGTGCGCTAGCAGAAAGCCAACATGAAGCCAACTTGCTCCCCTGTGGAGCAACACGCGTCCCAAGAAGTTAGAGCTATAGTGGGGAGCTTCTAAGGTCAAACCGCTTCAAGGAGGTGACGCCCTATTTAATTTTATAGCCGACTCGTGTAGAGGTCTACTTGGCATGTGACTTGAGAATCGCTCGAGGTGCTAAAACTTGAAGTACTCCCTGCATATTTCGCGCAGCTCCATAGGGTCTACACAGGCCCCTTTATAGAGGTACAACAGACGCAGTGGTGCGGAAGTGCATTCTGGATAGAACACCCCTGTGAGTTGCGGTTATGGTAGTCATGGACCTGCTGATAGGGATCTCCGACAGCCATTGTAAGGGTTCCTCTCAACTGCGGTCTCCTCCCAAAACTAACTTGTTTTTTTGGCAGGCTTAGACATGAAACAGAAAAGAACGCAACTGGTTTTGGAGCACCCCAGACGTGGGCCAAGTTGAGGGGACCATGGCCATGACCTGCAGATTAAGAGTTTCGCCGGGTTTTGGAGCGCACAATCGCTGGCTGTGGTTCGGGCGGGGGTCTGTCGTTGGGCAACTTGGAAGTGCGCAAGCCCGGAGAATGCACGACTCTCAGTCTCACCCAGTACACAGAATTGAGGCAGGCGCGCAGCAATGCATGGGCGCCCTGCCCCGAAGCGCTGCTTTCGGCATGAGCAAACGGCCACGTTCTGCTGGTTCGGGGGCATTGGGCTTAGCAGGGCCAGCGAGTTTTGCAAGCGGGGGGCTCCGTGGTGTCGGCCACGCGATTGCGGCCAGGTATAGCAACATCTCAGTGATGCAGCGGGGTGCCCGGCAAATCGCTGAGCGCGCGAGCGAGGTTAACCACTTGCAGGCTTATAGCCAGCAGACTTCTTGGCTCGTTGGACCACAGGCCTCAGTCAACTCCGGCAGTCAGTCTCACTTCCTGAGTTCATGAACTTTAAACTTTTTGGGAAGACCATTTTAGTGGCAAATAATAAGTTTGGACTTTTTTTCGGCCATCCACTCAGCAGGTGAGCAGTGTGTTTCTTGCGGCGTCCTTGGTTGAAGCACCTGCATTCCAATGTTTTGGCAACAGGGCGCCCCAGAATCGATTCGCGCTGGGATTATTTCGCAGCCGCAAATGGCAAGCCGGGAACCTGTGCCCTAGGGTTCAACCCCCAGTAGAAGAATGGTACCCAATCTGGATGACAAAATTCCTAGGGTAAACGATGGTTATACTAACCCCTGAAACAAATAAAGCCCGTGACGCATGTGTGTGTGTTTTGGCCAGCCCGAGGGCTTGTCGACTGCTAAGGCTTGCAGTGGACCAGGAGAACCACTATGCCTTTGATGCTCGGCAGCAGAAACTTAAAGGCCACGGTTGCTTGGTGAATTTTCTGAATCTTTGGACACAAAAATGTTGGAAAGCGCCTTCATGACCCCGGATTGATCAAGCTTGTGAATTTGAGGGATGGAGAAAGCTCACACCCTGAGCTCATGGACATTCATTTTGGGGAAGGCCGTTCTAGTGGCAAACCAAAAGTTTTAGCCCACTCAGGAATGCTACTGTATACCCCACAGGTCAGCAGGCGGCTTGCTGATTTGCAGTGACAACTTGGCAAGATGCCCGGTTGGACTTTCCAGCACGGCAACAGGGCGTGATTTCGCGTTCATGGCGCAAACGAATGGGCATAATCACGTGCTGGGCACAGCTAGCCACTGGCATTGCCACTCCCAGTGTCCGAAACACCTACCTGATTAACCTTGGCATACAAATGATGGACTCGATGGCCAGGTTGTTGTAGGTTGCACGCGAGGTCAACAAGGAACATCGAAACGTCCGCGCTTCGTGCTCGATTCGAATCGAGCGTGCTTTCAGAGACTCAGGACATAGGCGCGTTTGCCTGTTCCACTGCTTTCGCAAGACGTGGCGGTGCTTCAAAAACGGTATGGGCGGCTCTTTATGTTTTTTGATTGCGCCCAAGCCAGGGTCGGCGAAAATTTGTTGAAAGCGCACAGCCTTGTTCAGAGAACAAATGGCTGAAGTGGAAGAATGTCCCCGCAGGACTAACATTTGATCCGCCAAAATTTCGAAACGGGCAATGCCATGCAGTGATTTCCCGAAGCCGACGGATGGAATCCAACAAGAGCCGCCGCGATCGGCGATCCATTGAACAACGCTAGAACAAATTACCCTCAAAACGGGTGATTTTTCGGACTTGGCTGCTAAATAAGACAGAGCTTTCAATTTTGTCGGTAAGAGAAAAGGAGATGCGTTCATTTTATTTTCCAGACCGCAGCACCCATAACCCTTACATCCAATGCTTTTTTTGAGTTGGTATGATTGTGCACCCTTGCCGAAAAAAGGACGTGTAGTTACCATGGAAAACCAGGTTTTGCCCTTTTTCCCCAAGAAAACCTCCAAAAAAACACGCCGGATGCTTGGAGTACCACTGAAACAAGTTTCTCTTACAAATCCATCTGGGGCCGGGTGGGGTTATATTTGTTTTAAATTCAGACATACCTAGAGTCTCCTTCTGACCCTCAAACAATGGTTGGTCATTACCTAAAATAATGGGGTCATGGACCTATGTTTAAAGGGTCAGAAGGAGACTCCAGGTACCCTTAAAAAGAGGCGATAATTTGGAGTGGGTCGGAGCAAGGCACATGTGGGTGGAGGTTTCGAGCTGAGGTGGTCATGGGTGCCGCCGGCGACCTCGCCAAGAAGAAGCACACCTGGCCTGGGTTCACTTCTAGAGGTTGAATTCCTTCCATTTGTTTAAGAATATTGTTGATGTTCTCTGGTTTGTTTTCACAAGGAATTTATCACTACTGGAAATATTTGTTCCTAGGGGTCTTAAGCAAATGGAAGATTCTGTTCAATCATCGTTATTTTCGAAAACCGGATCTGTTTCCTCCGGGTTTTTGCTGGTTTCTTGAACAGATTCGGATTCCCCTGGACAGAATGGTTGGACGTTTCCCCCGGGTTCACTTCCTGGACCAAGAGACCGATTCCTGTTTTCCGCCCAGTGGACCCATGAAAGTTGGTAAAGCAGAAAAAGGAATCGGTCTTCTTTGATTTCCTTAAGTTGTTTTTGTTGCCCCCTTGTTTTTCTTTCGTTTTGTTCTTTTTGAAGGAAGTCTATCACTACTGGAAATAGGTTTTCCGCGGGCTTCAGGAAATGAAAGTCTTTTGGGGTCCGCGTCACTTCTCACTTGCCCCAAGCAGGCGACTCCACCAGGTCTGAGCTTTCAGCTTCCCCCCTTTTTGGGGTTCCCATTTTTAGACATCACCTTGTAATGTTTACCCCGTATTGTCTTTTTGTTTTCTTTGCAACCGTTGGGTTTCACGCAGGCCCGCGTATATTATGGAAGGCGTGGCTCCTGTAGGGCTTATATGGTGATGTTTTAGGGGTATGTGCTCTGAATGTTGCCTCGTTGTGAAAAAGAATTGTACAACTGAACTGAACAGAGCACATGTTTTGAGGGTATGCCCATTATAGAGGTTTGGCTCTACAAAATTTGCTTCCCAAACAGTTGGGGGATATAAATCCCCTCCACCAAAGGATTCCCAATTACAAGTCAATCCTATTTGGGTGTGGGTCAAACATATGTATCCAAAATGGGTTGCCCTGGTAAATGGAAACATAAATTCTAGAACCTGCAGTCCATGTGGCTTTTCCTTTTGACCCATATGCATGAACATCACACTGGTAATGTTAGGTTGCGAATAATAAATGGGGAGTCAATACACAAAAAAAATCCCAAAATTATTCACACCCCTGAAAAGCAAAAGGGGGAGTTAATACAAAAAAGGTTTTATGAGGGGCACCAATTCCGGAAAAATGTTCCCCCAACAAAAGTTTGATAATTCATCCCTAGTTCAGTGCAACTCCTGTCTCTCTCTGCCCCGCCCGCCCCCCCCAGCCTACCACCACCACCAACAAGGAGATGATGATTGAAGTCCCTGAAAAGGAAGTTTAACTGAGGTCCCCAACAGCCAAATTCTTTATGACAGCCCTTACTAAAAGTTGCACCCTGCCAAATTTTCAAGGGGGTAGTACAGGGAACACCCAGGAAGCCAATAATGAGATTTGTTTAAGGGGAGTTAATTGAGAAAAGTTTTTTAGGACTGGGGCCAGGGAATACTAAACCAATACTAAACCAATTCTAAACAGTACTAAGCCAGTCAACCAGAATACTAAACCACTACTAAACCAATACTGACCAACACTAACCAATACTTACTGGAATACTACTGAGGGAAGACCCGGTCTGACCCTCATTTTGTTATTAGGGTTTCCTCTATTGACCCCCCCCATTTTGTTTGAGGGGGGTTATTATTCACTCCCCAACATTATGCAATACACGCTCATGTGTATACTTGATTCGTATCCTTTTCAAATTTGTCTCCGATGTTGAGACAATCCCACTCGAGGGTTCAATGGGAATGGGTCAAAATTAAGCCATCACAAA
>CAUJNA010000558.1:240000-447500 GCA_963377175.1 Effrenium voratum | reverse complement strand
AGGATTGCTATTATCGGCAGTTGGGCCATCCGGTAAGATCCCTTTTTTGGGGTTACGTAACTTTTTTGTGTGGTTTCTTTCTAGGGGAAGGATCTGGATTGGCCAAGCCTCGATTTTGAACAGCCCTCCATTTGGAGCCCAGCTCATATGGTTGTCTGGGTTTTTAAAGGGTGCTCCAAAGATTGTGATGTTCGTTGATTTGCCTTTTCCCTTTAGACCAACCTTTCACAGTACCCTGACACAAAACACACTCGTATTTCCGATTTTGGAAACGTATTTCAACTTTGCGGCCGAATTTTAAGGATCTTTTTCCACTTTGGTGAACGTTTGGGTTCGGACACACAATGAATCCCCCGGAATCCGAATCCCCCGACTTCGGGGCCTTCGGGGCCTTCGGGGCTGAGCCGTTTTTTTTTTTCCCCGGCCTCGGCTTTGAGTCTTTGAGTCTTAGGCGCTTGCTGCCCGGCAATATGCACATCATCGGCGTGGATGACCCACAGTTTCACCAGGAACTCGTGGGTCGGGATCGGATCGGAGGGAAGGGCTGCCAACAAGGTTTGCGTTGCGCAACGGGGGGAATTGGCTTCCTAAGCGTCTAGCATCCTGCTCATCTCCAATTTGGGGCATTTGTGACAAGAGTACACGGGTTGTAAAGAGGACTACCAACTGCTGACTATATAGCCTGCTTTCTCGAGAATACACCATGATCAAGGTCCCTTTGGTGTTGCTTAGCTTTGGCTTCCGTGTTTTGTAGCGCAGGTGTGCACCCGCACACCTCGAACGTTTTGGGCTTACCATGCACGAAGTCTTGGGCCATGGGGACTCCATATGGTTGACCGCGGCTTTCAACGGGACCCCCAGGGAAAAAAAAAACAAAAAACGGGCCACTGACAGGGGCCCCGTCGCTTCAAAAGGAACAACTTTTTTTGCATACCTCCCTGTCACGTTAGTTGGAGGAAGGGTATGGGTCTGATTTGTTTGTATCTTCTTTTGGTTGGTGTTAAACTCCGTGGCCGCAGTTTGGCCCTGGAAATAAGCGGTGATCGCCTGGAGCAAATGCGATCCGCTCAAACCTTGGCCTGCATCTGGGCGCAAAAATACGGATGTCCTGGATTCTGCTTCATATTTACCCGATGTAGCCTGCCCTAAAATATATAAACTGGGTTTGGAGGACACCCCCATTTTTTCCGGACGTCCCAACTCCGTTCTTGCAAGACACTTTCTTCTTCTGTCCAGTGAAACTGGAAGCCGATTTGGGTCTGTCTGTTTTCGAGAGTACTCCGCTTTTGGTGGTCTTCAAGGGAAACAAAAGGGAAACCACCATTTTTGGAGGCCCATGCAGGGAACAGAATGGGAAGAACCAGCTGGGGGCCTAGACAATAAAAATCGAAGCCAAGCCAAGTAGAGTGGAGTGAACAGGCCGAAGCCTGATATAACACGTGCAACAGAACTCCAAAGGGCCATCCGTCCAGTATTTCCCTTACATACACATTCCAGTGAGGAGAGGATTTTTTTTGCAGTCGAATGAGCTGTGAAGAGACCACCAGTCTTCCTTGGAGTGTACCCCTTTCTTTGTTGTTTGAAATGGAAACAAGGAAACACGTATTTTCTTTTTGTGGCGGGACTCCCCTAAAGAATAGGACACCCACCAGGTACATGATGCTCCCATGACTTTGTTTAGGACATCAGCACCGTGGACGACTTCTGGGAGAAGCGGCTGCGAGAATACCTGGAGAAGCAAAAGGGCTGGGTTGCAGAGGCGTCCTGGCCCAAATGCGCAGGGAGGGCGGGTGCAGTTGATTAAACTTTTTGAGTTGGAGCATGTAAGGTCGTGTTGCTTGTCTCACTTCTGAGTGTCTGGACTTTAAACTGTTTGGGAATATCATTGTAGTGATAAAAGAAACAAAATAGTTTTTTTCCGGCTGCTTGGAACTTTTTTCAGGCCAATCCACCGGTGAAGTGAGTTATTATTATTGTATTTTTTGGGGTTAGTAGAATCTGTCACGTTTTGAGAAGACGCTAGGTGTGTGTGTGTGTGTGTTTTCTTTTCCGGCCGGTTGATGTCTTTTTTGTTGGCAAATGCTACGTGCTTGACATTTTTGTGTTTTTCGCCTGTTGACCAAAGCTGCCCTTTTGGTGGGCGAGTGAGTGCCCTCCAAAATGGCGATGTTTCAGTCAGGGAAACCAAAAGGCAGCCACAACTTTGAAGTGGTCTCTTGGAGACAAAGCCATTCACATGCCACCAAGGGTCCCCACTTAAGATTTTGCCAAATCTTGTTTGGCTCCCATATATCGGCGGACATCAATCTCATGTAAATGATATCCAACGGGTCTCCGGTTAATCAAACATCGTAGGTTAGTGAAGTCTCAATCTTCGCCCAGAGGCACGGGGCTTGCAGTGTTCTGTTTGCTTATGGTGGCTGATTAATAGGGACACGGTAGTTGTCTGAACGGCTCTCAAACGATTGTCTCAGTCAACATGCATTTTCACATGCCAGCCTTGTCCCCAAAACCTAGGGTACATGGATGATGTTTGAGCAGAATGGTGCCTATGACGGGTGATCTTTGGTCACGGGCATGTTCAGGCGGGTTGTTCGGAGGTGAGCAGGTTCTATGCCACTTGTTTGGGGGGCATGCGCTGTACTTTGGGAGCAGACCGGCGAGCAAACTTGGTGGCTCCCAGCCATCCCCTTAGCTTTTTAGCCTTTCAGTGCTTAGTGGTCCAGTTGCCGTTCTGCTTCAGGCCGTTGCCGGGCCTGAGCGACACCACGCTGGCAGTGGATGGTTACGCGAAATCCATGCAACGCACCCTTCAGAAACCCTAGAAGGATTTTCGATTCCCCAACGTAAATACCAACCATGGTTTCAACCATGGTTGCAAAGTGGTGCGTTTCATGGATTTGGCAAACATCCACAGTGGCACTCGTGCACGTGTGACAAGCAGTGTTCTGGCTGCTGTATCGACTCGATGCGACGCGAGCCTCGCGGCCTCACGGGGAGCCTTCGCAGAGATACACCAACCACATTTGGAAGCTCAGGCTGCCATCACCCTGATGGAGATGATGACAGGAGGGCACTTTCTCAGCAGCTTTGGTGTCGTGCAACAGACGCTGGTGCACCCTAAGCACGCCGTGGGAGACCTTATGGGTGTGCTTTGAAACGCTGAAGCCTCGAGAATGATGGCTTCCTTTTGGCTTCCCTTCATACTGGGGTCATTAGTTTGATTGTTTCTGGGGGGTATCAGGACCAGAAAATGGGGTTGTTTCCCGATAACATCTCGGGGGTGACTTTGATCCTGGTAAAATCACGGGGCCAGTTATATCAACCCCAAAATGTGTGCCCCAAAGACACATCCATACTAGTGCTATACAACCTATGCTTGACAATGCCTGACAATGCCTGTGACCTGATTCGACTTGACTTGGAGAATAACCCATACCTCCAGTGGCTAGCCCAGTTCTTCCACTTGCCATAGCAGGTAACCAAACGAAACCCTGACATAAAATGAAAGCACAATTATTTGGTTCAACCTTGCCGAGTTGCTTCTATTCAATTATCGGGTGCACCCGCCTAAAGCCACACCCAAGAGGATGAACACCCAAGAGATTGCTTTTGTATACTGTCCATCAAAAGGAGACTTGATCTGGGTTGACCAACTGATGTTGAACAGACTTGCTCCGATCGAAAAGATGATCACCCAAGAATATGGCTGCATACTGCTGAACACATTTCTTTTGGTTTTCCAGTAGGTGCCAAGTTTCCCTCTTGATCAGGCCTGTATTTGGCACAAGGAAGGTTGTCAAGCTTATTTGCAGGAACCTGTTGCCTTGTTGGTTCTTGGGCAAAAGCAAAGAATGTTCACCCACAACTGCTTTTGCCGGGGCCCCAAAATCCACTTGGTACTGTCCAAAAAGCAGTAGGGGGCTGCTGGCGCAAAGGTGCCTTACTTTGGGGGTAAAGGTTTCAGGTTTGTGACGCATCTGCGGTTTTCATGCAGGAACCTCCTCAAAGTCAGAGGCCCCAGGTTTCCCACTTCCCAGGAACCGATAGAAACTCCCGAGGCTTGTTCAAAAACGACTCGTGGATTCAAAGTGAAACACATGTTCCACTTCCATTTGCTGAAATGAACATGTATCTTACTTGTCTTGTTTTGAAAGGGGAGCTGTCACTGCTGAGGACGAACTCCTGCACCTAAGAAACCCTGGAATGATGATTCCCCTATAGTTGGTTCAAAGTCGTCCACCCAGAGTATGTTCCTTGGTTTTCGTGTGGACGTATCCGCACATCAAAATACTGTCCAACCTATGCCGCCTCCGTTCTCAGGATGTTCATGGCTTCAAGAGCCGCCTGCACTTCGCGCAGGTCCAGCTGGACAAGCAACTTGCCTCGGACCGATTCGTGTAGAAACGTTGACAGCGGCCCAAGTGACTTCGGGGGGGGCGGGGGCTCCGGGGGCTCTGGATTTGATATTGCAAGTACTATCCTGCAGAATAACTTGGAACCCAAAAAGCCATCCAAACGGAACGTCTTCGGGGGTCCATGTTAATTTGTACAGGAGAAACCCAACAAGACCCAACCCCAGGCAAATCACGGTCAACGAATGTGTTCCGTTGCCCCTCCTTGCAACATTTAGGCACGGCGTCCCTTTGCACATGTTCCGAGCCTCTTTGGTTTCGTTGGTTTTGGTTTCTCTTTATAAGGCACAACAGGTCTATCTCAGTATGTTTCTGACAAAGTAGATCGGCGTCATGGCCAGTACTCTATGATTTGGAGTCCGAGACAGACGACGCTTACTTGACCACAGGGCAGGGTTAGTTTGGAAACATTATACTCATCTTAGTTTTGACAATGAGATGAGTAATTAGTCACACCCAGAGGGCTCAGGTAACTCAAGCTTGCGGTTTTGTACACATGTAATTATTGAATCCCTTTTATGCAACCACAGCACGGTAAATATGGAGTATTCAGACCCTGTATATATATATATAACGTTGTTGGGGCCTGCAAAAGCTGCTACCGGCAGTGATTCCATGTTTTGCACTCGCCGTTCTCTTCAGACACCACACATACCCCGTGGAATTCCACATTTGAAGATAAGGATATAGAAGGATCCTTGAAGAGAACGGGGAAGATACGGCGAGAGCAGCTTTTAGGAACTGGGGATGGGAATATGATGTTGACTGTTTCTCGGGGTTATGAAAGTAAGAGATTCGAGGTTATTTCCCTTCGCTTGCCCAAAGCCAACCTTTTAAGCCCGGGTCCCAATGGCAACGGAGCTTGAACTTATCTCTGTAGGTTAGTGGTGCCCTTTTTGTCCTTCTTTTGGGTCAGAGTGCCCCTGTAACTTCTACCAAGCAAACAGTGGAAATCCACTCCAGTGGGGCATCTTCTGAGTTGTCAGTGTTTTGGGTTGTCAAAGTCAGCTGGGGAGAGTTCTCTTTCACCTGGCCTTTGGTCTGGGGTTGTCCGTTTCGGGCTTGGGTTCGTTCTCATGCTGCTGCATGTCCTATGCTGGATGAGTACCAGCCTGCTTCACTCCAATTCCATGATCCCAATCTTGGTCACCCCCGCTTGTTTGGGGATTTGAACCCTAGTTCCTTTGAGCCCAAGTGGGGTTTTGGTAGTTTTCCGCTAAGGTCCAAACCACCAAACCAAGCCAACTAGACTCACTCCCTGAATTCATGGGCTTTAAACACTTTTTGGGTTTGGACCGTTTGAGTGGCGAACAACAAGTTCGGTTCCTTTTGTTAGGCACGCTCACTCCAGTGTGTAGAGTTATACAGTGGTTCACCTGCCACTTCTTGGTTGTCGTTGGGAAACATTTTACATCTTTGCTTATTGTGATTGAGTGGGAAATCCCTACATATCTGCCAAAATTTAATTTTTTGCCCCCCTTCCAACGTCAACCGAGACTTAGGTTACTTTAATTATGGCAGCTTGGAACCGCCAGTCAGATCTGAGGCCGGAGTCAGTGGTGGCGCTCGACAGGCTCGAGCCGGGTTTTGTGCACACATATGGACATGAAGCCACGAAACTGCCCCATAAAAGTATATATATATATATATACACACACATGCATGTGTACAGTGTATATATATATACCCCCCTTTTGCCACGGACCCTGGTTTTACTGCCTTTTTGGGGATGGTAAACCTAGAATCTCGAGGTTAAAATTCTCGAAATTTCCAATCGGTGTCCCAAAGCCTCATCATTTGGAGCATGATGCCCTTTCCAAATAAGATTTTACTTCAACTAGAACTGGAGCTTTGAATATAATTTAGTTAGGATATAGTTTTCAATAACGTGTGTATGTTTACAAATCCTTTCCAAAAAGGAGCTACATGAAAATGTAAATATAGCTTCGGGTAAACTCCAACTGATTTTTAACAAAAGAAGTTAGACAGGAGTTGGTTCCCAAGTATAACCTAAATGTTAGATGTACTCAAATACGAACATAATTCGCTTAGCTTTTAATACAATTAAATAGAGACTGCTTCTCAAATATTTAATATGGCTAAACATTTAAGGGACTTCTACAAGGAAATTCAATATACGATTTGAGTTAGTTTTCTCCTGGCCCTTTTGTAGCATAAGAAAGGTCCGAAATTTAACGGGGGAGGGTGACGGTGTGTGAACATACATACACGTGTGTATATATATATATATACACATACACACATACAGAATCCCTCTAATGATCCTGCGCCTCTTCATAAAAGACTGTAGCCTACAGTGTTTTTGAGCATTACACCTGCCTTTGTCTACCTCCTGGAAAAGGGTCAACATGAGCATCGCTAACATGAAGCAAACCGTTCACCAAAAGCACTTGAAAGTTTGTATAACTAATAACTTGAAAGCGTTTCCACTGGACCGCTAAGCACTTGACAGTATTTTACCACAGGATGGAAAAAGTCAAGGTTGAAGATCACACACACAGAAACCTTAACTGAGAGTTGCCAATGGCGGCGAAACCCAAACAACATTCAAGTTCTTCTAACACTTGAAAGTGCTTTACCACTGGATTGAGGAATTACATATTGAGGATTGCACGAACAACAACTTTCCTGAGAATCATCCATCCTGGTCAACCCCTAAAAAATGTTCAAGTTGTAACCTCGAACGTATTTTATCACTGGATTGAAGATCCGAGATTGAAATGTTTCACGGGAAGTTTTTCTGAGAATCTTTTTGAACACCGAGAGTATTGGGACAAGCCTGGAGTTTGTAAAAAAGAAGCAAAAAACAAGATTCTGGAATTAAAGATTCAAGACTCCCAGAAACTATTTCCTCAGGTTATTGAATCTTGAATCTGGAATCCATATTGACAAAAGGATTCAAGTCAAGATTCCCAGAAAATATGTTCTCAGATTCTTGAATCTTGAATCCAGGAATGATTATTTATTTTTGTTTAGCAATTCTGAGTTGTTCTAATACTCTTGGATGCATTCAAACTCGTTCCAGACAGATAGCCAGACGGACGGACAGACGGACAGACAGACAGACAGCCAGACACACAGACAGACAGACAGGCAGACAGACAGACAGACAGAGACAGACAGACAGACAGAGACAGACAGCCAGAGAGACAGACAGACAGACATACAGACATGCAGACATACAGACATACATACATAGACATACGCAAACGCATATTTATGCACAAAATACGGAGACAGAGCAAAACCGGCTACATCGACAGCTAGATGTGTGTACAGCTTGGCGCTTTTGCGCTCATTTCCACTGGACATGCTCTTGTCTCCGGTTCCCCGGCTGCGTGTTTAGAGGCGCGGGAGGTCTGAAATCGTTTCGGGGTGTGGGTGCGTCTTGCGACCTGGACATGGGCTGATGCCTTTTTTCTTTGACCCCCAGAAAGTGGCACAAAGGCGGCAAAAGGGGTTCGGCCCTTTGGGGACCCAGGGAGCTGTAGTCTAGGTCCAGCCAGGCTTGGCTGAATAAAGGCGAAACGGTCCAGGTGCCCTTTTCGTAGGAGTTCAGGGGCCTTTGGAATCAATCTGAGTTGTTTGCCATCCAGACAAGAAACTGAAGCGAAAAAGATAGAGCTTGGGATAATGTTGACTTCGGATTCGTGCGGACTAAGGGGTGGTCTGTTTTTAGTAAGAAACCCAATCTGTTTTTAGGGGATTCCTGTGATTGGCATCCTCCGGATGAATCCAAAGTTAGGATTTCATTACCTGCTCTTGTATGGTTCTTCAACACCTGACAAGCTGTATGGTTGTCACCTGAAATCCCAGAAATGCTCACTTGCCCAAAGCCGAGCTTTTAACCTGGAACGTGCCGTTCCCCACAAGTCCATGGAAATCCGATTCTACAACACTCCCTCGTGGTCGCGGTTTCGTGAGGCAGCTGCAGGAGTTGGCTGAGGGCCGCGCCAAGCAGCATAGGGTCTTCTACCTGGTCGGGAGCTCGGTGACTGCCGACGTCAGAATGGACGTTGATGCCCACAAGACGGGACCATTGTCGTTCAGCAATGCTGAAATGTTGTTCTCTCCGTCTTTGTTTTTGTTTGGCTGTGAGACTGGTTTTACAGGGACACTTTCACTGGTCGGGTAGCTGGAAGTGGCTGGAAGATCAAAATCCCCCTGTCAGATGCCATGTTGGTAACATGCGGCTGTGAGCGTACATAAGAGGGAAGGGAGTACATGCAGGCCAGTGTTAGCAGGTACTCTGAGGGAGTTGCGTGCTTACTTCCAACTCCTGGATTTCATGACAGGAGCAATTGTGTTGGGATCTCAAGTTTCTTTACGTCAAGGATCAACTTTCTTCTCTTGTGGCAGCAGGCACAATCCTCGGACGGCAGAACTGGCTGTTTAACCTTGCCCTTCTGAGATGCGTTGGGCTCGAATGGAGCACCATGGGTTGTTGCAGCCTGGATCAGTTGAAGCTCCCTTCACATGTTTGGCCTGGGCTGCAACAGTCAGTTTGGTTTGCGCACTCGGCTCATTGCGTATTTGATGCCAAACGACTCGTCGAGGATCCGGTGATCAATTTCGAAGTATTGCCACCGGGAGATTGGCCCACTGTGTGCATGTGCTGCGCCAGGGTTCCATTTTGGGTACCGATTTTTGACCCACAGCCATATGAACAAGTGTGCTCCCCTGCAATGGGTGCCAACTAGCTCACAGAAGGAAACCGCCACGGGATGGGTCTCATTTTGCCCGCAGTTGTTTCAGACCCGGAAGATGGCAGCTGCTAGTCGAAAGCTCCTCGAAGCGAAGCGCGTCCGACACATCGAAGGCCCTGCCGCCCTTCCTCTTCGCCAAAGCCGTGGCCAACATCCGCCAGAGCCGGCGCCCTGGAGCCGGCGTGCTAGTTTTGGCTCGTCTTTCTTAGGATTCGGACCCCCCCAAAAGGGAGTTCGGCGTTTTCCGGTTGGTTTCCAGGCAACGACAGGGTACCATGGGTACCTTTCGCCACAAAGAAAGGCGTTCAAAGAGACCATCATCCATGTGTGGTACATCCTTACATCCATCGACCCAATTTGTTTGCTTCCGGCTTCGCTATGGGAACGGTGCGGCCCGTTGGAGTCGTGTTTTTGGAACGTGGTGAAACACCCTCGGTGCCATTGTTCTTCACCCGGTTTTCTTGTTCCCAGCCGTCCGGTTCCTTTCAGTTTTTAAGGGTTTTAGTTGGTTTAGTGGGGAAGTCCATTCCTTATAGGTGTTTGCACCATGTTGGGTTCAACTCCCTGTAGCTCTAAGAAGCCTACAAGAAGCTCATCCGGACATCCCTGTGCTTTTGGTAGGCAGTTGGCCGATTTCCAGAACTTCCTGTAGCGGATGTCTATGATCGTCCCTGTCACCCGGCAATGTTGACCCATCCCTAGAAAGCTGGTTGACATCCTGGGAACAGCCCATTTTCCATCACTAGCTGATGTTCAGTAGAAATGGGCATGTGTCACTACTTGGGGTACCCCCATGCTGGTGTTCCTTTGGGTTTTGTGAAAAGGTTTCCTCAAGCACATGGAATCCCGAAGGGTAGGCACAAGATGGTGGGTGGAGCGCCTCTTTCGGATTCCTTACGCTTCCCGTTTCGGGTTCCGTTTCGGGTTCGCCTCTGCTCTAGCCCACAAACCCCTTGGACCGCATTCCTCAAGCCTGCCCAAACCTTGGTTGTCGTTGGGGAAACATTTTACAATTTTGCTTATCGTGGTTTAGTGGGAAACCCCCACATAACTGCCAAAATTTGATCTTTTGCTCCCCTTCCAACGTCAACCAAGAAACGCTGCTGGGTTTCTGAGGCTGCTGGTCCCAAAGCGGGTGGAACCGCGTCATCGTAGAAAAGCCCTTCGGCAAGAACGGCCCGGGGCCCAAATCCAAGCGCTCGATCGACGGATGTGTCGGAGGGGTTTTCTCTTTTGGTTCTGTCTCAAACTGGTCAGAAGGCAGACTTGGCTTACGTGTTTAACCACTTCTGGCTTTTTTTGGGGGTTCCACGATTTTACTTTCCGAGCAGCAAAGAGTTAGTTTTTGTCTTTTCAAGGGGTTCTATGTCTGGCCAACTGCTGTGGGCGCTTTGCTTGCAACCATGAGCACCATCATGGCCATGCGCAGACGGACAAACCAAGACATGTTTGTTGTTGGGAAACATTTTACATTTTTGCTTATTGTGGTTTAGGTGGGAATCCCCACTTAACTGCTAAAAAAATGCTCCCCTTCCAAGGTCAACCAAGAAGATCTGACTTTTTGAGTTCTTGGACTTTAGACTTCTTCAAGGTCCCCCAGCTACGTGCCCTTTTACCGTTTCTTTTTTGGGGGAGGGTTCCCCCACAAAAAAAGAAGACAAACAAAAAGTGGGAACCCTTATTCTAACCTCTCTACTGGAGGACCTAGTCTTTTTGGAGGACCAGAGGAAATATTTGTTTTTGGCTGGTCAACTCGGGAAGTGAGAAAGAGGATGGGTAATGAGTTTTCTCCAGACCCACTATTTGCACTGAAATAGGTTGATGCCCACAGGTACTTACAGGGGCAGGGTATACTTAGTAAGTGGTTAGCAACCATGGCTATAATCCACTTACCATGGCTAGAAGTCTCCGTTCAGTGGGGAACAACCAGGCTTACAGACCACTTACTAAGTACCATGCCCCTTTAAGTAGGGTTCAAACCCCTTTGTGGTGGTTGATGCAGTCAAATGAAGAACCTATGTATGTTTTTCTGCGTGGCCCACCCTATCTTTCGGCTCATTCTTGCAGAGGGTAGGAGGGTGCCCTCCTCAATCATTCGGCGTTTTCCCTTGCCCCTTTCCTTTGGCCTTCTCATTTTCGATTGACGAAAAGGGATCCAAACTTTCGGTTTACCACTATGGCCTTTGCATGAACTTGGGACGTGAGTCTTCCTTTCTTCCTAATCTGATTTCTTCCAATTGCATGCTTTGACTCTGTGGGTAGGGAAGAATGTATTGGGTTTTGCTTTTGCGGGCCCGAATGAAGGGCGAGTTCCTTGCGATTCTCTACATGCTTCACTGACAAGACTCTCATCCTCTGACGAGGTTGTAGTGGCTGAAGCAAACTAACCTTCGCGGCCAAACCCAGGCTTTGGAAGTTTGTGTGTTCCCTTGTGGCCCAACAGCAAGGTCAACATTCATGATGGAAGCTGAGGATCGGAGGCTTAAGACGACTTTCCTTTTGTTGGAAGCCACTCCTCGGAAAGGGTGTTTTTTTTTGTTTGCCTAGCCCTAGCACCTCAGCCCCACTCCTCCACTTTTATGGTTGGAAGGCGACTTTTCTCGGTTCACGTCAGCTTTTGCTTCATGCAGCTCGCTGGCTCAGGCCAGGTTTCCTCAGGCATCGCTCTCTGCGTTCTGTTCTTGGGTTTTTGGAGTTTGGGTGGCTGGTCGTTTTGAAGGAATTGCACCCTCCCCCAAAACCCCCCCTCCCAATGGTGCCTTTAAACACCACATCAAAGGGGTCCCCTCCAAAAGGGAAACCCCCATAGAAACATGTTCTCACCTTCTTTTGATGACAAATCCATTCGAGATCTCGGACGTGAGGGCTGGTAGGGGTATTTCCAAGATTGCTCTGCTCCTTAGTTTGGATCTCTTAATTTCTGGGATTTGTTGCTGACCGCTTCCATGTTCTCTCGCGAGCGAAACCAGACCCTTCGAATCCGAGGAAATGAGGCGGCGGCCTTGTCCAACAGCCATGGCCTGAGAGCGAGGGAGAAGAACTTCATACCTCGGACTTGGGGCTTTTGAGGCCCATCGCATGTCCTAATTACAAGCGCCAGCGAGCCCCACGCCCACGCGCCCCAAATGGCCGGCGGTGTTTCGTTTTTTGTTTGGGGTACCCCCGGCTTTTTGCGTTTTTTTGTAACAGGTGACCACCGGGAAGCACCATTTGGGGGAGGGGGGCTTAAAAGGGACACACCCAGATGGGCGGAGAAGTGTTTTGCGGGTATGCTGTTTGGGAGCACAGGGAAACCTGTAGGAACTCGTACCATGGCTTTATGTTTCCACAGACCCAAGTCCCCAAATGCCAAGCTTCCATGTACATATGGCTGAGGCTCTTTGTTGAGGGCCTCCTTTTAGGGTTTCTTCAAAACCAAACTGAAACCACACATCGATTTTTGGGGGAGTCGGGGCGCCCACGCCCACATGAGCAGTGCCTAGCCCCCGTAGTGGCAATTGAAGTAGGTGGTTCTGTGGCTTTGGGATTGGCCTAGTACATATTCTATCAACGTCGGCGAAACCAAGCATCAATTGGTTTGGTTTGCCGGGTCCATACGGGTGTGTCTCTTTTTGAGGGCGCCCCTGTTTGGGGGGTTTTAAAGGGAACCAAAAGGAACATAACTGTTGGGGGTCACCTAAAAAGAGACAAACCCGTATGACTTGTTAAACCTTACAAGGGCATGGATCAGGTCATGACCCCAGGTTCATTGAGTGACTACTCCTTGGGCATGGAAGTCGCCGTTTGGGCCTTGCAGGTTCCAAACAGGCTCGTCTGAAAGGACCGGGACCCCTCGAAACGGATTCATCGATTCTTCTGTTGGGTTCCGAGCCGCCAAGGCCTGTCCATTTCTCTGCACCACGGGCTTGCCATGGCTTAGTGGCGAAACGGTTTCCTGGGATCGAGGGAACTTATTTACAGGAACTGGGTTGTTTGTCCATGGTCGCCAGCCACTTGCGCTCGCCGACTACCTCAAGTATGATATCCGGATTGTGGGCGATGTTGAGGCAGCAAGACTTGCCCTTGTCTGGCTCAGTGCCCCCGTCATGCCGGTGTCCAGTTCACGAGACATGGTCCTCTGCACCAGGCTCGAAGAGCGGGAGCTCCCGCCACGAACCCATGAAGTTGCAAGCCGCAAGCGGATGAACTGCTGCAGCCGGCTTGAACTGCTTAGCCGCTTAGCTGTCTGGCTTGAGCAAATGAGCTGAAAGGCATGACCAGTTTACCACAGCGGCTGAGCCACTTGGAGGGTTTGCATGCCGCGAACACGGCTCCCGAAACATGAAGTCAACCTAACCCGGAGATTCGGGAGATGCTTGACCTTTGCAAATGCTTGGACAGTTTCATGTTTTGCCCTTGCCAGACTGAGCTTAGCGTTTTAAGTTGTTGCCTTGACACCATTGCGCATGTGTTTCTTGTGGTTCATAAATTATTTGTTTACTGTTTGTAGACATGATTTGTTTAAGAGAGTTTCCTTATGCTATTTGCTTGTGAGGCTCCCTATATTCTGCCAACCCCAAACCCGATAAACCGAGCTCACCAACTATGATGAAGATCCTCCCCTTTTTGAGTTTTGGACATATTGTAAAACTTGTAGATGGTCCAAAGAGGCTCCCTTTGTCTTGGGTCTCCTCCCAAGCGTTTTAATATTTCTGGCTTCACTAAACATGGGAGGCAGCCATACTTTCCTGTGTGCCCAAGTTATATTCAATCAGCTTATGGATGGCCAGGTCCATCATTGGATCTCTTCCGGTGCTGGTATCCAAATTTGCCAAGTGCGCCTTTGGAGCCACCAGGAGGTCTTTCTGCTGAACTAGGTCCCCCAGTATAGTCCCCTTTTATCAACTTTTTTGGGGGAGGGGTCCCCTACTAAAATCGACTACAGGAAAAAAAACAAGAACAAAACGGGTACCCTTATTCTAACCTCTCTACTGGAGGACCTAGTTATGGATGTGGTGCCACCACTTAAGGATGTGGTGCCGCCACTCCATCGGCCCCACAAAACGACTCCCGCGGCGGTTTTTCGCGCCGATTTCCACCGGCGCCATGTGCGACGAGTCGTTGCTCTTCGCGGCGCTGGCGAAGTATCCGCGGCACACAGCGCCGGGGCCGACGTGCCATCCGCTGCCGGACCGGACCAAGGTGGAGGCGCCCCAAAACGGAAGTGGGGGTTGTCTTAAAATTACTTGCTGGTGCTCAGCAGGGAATGAGGGAATGACTCTGGGGATTCCCTTAAAGGAAGCCATAGAGGATTTCCTTATAGGGGTCATTCCATCATTCCCTTATAGGGGTCATTCCCTTATCAGGGAATCCTCCATGAGTTTCCTTTCAGGGAATCCCCAGGTTCATTCCATCATTCCCTTCTGAGCAGCAAGATGAGCTTTCCCCCTGAGTCCCGTTTCGGACTCCAGTCACTGGGTTTGGACCATTCCGGTGGCAAACAAAAAGCTTGGCAACGTACTTTGTTTGGCCAATCCGCTGGATCGAAAGTGAGTTATGTGTGGCTCCCTTCAGGTGGGTCATTGAGCTGCTCAAAGTGGTGGACCCTCTTTTGTTGTTGGTATGTACAGGACAACCAGAGAAGCAAATACACACCCCAGCTTCGAGGACACACCTATTTGAAGCGGCGCCAGGTTTGATCTGTTGGTACCATTTTGAGATTGGTTTCAAATCAAAAGGACAACCACTATTTTGGGGTCTCCCTTTGGCACATACCCATATGACAGTCCACGGCCCATCTGGCAGGGACAGAGCAGGATTTCTTATTGGGAAAGCTGTTATGGTCTGTCTAATTCTGGGGGTACCCCATTTGGTTGGGTGTTAAACGGAAACCAAAAGGACAACAACAGTTTTGGGGGGGTCCACCAAAAAAAGACAGAGCCATGTCGACTTTCTGGGGGGGCAGTGCCCGGCTCGGCAGGAGTTGTTTGACTGGCCGAAGGTGGCAGAGGAGACGGGGATGTCTACGGAGGAGCGGTCAGGGATCTACTGTCGGAGGCCTCCAGGACCACTGGAAAATGCCAAGTGACCCTAACTATGTTTAGCTAGGTGCCCGACCACTCACCCGTTTCTTTTTTGGGGAGGGTGCCACTACTAAAATAAACAGAACAAGTTGGTACCCTTCTTCTACCCTCTCTACTGGACCTAGTCAAGGAACCGTAAGGAACCCAAACAACCCTTCATAAACGGCGTCAACAATCGAAAGTGCTTCTAGTCTTGGAGAAAAGCGCAACTCAGACATGCCCAGTGACACTAGGATTGTTTCAGGTTCGGCCCATTCAGCGCACATCTAGTCTTAGGAGCCAAGGAAAGAGGACGCCTTCCCATTGCCCAAGGGTTCGAGAGACATGTAGTTGCCCCCCCCTACAGAAATTAGGCGGGATTTGAAAAGTACTACAGTAGATGGACGAAATATTCAAACCCCTGACATAAGGTTTCTGTATGTACACCCCGCGCCCCAGATCTCAATGTTGAAATGTCAGCGCTGACTTTATGTTCGTGGGGTTTGATTTGTTTTGTCCAGTGGGCCCTTGTCCCTGCAAAACATTCCAACATTGAGATTTGGGGGTGGGGGGGATAGATTCATACTCGAGGGTTTGAGTATTTCGTCCATCTACGGTAGGATTGCCATTCCATTCGTCCGGGGTTGGACTAGCAAAGATTCCTTCTCCGGAGACCATGCACACATGGCTGTTTTCTGGGGGGTAGGTTTGCCTACAATGAATACTTGCTTGCGTTTATTATCGTTTTTCATTCATCATGTTTCTCGTCGTGTTCCTGGACCCCCAATGGACCTTTTCTCTGCAAAGGCCCATACAAACAGGGGGATCGGTCCTTGGCGATTTTGTCCAGGTTCCCTATCTGTTGCTCTCTTTTTTTCCTGCTTGTTGTGTCCCTAGACTCTCCATGACCCTTTAAATATGGGTCCATGACCCCTTATTTTGGGTGGCCCCATTTTTTTAGGGTCGTGGAGAGTCCAGGTCATCATGTTTGTTTTCTCCGTGGTTGTCTTTTCGAAGGAGGCCCTGGCCGCCACCTTCGGCCCGGTGGTGAAGGGCGCCCGCCGCGGCCTGCTGCGCACCCGGGCCGCAACGAACGCGACGAACGGATTGGATGGATCGGCGGAGGCGAAGGCGGAGGCGCTGAAGCGGCTGGGAGTGCTGCTGGTGCCGGCCCGGGGGCCCTGGAACAGTCGTCTCCCCCCCGCTCGCTGGGGCTTCGCTTCGGGCTTCGAGCGTCGGGTTATTCTCAGGAATGACGGAACACAACCTCTAGGTTGCGTAGAAGCTCAGGTTCAAGGAGTAGGTGGGAGGGGGGGGGGCCCGGAGTAAATTACAGAGCTGCTGGCCGATGTTTTGAAAAAGCTTTGAAACTTGGCCCTGGACGAAAGCCTGAGGCGGCTCGCCACTCTAGCGGGTACTGGTAGCAATTGTCCTTCTGGTGTTTACCAGCAATTGTCCTTTTGGTTCTCAAAGGCAGGTTCTCTTGGTTACCCTTCCTTCCATGACATGGTCAAAAGACCCTTGTGTTTGGGAGTGCTAGGGATTTTCTTGCATGACATGGTCACTTTCAACTTTAGCCCTCTTACTTGGATTGTCATGGACCTGGGCTTTGGACAATCGTCAGCATTTCTGCACCATTGCCCGCCTGAGGAGTTTTGTGACCGCACATGTAGGAAGTAGCTGGGCGGGTTACACCCGCCAGATCCTTCTCTGGGGTTACCCAATTGTAATGTTGTTTGTTTTTTTTTCTGCGGCTTCAGGATTAGGACTGGCCAGCGCTACATTTTGAACAGCCCGGAACAGGGTGTCGAGACCACTTTCTGTGATACCAAGGGAATGATCTTCAAAGCCATGAAGTGGGTTTCTGGTTTTGTTGCGAATTTGTATTTGGGTGATACCCTTGTTTAGGTTGGCGTACACACCAAAAAGGAAGACCGCACCCAATTTTGGGAGTCGGGGCCATGTTCTGACCCAGCAGGGTTGACCTTTTATGTCCGTTTTTTTTTACACACACAAACCAGCAAGGCTGTGCCTCTTTCCATTTGTGCAGGGCCAAATCAATCTCGCAAGTTTTTTTGCCCCGTCACACCTGACAGCACTGCACCAAACTTGTTTACCTTACAGAGGGGCTGAAGTGTGGGTGTGGTGGAACCCGGGTCCTTGGTTCAAGCTTAAAGAGACGAATCCATCTGATGTTCACGGACACCCGCAGATCAAGTCATGGCAACCCAGCGACCAACCAACCAAACACTGTTTACAAACAACACAACCGAGCCGAAACCAAACGAAGCCAAAGCAAGCCAAACCACGGCCCCAGGAATAAAAGAAAACTCTCCCAGAGGGTTCCTTGGTACCTCATGAGGATAGCTTTTGGGGGGTAAAAAACTGCCCTTCAGTACCTCCCTAGAAGGTGCCAAAAAAGAGCCTCTGGGTAGGCCACGGACCAAGGACTTTGTGCGGGAGGATGAAGAGGCCCAGATCCTGCGGGCCTTGTTGGATCAGGGCGAGGTGAAGTGGGAGGATCGGCAAGGAGGAGACCAGTGAGCTGCAAGTTTGGGTATGTTTAGGTTTTGGTCATTTTTGGGACCGTCTTTTGCTTGGTTTTGAAGGAAAAGCTTGCAAGTTCAGGTTTTGGTCATTTTTTGGGGGGACCGTTCTTTTTGGTTGGTTTTAAAGGAAAAGCACTTAAGAGGGGTGTTTAGGTTTTCGTCTTTTTATTGGCACCGTTTTTTGGGTTGGTTTTGAAGGGAAAGGAAGAGGAGGCCAACCATTTGGGGTTCCTCCATGTTGCGACAAACCCCTTTTTTTGTGTGTGTGTGTGTTTGTGGTTGACTCTTTCGAGGAGATTCTTTTGAATTGTTTATTTTAAAGAGCAGCAAGACTGCCTCATTTCTGCGTGGCACATAAACACATAACACCCAAGAAGCGGATGTTCCAAAAACTTTGGCCTCACTCAAAACGACAATAAGTTGTTTCGGCCCCATGTCAATCTGCTAGGAGTTTAGGTTTCCCAGCGATTCCATTTCCCTTTTTTCAAGCGGCCATTGAGTTATTGAGCCGAAAGCCGAAAGTCGAAAGTCGAAAGTCGGGCGTACTGATTCACTTGGAAGACGAGATTTTGTTGAGGCCCCTTTGCAGGCTCCTGACTCCCTGAGTTCTGTGAATCGGACTGAAGAGTCACTTTTTGGGTTTGGGCCATTTTCGTGGCAAACACAAAGTTTTGTTATTGTTTGGCCAATCTAATTAGGAAGCGAGGATTAACTTCAAGCTGACCACCTTTTTGGGGTGCCCATACCCATGTGTCACCGAGACCCCATGCAAGCCACTTAGTGTGTAACACGTCATGCTCCTCTTGGTTCTGGAAGGGAGGGAAACTTCTTGGTTTGCCGATCCACTCTCTTTCCAAGTATCATGGATGTGGACAAAGGGCTCTGGTGAGACAGGAAGGCTTTGGAAGACTATCAACATGAAAAGTCCTCCTGTGCACTTCCATTGGCAGACTTGGCTGACTGCTTTAACGTTTTGCCGTTTGGGTGTCCTTCATTGTCCTTTCAACCAGCAACAAGTCTTTCACTAGTGCAGTGGGTTTCAGTTTCTGGTCAAGCATGACTGGAAAGAGGATACGTACCCGCTTTTTTTGGAACCACCCTTCAGCTTTTTACCAAATCTCGCAGGAGGTGGCCTTCATGCCAGCTTCGGTCCAACCTTCCTGCGCGAGTCCGGGTACAAGGCGGACCAACTTGGGTCGTTGGTCCCATGCAAGACGCACTTGATCTTCAACGCGTGATTTGGACGCAACAAAAGTCGGAGACCCACCCCAGCTGACAGGGGGTCCCATCAAGAGGGCTTCGATCTTGGAACTCTCCTCCCCTCTTTTCCTGGTGCCTTCGGTTTGGATAAATTTGTATCCAAGTGGACATGTTCGGTCATGGATTTTGGAGGCATGGGGTTAGATCCCACTTGTGTACGTGAGTTTTTTTTTGGGGGTATATACTGACTTTACAACTTAGCTTATTTTGGGTTTATAAGCATCCATACCCTGAACCCCGGTGGAAGTCAAGTATTGGACAGGTGGAAATGAATCGTGGGTCCAAAGCCATTTGTCTGTCTTTTTTGAGGGTACCACCATGTTTTCTTCACTGCTATTGGGTTGGATCTTTAGACTTTAACTTTTTGGGACATCAAGGAATTTTCCACTAAACCCCAACAAGTTAAACTTTTTGCAAGCCAAGTTTTGTTTCTGGTTTTTTAGGGACACCAACAGCAGAGCCGCTATTTTAGCCCAGATCCCAGTTCCTTAGCAGGTCACCAAGCATCCTTGTTCTTAGATTCTTGGGTGGCAAGCCCTTGGGTGCCTCTTTGTTTGAGCAGCCTTCATTCTTCCTACGACGGGCCAAGTCTGGAAGCCGCAGTCAAGCTACGCTTTGGTGGTTTGGAGACCTGCTACTTCAAAGGGCAGGGTACTTAGTAAGTGGTTAGTAACCTATAGCCCACTTAGGAGACTTATAACCACGGTAAGTGGGTTATAACCATGGTCACTAACCACTTACTGATTGCCCTGCCCCTTTAAACAAAATGAAACTCCCTCAACCACCAAACGACCAAACCTCCAAACCACCAAACAAGGGGAAGCTGACACAGAGTGCGAATGAAACCCAAAACCTTAGGGGTATGTGCTGTTTCCCGGTGGACTGATAGTTGCCTGTATAGAAGGTAACCAAGGACCACCCTTCAAACACCAAAAGGAAAATGGCTAATCACAATGGCAACTGGGACAAGGTTGTGGGCTACCTGGATTTTCCAATTTGTATCAAGGGAATTTTCAGGGATGGGGTTTCAGAGTATGGATGTGTTTATATACCAAAGTATGCTTGTAAGTATCTATATACCCTTGTATAAGTGATACATATATATATATATATAAGTGGTATATAACCTCCATACTGTGGATGGACAACATCCTGCACCAGTTCGTAGGTGGTTCATCCCATAGGGTTTCATCCATCCCAAGTGGTGCAGGATTCCACCCACAGTACCTGAACATTTCTCCAAGAACCGCAGGGTGTCCAATTCGTTGGGCGCCAGGTGGATCGCAACAAGGCCTTTACCGCGCTGCCCAAGGTGCTGGACTCCGTGCGTGCCCTGGGTTCAACCAGACGGGGGGGGGGCTGCTCAAAATGGTGGATCTTCTGTTGATTGGCATTCAAAAAAAGGGAAAACCAGCCGCGGAGCTCCCCCCCCTCCCCTCCCCAAGGGTAGCCCCCCCCCCCTTCCTGTGAGGGTGGGGGTGGGGTGGGGGTGGTTGGGGTGGTGTGGTTTGGGGTTGGTTTAGGGTTGGTTTAGGGTTTGGTGTAAGGTTCGTCTGGGGTTGGTTTGGGGTTAGGGGGGTTGGTTTAGTTTGGGTTGCTTTGGATTTGGTTGGGGTTGGTTTAGGGTTGGCTTCGTTGGGGCGGGGGTGCAGGGGGTGAAAGAGGTTGCGGGGACAGTAGCTGCAGGCTATGCCTGCCTTTTTTTTAACGAACAGGACAATTGCTACTAGTACCTACTACAAGGCTTGCCTTGGATCCACTGGGTATGCCCAAAGCTCATTTGCCGAGTTGGGCTTGAAGCTTTTGGGAATGCCATGTTGTGGCAAACGACAAGTCTGGACTTATCTTACCAATCTACTCAGGAAGGGAGCTAAAGCCAGACAAGGGTACCCTCAAGAAAGAAAAGCCCATTGGACTGGTGATTCGGTTTTCCTTCAATCTAAACAACTGCAAGCGACCAGAAGGGCCCCCTGTTGCAGGAAAAGTGTTTTTTAGGGATCTCCAAGCAGGTCCATGGCCACGTGGGAGGGTAGTTGCAAACATGTGTTATGTTTTCTTCTTCACGGGGTAACATTAGTGTAACAACACCCCACCCGTTTTCAACTATTTGCACCCTAAGCTGAAGAAATCCGCATCGCAAACGAAATGGCCCTTTATGCAGGGTTCTGTACGGGAAACCACCAATAAACTGCAACTGTTTAAGGAACAACCCAGTCTCGTGTTGGTTTCTGTAGGGAACCAGGCCGCGGGTGCATTGGTGGTGCTCAGTAGGAAATTACCTTCCGGGTGTTGGGAATGAACTGGAAGAGGATTCCGTTTAAGGAAACCACAAGTTGGATGGTGTATTTCGTGGGGTCATTCCATGTCTCGTGGAGACTAGTTTGACACAGAGAGAGAGAGAGAGACAGAGCGAGAGAGAGAGAGAGAGCGAGAAAGAAAGAGAGAGAGAGAGAGAGAGAGACAGAGCGAGAGAGAGAGAGAGAGAGAGCGAGAAAGAAAGAGCGAGAGAGAGAGAGAGAGCGAGAAAGAAAGAGAGAGAGAGAGAGAGAGAGACAGAGCGAGAGAGAGAGAGAGAGAAGAAAGAGAGAGAGAGAGAGAGAGAGAGAGAGAGAGAGCGAGAAAGAAAGAGAGAGAGAGAGCGAGAGAGAGAGAGAGAGAGCGATAAAGAAAGAAAGAAAGAGAGAGAGAGAGAGAGCGAGAGAGAGAGAGAGAGAGCGATAAAGAAAGAAAGAAAGAGAGAGAGAGAGAGAGAGAGAGAGAGCGAGAGAGAGAGAGAGAGAGCGAGAAAGAAAGAAAGAGAGCGAGAGCGAGAGAGGGATCTGGAAAGAACTTATCCAACTAGAATCAAACACATTGCAGGTACCGTGGTATCATCGCGCCGAACCGTGTCTTCCCTAGGACTGCGAGCTGAAGCGCTGTTGGCTGCCAAAGGTGCCGTGAATCAGGACGCAGCTGTTTTTCTCCCCCAAGTTTTTTTTTTTTTGGGGGGGGGGGGGTTGACAGGTTCTATGATGAGGTTCCCCTTTATCGGCTTGGATTGGCGGTTTGGATTCGGATTCTAGGCCTGGTTCTTGTAGAGGGTAAATGGAAAAGATTGACAAGCGCCCTCCCTCCGACGTGCTCATGGAAGCTGATGATCAGAGGGTGTTGGAAGACAGAAGCTTTCCTTTCGAAGCGGAAGCCCCAAAACATTCGCAGGGCGTAAAAGAAGCATTTTGCCCATTTGAAACATGGTTTTTTTGCACCAAAATAAAGGAACGCCACCATTTACAAGGCAATGTTCAGGTGTATAATATAAGGATCCCTGATTCGCTTCCGTGATTGTTGGATGGCGGGTAACCCTTAATTGGTGGTTTGGATTTCTGGGGGAGCGAGAGTCAACCACCAATCCAAACCACCGAGAGGGAAGCTGAGGTTGACCACATTGAGCCAACAAGCACGGGTAGATGAAGCTTCATATGGAATAGTCCCAACCATGCAAAGGTGATGATCTCTGCACTGGTCAATAATTTGTTTACATTGTGTTGAGTACCTAGAGTCTCCAATGACCCTTTAAAAGTGTGGTCATTACCCTAAATAATGGGGTCATGGACCTATTTTTACCGGGTCATGGAGACTCCAGGTCCAGGTAGCCTTTGGGTATCAGGGTCTGATTCTCAGTTGGGTCTGTCGTCGAATCTAAGACTTTAAGGGACGCACCAAGCCCTCCACTGGATTTTATTGTCGGGCGCTTACTGTAGACCCAAAAAGGGGTCCAGGTCTTTCCGCCTGGGTCACGCAACAGTGGACCTCACAAGAGATATTTTGAATGTCCTGGACCAAATCCGAAAGGACCAATTCAGCCTTGCCACTTTTTTCTGGGTCCGCTGGGCAGAAAAAAGGGATCAACAAGAATACATTCCAGGTACTTCTTTGGCCCTTGAAAGATGGCCGCGGCCAAGCCTAAAGGGTGGCTTTGGTTTCCTTTGTCCCTCGGGGGAAATTACTACTGAAAGCCATCAGGTCTTTGGAAACAGCAGGTTGGGTTACTGGCACTTCGCACAGGTCCACTTATGAGCCGCTTGCTCAAAACCCGGGTAGATGAAGGCCAGTCCCAGCCAGAAATAGGTTTGGCCCCTTTCAATTCTTTACTAGGTTTTGAGTGTTACTCACTTGGTGTCCTCTCTAAACCACTGCCCCCAAGTTCAAGCATGGGGTATAGTGGTACACCTTGATTTTCCCTTAGGTGGACGCTTGGGGTTAGTGGAAATCCATGTTAGAGACTCGGGACTGTCTACATTTTGCAAAACAAGCAGAGGAACTCTCTAAACGTCGCATGGTCAAGGTATTCACCTCTAGGCTTTACATGAGCGTTTCCTTTGAAATAGGGGTCATTAAAGTAGTTTGCTTCTACAAGCATGACTACGTCTGCCTTTAAAGCCCACAACCCCATTCTGATGATTTGGACACTTACATTATCTGAGTCCACTGGAGTGACACTCTAATTTACCGCAATGCCTTAAATTCCCGCAACATACCCAGTCTTGGGCTGAAGGATGGTCTGTTTGCTTGCAACACATACTGTGGACGAAATTCTACACTTAAGAATCCTTGGGACGACGATTTCCCTGTAAATACCCATGGTTTCTCTAGTTGCCCAGTGGTGCACTTTTTTCCGTTTTGTTTTGGGAAGGGTTCCCCTTTAAAGCGTTTAAAGTCAACCAACCGAAAAAAAAATATATATGCCCCAAATGTTTTTTTTCTCCATGGAAATCCACTGGGCATCTGAGTTTGACTCCTTGGAGCATAGATTTCCCCTGTAGATACCCATGGTTTCAACCATGCTTTCAAAGTGGTTCGAGCAGATTTCGTGCATCCAAAGTAGGACTCGGCACTTGTATCGCACGCCAAGGGATATCCGTAGCAGGTGAGCCACGTGCTCAACACCAGGGAAAGTGAAGGTTAAGGGACGATCCCAGCCATAACTCGCTGTGGATATCCGCCTTAGTTCTTGAAGCATGGTTCTGGTTTCCGCCATTTTTGGTACCGGGTTTCGAGCAAGTGACTCAGGTGATGCTTCATGGGCTATGCACCTCAACGGCTCGGCGTCAGTTGCTCAGCTCGCTAGGAGGCGTCGACGCCCTTGGGCCTCTATGCCATGAGCGCTGCGGCGCGGGAGGGGCGCCAAGGGCCACTGAGCCAGGCACCGAAAGGGTCTACTCAAAGGGGCGATCGGGTACTCAGTACCTTCCATTTGCTTAAGAATATGTTTTTTTTTGTTAATCCCTTGTGGGTTTTAAAGGGAATCTATCACTACTGGATTTTTTTGCCCCGGGGGGCTCAAGCAAATGGAAGGTAAGTGGTTGGTAAGCCTGGTGAGAAAACCCGCTGAACGGAGACTTAGAACCATCGCTTTTGTGGGTCATAACCAGGCTTAGCCACTTACTGAGAACCCTGCTCCTTTAAGTAGAGGACGGTTGTCATTCCGTTTTTGGCGTTCGGTTTTTCATGGCGTCTCTTTTGATCTAAGGTTTTTTGTATTACACCCTGGGAATACACCCACTGGGTATTGACCCCATTTAGGCACATTTCCCGATACAACCGCGTTATTAACAATTCTGGGTCATTTCCCAAGGGTGTACTCCCAGGGTGTAATACAAAAAACCCTCAGATTTGAGGTCATGTTTTGTTGCGCCAACTTCCAGACCAAACCAGGGGCAAGGTGATTTTGAGGTACCCATGGGTGGTGTTGAAGAGATGGACACCCAAGGGCTCCCCCCATTTCTGGCGTCTAGCCGTAGACTTGGAGCTGGCAGGTGCAAAACCTAGCTCTGCCCACTAGTGTGTCTTTTTTATTTCTATCTTGACGTGCCGCCTTAAGCGGAACTTCGAGGGCTCCTATGTTTGCTTTCCGCTGAAGCCCCTGTTGTTGTTTCCGACAGCCCACCCTCAACCCGAATGACTGTGTAGGTTAAACCCAACATAAGCAACCTTCATGGGTTGGGTAGGGTGAGGTGTGGTGAAGACTTTGCAGGTGTAACACTTGAAATTGCACGAATCGGTGTGAATCAAAATAGGGAGGTGAGCTGAATTGTAATACATTGTGATATCCGAAATCCTGCACCACTTAAGAAAGCTTGGAATAATGATTTTCTTGTGAATACCAACAATGGTTTCCCATGGCTTCCAAGTGGTGCGAAATGGATTTTGTCCATCCACAGTAGCGAAGAACGACTCTCTCGGCAACATGTTGCGACCTTAATAGCTTTGTACAATCTCGGGCCACAATATGCTGCTTGTCGCGTTATGTTCAGTGCTTGAAGAGCGGCAACCCGGTTTTACAAGTCAGCAAGCGTGGCCGGGGTTCTTGGCAGAGTTCGGATAACCATTTTGGCAGAGGCCCTAATAATTAGCCGTGAAAGCAATGGGTTTGCATCAAACTAGCACAGCTCTTTCGCATCGTTTGCTTAAGAAACAACTTCAAGTTGCCTTATAGTGCGGAGTACCCCTAGCTTTTAGGCAAATGCCCATGGACTCGTAGGGGGCACGCTGTTTGTTGGTTTGTTTGTTTGCTTGTTTGTTTGTTCGTGTGATTTTGTGTGTGTGTGTTGCGTGGTTGCATGGTTGTTTGCTTGCTTGCTTGCTGGCTGGCTTGCTTGCTTGCTTGTTTGCTTTCTTGCATGCGTGGGTGCGTGCGTGCTTGCTTGCCTGCCTGCCTGCCTGCTTGCTTGCTTGTTTGCCTGCTGTGTGTTTTTGCTTGTGTTTTGTATTTGCTCTCTGTGTTTGTTTGTTTTGCTTCTGTGGTTTTGTCCGTCTTGTTGGTTGGTTGTTTGCTTTGTTGTGTGTTGCTTTGTGCTGTAGGTGGTGCGTTATGTTTGGTCATGTTCGTTTGGTTGATTGCTTGCTTGGTTGTCCGTTGAATTGTTTGTGTGTTTGTTTGGGAGCAAAACAATCGTAACTGGAGGCCTTTGTCAATCGCTACGAGAGTACCGGCAAGGAGAGCGACAGGAGCTGTGGAATTTGCTTCCGGGCAGTCGGTTCCATTTAATTTCGAGCAACAACGTTTCCACCCTGTTCCAATAACCACCTCCCCACCTGATGCAACTAAACCCGTAAAACAAGGCAGGGTGTAAGGAAAACCCAGGGCTATTTGGGTCTGTCCTTTTTTTAGGGTACCCTTTTTGGATAGCTTTGAAAGGAAGCCAAGAGGAAACCAACCATTTGGAGGTTCGCCCCGTTTTGAGACCAACCCATTTGTGTGCGTGCGTGTGTCGGAGTTTTGAGGCTCGGTGCCTTTTTCACCTTGCTTTGAGGGGAAGCCAAAAGGGAAACCACCTTATTGATTGTATGTGTCAAGATAGGGGTTTGGACCCCCAACCGAAATGGACCCTTGTTGTTTCCGTTTAAGTTCACCCCCCTATGTGTGTGGTTTGGAGCTGGTAAATCTGGGCACAATATGGGAGTTGTTGTTAAATATATGATGCGTTGTGTCTCCTTTCAACCCCACCTAAAATGATGTCCACCAAAGATTCCAATTCCCTCATTCACACCCATTTAGCCCCATCAAGGCACGAATTTTGGTGGACCCGAACTGGTGGATATCATATTCATGTCCACCAACCACTTCTCAGGTTCCCCATGTTCAAAGAGAAACTTCCAGGTGTGCGTTGAGGTACGGATGCTTCTACACCCCTTAAACAAGTGGTAGTTCTCACCTCCATATCTTCAAAACCAATGCGGGTGTGTCCTTTTTAGGGTATTCTTCCCTCAAAAGATGTGGTTTTCTTTTGGTTTCCCTGTAACACCAACCAAATGAGGGTGCCCCCCCCCAAAAAAAAACAAGAAAGGAAAGGAACATAACACAACAGCGCCATGCCTTCTGTAGGGGCAATTGAGTTAAGCAAAAGAGGGTTCCGGAAAACAAGTCAAGTGCATACCCTTCCTCCCACAAACAAGGCACCTGTGGGAGGGCCCTGGAAGATCAATGTTCTGCGAAAGGGACCCTGAGAATCACATGAAACGTATAAGACCAAAACCATAAACATGGAGTGTTTCGACAAGTACTTCCGGGTTTCGTTCGCCCGGGCGGCTCTGCCCATATCCTTACAGGGTTGCTGAAGATGCCCTTTCAGTTTCTCTTGCTGGTGCTCAGATGCATTCCCTGGAATGACTCCCATAAACCATCCATGGTTTCCTTTAAGGGCCCCCCAGGTGCCCCAAGCATTCCATCCTATGGTTGCTTTAAGCACTCCCTATCCCCTACCCATCGCACCAGCACTTCCCCAGCACCGCGATGGCAGCGAACTTGCGCCGCGAGGAACCAGGCGTTGGGCATGCACTTCGACTCCCGAAACGCGAACGAGGAGGTGGTGGTGGGCCTGAGCCTCGGCGAGGACGGATTGACGGGTGGGGTGTGGGCGCCGCCGGCCTGGGGGGTGGGGAGGTTGGGAGGGGGTTGGGGAGGAGGTTGGGAGGGGGTTGGGGAGGAGGTTGGGGGTTGGGGTGGGGGAGGGTGTGGGAGGGGTTGGGGTGGGGTTCGGGGGGAGTGGGGAGGCTTTGGGCCAGGTCACTGAGGTTTGGTACCGGTGTCTTTTTGCGGCGGTGCGCACTTTTTGTGGGTCAACTTGAGATATTTTGTTTGGGGAGCCTTTGGACATGAAATTCGGATGCGCTGAGAAACTCTTCATCGAAGCAACCAGCTGCTTCAGGATTTGCATCCTGGAAATATATATGGTGGTTCCCAGCCATCCGGTTCCGTAGCGAAACTTGAGCCATGCAGGTCTTGATTCTCTCATCAATGACAGCCGGAGCCGTTCGACGTTCGCGACAAAGGGTCCCTTTTAAAAGGAAACTGGTCCAAACCAGCACTGCCCGAACGTCAGGTTCCATGTGAATTGGTGGGATGGTGTTGGACGTGTCAAATGACTGAGGCTCCAACATGAAATCGGTGCCCAAAATGACACCGAGCGGTATATGGAACAAGAGACAAGCACCTTCGGTTTGCCCCAGTTGCTTAATTTTGAGCCACGCCAAATACCCCATAAAGTTTGATTTTCGCAAAGGAACACCAACAGGGATGGGTCGCTTTTTGTGTGTTTCTTTTTCGAGACCCGCTACACTATTTCGCACCCAGTGGAATTTTCATGTAGCCTTGCAGAATGTGCCTTGTTCGGGCAGTAAGATCACCGGTGGGCCAAATGAACATGAGGCTCCTAGTGTGATGTTGTTGGGACACATTTTACATTTTTGCTCATTGTGGTTTAGCGGGAAATCCCCAGTCAACTGCTAAAATATATTTTTGTTGCTCCCCTTCCAACATCAACCAAGTCCTGTTGGTGTGATGTTTGACAAACATCCGCCGTGTCAAGCCCCGATCTTCCAACCTCCAAAGGTTTCCAAGCATTCAGGGCAGCTTGCGTCAGGTTGGCTTGGCCCATGAAATCCAATTTCAATTAACTCACAAGAAGCCTCACTTTCTGAGCTTCTGGACTTTACATTTTTGAAAACAAAAAAAACATTTTAGTGGTTAACAACAAGTTTGGATACGCTTTTACTCATGAGAAACATGCGAGCGTGGAGTTTCTGCAATCTGTTCATGGCGAGCAGTCTCCTGTCCTTGTGCAGGATCTGGGGCACATCTTCTTTTCGCGATCTGGTCCACACAAGGGCCAGGCTGGGCTACGGGCAACTGAGCACTTTCGGGGGCTATCAAGAGAGCGTGGAACTCCTCGAATTGCGAAGCACGCACGTCAGAATCTAAAGCTGAGGATCCACGTTTACTACCTGGGTTGGGCTTGAAATGGCACCTGCCCTCTCAGAAAAAGGGCATGTGACCCGACTCATTTTTGGGTAAGTCGCATGTCAGCGGGAGGGTGCATAAAAAACAACTGGCCCAACACAGACCTTTTGACCAAGCTGGTTTGTCCTTTTGCTGTTCATCAAATCAACCAAAAAGGGTTTCCAAAGCCATAGACACACCGAGTCCAGGTCCCGAAGGGTGAAAGGTGTTCACCCACGGCTCCAATCGCTTCGTTTCGTGAATCCTCCCAAAACTCATGCCCAAAAGCAGTACAAAATACTGCGGCTGGTTTCAGACCGCTTCTGGGCTTCCCAACTCTCGATCCAAGGACTGAGTCGAGTTTCAAGAGCTTCGCCAGTGGGTTTGTGGGACCAGCGCCTCTATTTCCCACATGGGCACGTCCGAATAGCCCCTACAGTGGTGTTTTTCATGTTGGTGTCCAAATGGTCGGAGTCGTTCGAAGACCGTTACTTGTTCAGAGCGCCAACAGGCCCATACGGGTTAGGTTGGGGAATCCAACCCCCTGTGTGTCTACTTGTTGGGCGCCAGCCTCCCAACCACAGCCTTCAACCTAACCAAGAAAGGGGTAAGTTTCTTCAAAGCCTGTCATCCGTGCCAACAGAGGTCATGATGTTCCCGACCAAATGTTTTGCACCATTTAAGGGATAACCCTTAAAATTACTTAAAATGGCCATGAACTTGATCCTTCCGACAAGAACATGGGGGGGGTCGTATTGCAGGGACCCCCTCTCCCAAATGGCGGTGTTCCTGTTGGTTTCCCTCTAAAACCACCAAGCAAGTTGGTGCCAACTCAAAAGCAGACACAACGGGCATGTGAGGTTGGATGGTTCGTCTTGGCAAGGCCCAGGTTGCCCGCAGGATATGGATATAACCCGAAAAGCTGGCTGGTTTCATTTGAAGATGTCCCCCAAAAGCCAGCCTGAAATGCGCGTGTTCATGTCGGTTTTCCCGAAACAGTCAAGAAGGGGGTCTCTAGTCTCTATGAGACAACTCCAAACACACACAGTAAGACTTTCATTTTCAGGCTGGCCCAAGCCTGCTATCTGCCACTGACTCGTTCCTGGTTCCTCTCTTTGTGCATTGTAATTGGTCCGGTAAGACCAACGATTGAGCCTATAGCAAACTTCCGGCAAGAGTTGAGTGGTTACTGGTTTCTTGACAGCTGGAAGAACCACAAGAGCTTCGAATCCAAGGGTATCTTCCCTTTCAAGGGATCCTGTTTTCCGCCTCTCAACCCCAGAAGAAACGGCGGCCAGAGCCCGTTGCCCTTGTAAAGTGACCTTTTGTTCCCACCCGTTTTCCCCCCCCCCAAGAAAATATCTATATATATATATATCTACACACCAGCATAGACCCCAGAAGCCTTGGGCCCTTGGGCTATGCCCCGTGCAAGCATGGCCTGTTTCCAGATTCCTCAGGCCGGGCCGGGACCCGTCTGGATCAAGCGTCATTTTTTTGCCGGCTGAGAACTGGTTATGTTTGGGGCCAGTTTCTGGTAGATACTGTGGATGGACAAAATCCATTTCGCACCACGTTGAAACCATGGTTGAAACCATTGCTTGTTGGTTTTTCGTTGGGGAATCGAATCATTCCATAGTTTCTGGAAGGTGCTGCAAAATGGATTTCACAACCATCCACAGTACCAAGTTGGAGACTCCACTTGAAAGCCTGATAAACTGGATACACTGGTCACGGGGACGGCCCATGGGCGCACGTATCCGCAGAACAAAATGCTGCCCAACCAGCCCCCGAAAGTCCTTGTTGAACCAACTTAGGTCATAACCATGGTTCTAATTTCACCACCCCCAGTCATCCAAGTTATAACCATATTGTAACCTACCTGACGTTGCTTGGACATCCAAGTCCCAACCAATCCAAAAAACCGATTGGACAGCAGCTCGCAGCGCCCGCGAAAACGCCGCACCAGCGGAATCCCTTGTTGAATCATAGGCGTCCTTTTTGGTTGTTTTGCTAGGAAAATAGATGGGATTTAGTTAACCTGGTAGTTTGATCATCCACCAGGGAAATCCACCTATTTCCCCTAAAAGGACACCTACCTAGACTCTCGATGACCCGAAATAAACATGGGTCCATGACCAACCATTATTTTGGGTACTGACCAACCATTTTTCAAGGGTCCTGGAGACTCCAGGTATGCTCGTTGAATCCGACTCGCTAGGCCTTCCCCTTGTCCTTGGCCAAGTCCTTGGACGCCAAGGGCGATGGCATCTTAGTGGAGCTTCCCAGGCGCACCTTGGCCCAAGCGAAGAAAAACGGCACGACGCCCGCACTGGACCCTCAAAAATACCTTCCATCGTCCGAAATCAGTATATATATATATATATATATTCAGTCTTGTTGGTTTGATCATCTTTGTTTATTATTACTGCTTTTGAAGGGATTTTTCACTACTGGAAATATGTTTATGGTCTTTTTGTTGGAGTTTGGGTTCTCAATCCCTGAGTTCATGGACTTTAGACTTTTTTGTGTAGTTGGACCTTTGTACTGGTAAATCAACAATTTTGGTTACTTTGCAGAAAGGGACCTTACTTTTTTGGCCAGTCAGGAAGTGAGTACCTTTAAAACATGGATGATTGCCCTAAATCTATGGAGTGAACTCCATGCTATAAGGGTGAAGGTGCAGGTACGTCTTGCGTGCTCGAGCGAGTTGTCCGGATTTGACCTTTTGGTTTCCCCCGTTTCGTCCTTTCCATGTTAAGTCCTGTGGGCAACCTCTGTGAAGACTCGCACTTTTTATCGGTTCACCCACTCAGAATACTCGGATCTATGAATGTTGCATACCCTCTCTTTGTTTTTGGGACCAAGAGATAGGTGTTGAAAGTTCCAGCTCAGTCGTTTGTCCATGTTTTTTTTTCAATATTGGGTTTTTGGGAGAATCCCCTTCAAAGTGATACAGTAGTCATGGAAATCGGCCGCTTTGGTATCGCCGAAGCACAGGAAGTCCACAGTCATACAGTCCCATGTCAACACCTGCAAGGTAAAGGAAGGTCTTTTTTCACCAACCTGATCTACCAGGTCCCCAAACAGTTTGGGAAAACTGTACTGGCTTTGCATGAAGCGCACCAGTTGGATTGTGACAAAGGGGAAACGTATACAAAGCTGACAATTTGCAGGTGCCCCCTTATGTTGAGACGCCCATGGGGGACCCTGCCTGTTTGACTCATACCTGTTTGTTGGGCGCATAAACGCAGGCTAGTGCCAATTGGCTGTTTCGAATGCTGGATTAGGTTTTTGAACCCCTTGAATGGGAAATCGGTTTTTGAACCCCTGGCTTGCCTGGTTTTTGTGGAGGCTTAAATGGGAAACCAGCCCCAAGCCAATCCAAACCACCAATTGGAGGGATGAAGAAACCACGGTTCGACCGTCCGAGGCTCGCTCTACCTCTTCTACGGCTTCGCGCGCTACTTCCTGCGGCACGGGGTGCCATGGACCGGGCAGGAACGCGATTATCGCCGAGTGACTGCGGCATGGCAGCAGTGGGAAAGCACCAGTGCACCAGGGTAGCTGAAATGGGCGACTCATGGGTGACCTATGTGTGAGTCTTTTCTTGGTAATGGAATTCCCAAAATGGGGTGGGTTGTTCTTTGGCCCCCCTTCAAAACCCAACCAAAAGAGGGTCCCCGAAATACCAATAAAAATGACACACCCATACACAGATGAATCTCCATTATGAATCATTTGGGTGTGTCTGGTTGTGGGGAACACCCTTTTGGATGCTTTCAAGGGGAAACCAAAAGGACAACCTGGGGTTCCCCTATTTTGAGACAAGCCCGATTAGCTGGGGATTGATGTTGAGAAGGGCTGGATAACGTTTTGGGGAGTTGCACGCACAGGACGTCAGTGTTTGGGGTCGAATTACTTTCAATGAAAGCTTCAACCTTCACCTAGGTGACAACATAGGCTGACCCCAAGACAGGGCGGCGTTCCAGTCGATGTCCATTTAAACCTGAAGGTGAAAAGGGTGCCGAGCCTGAACACCAACTGGGACACACCTACTGTGGATGGTTGCGAAATCTATTTCGCACCACTTTGAAACCATGTTTGAAACCATAACGTTTGTTGGTATTTACCAGGGGAATCGAAATCATTCTAGGGTGAATTCTTGGGTGGTGCGAAATGGATTTCTGCCATTCACAGTATTTCTCCGTTGCTCAAATGGAACTGGCAGCCCTTACATGGACAGCTCCCGTCGCCACTCTCGTAGCGGGCACCCTCAACAAAGACTCGCACAGGTCCCGGGATGGACAAAACCCTGCACCGCCTAAGAGCCCTGGAATGATGATTCCCTGGTAAATTCCAACAAACAATGGTTTCCCATGGTTTCAAAGTGGTACAGAATTTCGTCCATCCACAGTAGGGAACACAGGTGATCCCTCCCCCCACCCCTGAGAGTAAACCGCGTTGGTCTTCTTCGCAGGCTCCCAAGATACTCCTCAAGCAGCGGGTTTTCGGAGCTAAACTCGCCTGGTTCAAGGTTCGTACTTCCCCAAGAGTGAGAACAAAATCACCGTGACGCCAATTGAGAGTGAGCTTGCTTGTGGGGAAACTTCTTGATTTCTTGGGCGTGCAAAGTATCCAAATCCCCTTTCTGTGAGTAGTCGCCCAGGCTTACTAACTATTTGCGTTCAGCTAATGCATCGCTCCGGGTATCTTTTTGTTGAGGGTCTGCCTTTTGGAGACGGTTGGAATTGAATCCAAAGGAACACCGCCCATTCATTTGTTCGGGGTTTTCTCATTCAGAGCCACGCCCAAAGATCCAGAGTTGTGTTCTCCAAAAAGTCAAGGCTTTTTTTTGGGACGAGGCTCCATACAAAGTTCGCTAAACAATAAAACAAAATATCCGGCAATACTCATGACTAATCTATGGTCCAGGAGAAAGACACTTTGGCCGTGGCTCATACGGTGCGGATGGCCAGAATCCAGCACCACTTTGAAGCCATGGTTGAAGCCATGGCGTTTGGTATTTACGTAGGGAAAAAGATTCGCTCCCAGGGTTTCTGAGTTCGGTGGTGCAAAGTGGATATCGCAACCATCCACAGCATGAGAGCCAAGGTTATTTCGCGGTTTGTTGGGTGGTGCGGAACGGACAAATTTCGCGTAACCATCCCACGGTTTCCCATTGGGAGCATTGAGACCAGGTGACTTTCCGCAGCGTGCCCGTGCTGCCTTCGAAGAGCTCGGCTTCCAAGGGTCAGCGCAAGTTGGCAGATGTGCGCCCTGCCGAAAACGGAAGGTTGCCGGGTGGCTTAATAACTCATTTCTGCCGTCTCCTTCTGACCCTTCGAAAATAGGTCCATGACCCCATTAGTTTAGGTTGACCCCATCTTAAAAGGTTCGTGGAGACTCTAGGTAGTCCCTTAATAGAATTTCAGGCAACCCATTGGTGATTTGGATTTGTGGTTACAACCGGAGCACCTTCGCACCACCAATCCAAACCACCATTTTTTCAGAATTTCATGGAATTTGCAGATCGTTTGGGAACCCTAATGCCCCAAAGCCCCAACCTTCACCCCTCATACGGTGGATGGACGAAATCCTGCACCACTTGGAAACCATCGGAAGCCATTTCATTGTTGGTATTTACAGAGGAATCATCATTCCGCCGTTTCTTAGGTGGTGGGAAATGGATTTCGTCCATCCACAGTATCACCCCCGCCCGCCCTGACCCCCACAAGCCAAGGTTGGAGCCCCGGTCCAAGCGGCGCAAGAGGCCGGCTTCGGGGCTCAGCGAGCGGCTGGAGATCGACCTCTGCAGCGAGGAAGAATAAAAACGCGCGGAACCGCCGCCGCGCTGGGCGCAAATCATAACCAGCCTGGGGGCAAAAAACGCTATATGTGCTATACATAGATATATATATATATATACGTTATATATATATATATTATGTGATTTGTTCAGTCCTAACAGGGATGATAAGTACTTGCAATTTTCCTGATATAGTAGCACGCAGGCCATGAATTTCTATGTGGAATCTCGTAAGTGGTTGGTGGACACACATCCTAACCTATCTGACGTCCACCAAAGGGTCCCCCCAATGAAATTCACACCCCGCAGGGCCACAATCAAACCCGGGTAGATGAATGCTAGTAAGGGACAGTCCCAGTTATGAATAGTTGCGGATATCCGTGCTGTTTATCCCCTTTAGTATTGGAGCAGTACCAGATTTTGATTATGACTCCCCCTGCGGTACGGTGAGGTCACAGATGATCTTGCTGGTTCTGAGTAGGGAATCGCCAAGGGTTTTGGGATGGAACCTGGTCCAGGAAACGACACGGTATACACACGGGTCATTCCCTTGAGAACCAACAAGTGGCCATGATCTTTAGTAGGGAACCTCACAAGTGTTGGACATGAGTCCCACAGAAATGATGCCAACCCCCCATTTGTAATGCACAGCCAAGCAACGAACGCCTGGCACCTCATCAGTTGGTGGGTAGTTTGCTTCCTACCTGGCTTCATGCGGTGTCATGATAAGCTCTATACAAACCTAGCCATGTTGGCCAAAAGATTGCATCTGAGAACATGTTGAACCCCCTTGTACATTATGTTAGGTTTATTTGGTGGTTGGTTGGACAGTGGGTGCCGTTAAGTTTCCTTTTGAGACAACTCACACAGGGATGCCTGCCGAAAAGAAAAGAAGATACAAATACACGTGGCACGTGGGGAACAAGGGAAGACCGACAGTTTACTATTGCTTGCGGTTGCTTCTTTGTGTACAGTAACACTTCCGGAATTTCCATACCCCTGGAAAATGAGCATGGAGCTCAACAACTGGCTGGTTGCCGAAGACCAAGTGGCTTTGCTAGACTGAACACATGGAGATACGTCTAGGCGGAGACAGAGCCAATTCGCTCTGGAGTTGGAGCCGCCCTATTTTGAGTTTCTACCAGAGTTGCTCGAGAACGCTCCTACAAGTGGCTTCGAGGGATGCCTGGTTTCGAGGGACGCCTTTGCTCGCTTCACTTTGACATACAAAACAGAAGGCTCCACGCAGCCGCACTGAAACCCAATGACACAGCGCTGAGAGCACCTAGCAGTTTCAAGCAAAAGGACCACCATGGGTATGCGTCGGATCATGGTGGGCGACATAGCGAAACGACTGGGAACTGGGCAGGGTTACTACCGTAAATAGTCCATCATCTTTTTAACTACCCCAAAGTCAAGCCAAGAGGGGCTTTTTTGAAGCCCTCTATTTAGCACCCAGCCAAACACTCAGCTCGATCTAGGCTTGAAGATGTATTTGGAGGAGAAGGAGATCTTCCGGATGGACCACTACCTGGCGAAGACGCTGGTCTTGTGCCCAGGACGTCTTCTTTTTGCTTCCAAAAAGTGGCTCCCGAAGCAACATAACCTGCGAGCGTCCAGGATTTCTTGGCCTCGAACCTCTTAGCTTTCAGACAACAGCTTCCCACGGCAACAGACAGAAATACCGTTTGATTGATGCGTGTTTGGCCTAGGTTAAACGCACTCTGACCTCGCCAAGAGCAGTTCGCCCCGCAAGTTGATCATAAGTAGTCAAGGTTGCCAACCACTGGCTTGGTAATTAAAGCCCGAGCAGGCTTCATAGCCATGGTTCTGCGCAAACCCACTCAGCTCTCCTGCATGGGGGTTGCATCGGTCTTACCAACGAAGCACTCAGAACATGTCCCTTTGTCCCAATGGATTATCCGCTTGGTGTTGTTTGTTGCTGTTCTTGTGTTGCTGTTCTTGCGCGACGCAAAGAACCTGCAGCTACTGTCTCTGGCGGCCTCCTAACATTGCTGGACTTGGTTGATCAATATTCCTGGCCCCCAAAATGACCAGGCATGTCAAACAATCTGGTTTGTGGTTTCCGTGATCATCTTAACCTTTTGTCTTTTGGTTTTCCGGCATTCCTTTCAACCAGTAAGTTAACCTTTTGCAATCGAATCCGTTTGGCCCAATAGTTTGGTTTCGTAATTGGTGTTGTTTGGTTCAACAGCGTCAAGCGTCTCGTGTGTCCATCGGTCCATCCGGCGGAAAAGCCCCGTGGCTTTGTCGCACGCGCCTGCTGTGTCAACCCCCGAAATGGCGCGTTTCTTTTGGGCCCCACAAGTAGTCAAATCAGAAGCCCTCCTTGCTTGCTCAAAGCAATCGACCTTTTGACCATAGCTTTTTCTTGGCAATCATTTTTTGAGGTTCCAAAGGTGATCAGCTTTTCCACTTCCAGGTTTTGCAGGGCAACTGAGCAACAAGTTCAGAGTCCTCGAGTTAACCCTACCACGCCAGCCTGCCTTCCGCCCAAGGTTTTGAACCTCTTGACGCTGAGGTTCGCCAACCGGGTGCCCTCGGCCTGTAGTTCTCCTATTTAGGGTGCCGCTTTTTAAAGCAAACCAACACATGTACAGCACAGAGGGTGTTTCTCTGGGGCAGAGGTCCCTGTAGTTTCCTCTTTGTTGTGTTCTGTTTGTCAACAAAATTTTTAATATACCATTATATTATATTATATTATATTATATTATATTATATTATATTATATTATATTATATTATATATGCACAAATGAGTTTTCGTGTCCCCAGATGTGGGCGAAATTTAGTGATCCCTGTTGCCCGCTCATGTTCTGTGGGGCTATGAACAAGGTCACGGACCATGTACGCTCAGGCTGATCGCCCCCATTTTCCCGGCCTAGAATCAATAGCTCTGTGCCGCGAGGCTGAGGGGCTTTTTGGACTCTGGCCCGTCCACTCAGGAGGAAAGTTTCCGGAAAGTTGTGGATAGTGGCTTAACAAGAACGCGCGCGCCCTTTGAAGATCAAAGGAGGCCCCTAGCAGCGCATGTGTATTTTTCTTACAAGCTTGTGAAGCGTAGCTTGTAGTCCACTTCCCCCAAGCCAATACCTCCCAAGAGAGAATGGGTATGCAAGAATTTAGCCACTAGCCATTCAAATACATCCCCCATGTTCTTTGGGTGTATCATCTTTGATCCTAATCACAGCGTGGGACCAGGTTTCGAATGCATCTAAGCATGCCCGGAACCTACTCAGGTTCGGGACCTGCTCCGCACCTGCCGCAAGCCTTCCGATTCCCCTGGGTCGATCCCCGGCCTAAGCTTCCATTTGTTTGAGTTTCACTTGTTGGTGTTTAAGGGAATCTATCACTGCAACTAAGTGGCAAGCCGTCAGAAATGCTGTTACTTGTGAAGGGGTGCTTGGAAGTACTCGCTGGCTTTTGATTGCTTAGTCTTTGTTTCAAGGCGGGCCGCACGAGATTCAAGCAGATCCCCTTGTCAAAGCTAGCTTAGCGCTAGCGCTAGCTTTTTTGGGTGGAGAAACTTATGTTGCTTTCAAAAGCTTGTTTGCTAAAAGCCTGTTTGCTCAGAGTCTGTATGGTTGCAGCAGATTCTGTGTGGTTCCAGCATCATGGCCCAGGAGCACCACGTTGACAATTCCATTGCACGGGTGCTGTGTTGCCATTTTCCTGCACAAATCCAAAGCAATGCTTCGCGCCAGCCTGGCGCTAGCTCGCGCTAGCGCTCGCGCTAGCAGTGGGCCCATCATGTGAGCCATGCCCCCTTGGAGCAACATCCCCAAGCCGCATCAACCTGCAGACTCCGCCATCCCCAAGACCACTATTCTTGACAAGACAACGACGCATCATTGGGATACGGGCCGCATGGAAACAGTCATTTCCAAACAACTGGGCAAGCAACATTTTGACAACCAGCCACGTGAGTATGTTCCAGGTTCAGCCAATGTAAGTAAGCTTTGTTTTGGGGAACAAATTCTTACTTTTGTCTTCAGCGGAGCTTCGCGGGTTTCAGTGTCTATGTGCCAGCGGGTTGACACTCGCCAGGAGCTGGGACATTTGTTCCACTGCCACCATGTGGCCAATGCCAGGGGCGCCCGGATCGATCCGATCAACTAAGGGAGGGATCAACCCAGGGTTGCTTAGGGTTCCCGAAACCGGGCTCCAAACGGTTTTCTGGCCTAAGGGAACACCCCCTTGGACCACATCTCCCTTACACCACCGAAGAATCCCTGGAATGAGGTGATTCCCCTGTCAATACCAACGAACCATGGTTTTGACCATGGTTTCATGTCGTGGTGCAAACGGACTTCTCCACCAACACCACTCCCTGAATCTAAGATGGGTTCCACTACCCCCAAACCACTACCCCCCAGGTTAAATTTGGATGTATACCCTTTATATGGTGGCTGTATATCTCGTTATTTTTTTGGGTAGCTTCGGTTTGGGGGTAAAACCATGTTAAGCTGAAAACACCCGGAGCTTCGCCCTGAGGTTCGCATCACCTTCAAGGAGGCCATCGGCGTTCAAGGCCGCCCGGACTCCCAGGCGGCAAAGGACCCAATCGCCCACCCCGGGATGGCCACGTTGCCATGGATCCTGGCGTTTCGGGGTCCCGGTTTGGACCAGTTTCCTTTAAGGGGACACTCTGGCATTCCATGCTAGTGGACAGGAGGGTATGAGGTTCTGCATGAGCAACACAAGACCTTTGGCTGAAGCGAACATGCTGTTGGTCCCCTTGGTTTCAGCGAGCTATGACTCCTGGTACGTGGTTGGTTGTCTTCCCGTGACTTAACGAAATGGAGGATACGCATTGCTGGGTTGGTGGGTTCCTACAGAGGTCCCCTCCAAACTGTTGTTGTGTATGGGCGAAATCCTGCACCAGTTTTTGAAACCACGGAAAACCATGGCTTGTTGGTATTTACAGGGGAGTCATCCTTCCAGGCTCTGTTAGGTGGTGCAGGAATTCGCTCGTCCGCAGTATGTCTCAGGGTAGACTAGGTATCTGCAAGAACAACTGGACTGCCAAAGGCAAGGCGCAAGCAAAACCCGAAGGATTTGGAAACCACTTCGTAGCGGTTTCCCAACAATATATGGAGGATTGGCCAACACTCCACTTGAACAGCCCAGAAACAACCCGCTGAAACCTTCAATGATAAAGCTAAATGAGGGTGTGAAATGTGTGTACTTCCATTGGTTACATACTTGAGTTGTTTGAGTTTGCCGATCAGTTTGTGGTAGATCATTGAACCAACATATGATTTTTAATTGCTTGCTGACCTGATGTTGCAGTGGCGGTTTCAAGGAACGACGCCACTGACCTCAAAAGTAGTTGGTGGATCCTCACCAGTATGATGCTCATCCAAGGGTCCCTAATAATATCATGTTCATATCAAACTGTCTTTAGGCATCTCTTCAGGTTTTGAGGCTGTTTCGACGATGGTGGGTTACACATGCTTGAGCTAATTGCTGAACATGTCCTGTACTCCATGAGTTCCTGGACTTCAAGCTTTTTGGGAAGACCATTTTAGTGGCAACCAAAAAGTTAAGATTGTTTGTTTTTACAAATCCAGTCAGGAAGTAAGCATTTGTTTTATCATGAGCTCGTTTGAGGCTGTTTAGGCAATGGTGATACAGGCTTCAGTGAGTGACCCATTTGTTTGTGAACTTCGGACCAGATGGTGATCAGGCGTCCATGCTAGCATCTTGGAAGCGCGGCCAAGCAGAAGTCTGCAGCGGCTTTTCTGGGGCATGGCTAGATTCGACGGAGCCCTGTGGCTTGTTGCTTCATCGTCGTGTGTGCAGATGGACTTTTGGTACTCGGTTGCCCTGAACATGAAGCAAGGAAGTGATTTTTCCTTCTTGATGGTTCCCTCCCATGGAGGGTCTGATCCCGAAGGAGCATCGATCCTATTTTTGGGCTCGTTCTCGTTGTCTTGCCCTGGATCAGTTTTCAGAAAACCACCGGGAGCCAGAGGAGAGCAGTTAGTATGTAAAAAGAAGCATAGCAACACGGGGGAATTAATTCCTAGAGTTCCTTTGCCAGGTGGCATGTATTTAGCTAGGGGAATTTCGGTTGGTTTCCCTTTGACACAAGCCAAAACAAAGGCGCTTATCTGAGGGAACCCCAAAGTGGCGCAACTGCTTTCCTTTTTGGATTTCCTTTGAATCCAAAACAGAGGAACCTTGCACCTCAAAAGAAGCAGGGGCCGTTTTTGGGGCAAGACGCGTCCATAGGCGCTGGCTACTTCGACGGCTACGGAATCATCCGTGACATCATGCAGATACGGCCTCAGGGCACCGCCCAGGATGTTTTGTTGCTTTGTCGCGATAGGTAGGGAATGACCATGCCCCGGGTTGGGAATGAACTGGTTTTGGGGATTCCCCAATAAAAGAAACCAGCCGGATGGATGGTTTTTCCCGGGGTCATTACCTCACTCCTGCTGAGAACCGGTAAGGTTTTCTAGTTGGTCGTGGGTTCCTCCGTTGAAGCCTCTTCAAAGTGGACATTTCAATGGAAGCCAGTAAATTGATCAACTTTAGACGGGAAATCCAGTGACCCCTGGATGGTAGAAATTGACGCTGCACCGAATTCAGCAGCGGCAACTCGAAGCCCATATTATTGGCTATAGTGGTTGGTACCTGGCTCCATCTATGGGTTAGTGATCGTCAGGCTTTACAACTGGCTGTGTGTTTTAGGGGCCCCCCAAAAAGAAGAACATGTATGGTGCTTGTCCTTTTTGGTTTCCCCTTAAAACCACCAAACCAGCAATACCGAGCCGGCTCACCAGTTCTGACGAGTAAGCCTTCGTTGTCTGAAGGCAGCCGTTGACTGAGGAACCACCTCATGCAGGTGCTGACTCTTGTCGCCATGGAGGCGCTCTGGTGTTGGTCTACCTGGGTTCTCAGAGTGGCGACACCAATTAGGCAGTTGTTGTCCTTTGATTCCCCCTAGAAATCAATTTAAGGAACGGTGCTCTGGAAAAAGACACACCCAGCTGGGTCCCTTAAGTGATTGCACATGTCTGGTTCTCAAAATTTCTTTTGGGAGTGGTTCGCCACAATTTTGAGGGAACATGTCTTTTGTTTGTTTCCAGTTGTTTTCATGGTTGGTCTAAATGGGTGTGTGTTTGTATGTTGTTGGAGGGTGCACTTTTCGGCTTAGTGTATAGTGCAAGCGGAAGCTAAAAGGACACTACCATGTTGGGGTCTCAAAGCAGCAGGAGGTTTTTTCAAACAAGGCCCTCCATCAACTAGTACTTCCTTCAAAGTCAAGGTGCTTGAAGCATCTCCTCTGAACGTGTCCTTTTCAACCTGTGCATTCCTCAAGCGCGCGCATTTTACGCTGTCTCAACCAGGTGCTAGCTACAGATGCCAACGTCATGAGTATTTTTTAGGGGAGCCCATTGTTGGTTGTCCTTAAACAGAAACCAAAAGGAATGACATGTTTCCCAGAGGGTCCAAGTATGGCTTTTGGGGGAAAAGGGGGTCTAAGTACCTCCTTAGAAGGTATTTGGACCCTGTGGGAGGTCTATACTGCTGGCCTCGCCAGTGACAAAGACTCAGTGTTTGGCATCTACGGAACACACATTGACGAGGTGAAGTTGTCCAAGACCTTATAGCCTATAGCTTTGCTGCACGTCTATCTAGGGAGTTTCATTACACCCCAGGGAAATTACCCAAACTATCCCAAATAAACCAAAATAACCAGTGTTTCATTTTGGAAAAAGGAAAGAGTAGAGTGATTCCCCAAAAGGGCAAAGTCCCAGGATATAATAATTAGGAAACCCTTTCAAGTTTAGGGGAGCAGCATTCCTCTCATGGCTATGCGTGTTCGAAACGTGTCTCTTGGTTTCGGGGACAGCTTAGCCAAGGGCCTGTAGATATTGATGTTTGGACCATGAGCCGAATACAGGGTTGCTCAACCTCTAGCAGATATCCACACGAAGCTTGGTGACGTTTCCTTAGGTTTCGCTTCATTGCTTTCGAAGATAATTATGGTTTTCGGGCAAGTTTCCGTATTACTCAGGGAACCTCCTCCAAAGTGACATGGTCATCAAATCGCAGGGATGGCCCACTTTGGCATCATAGATTTCGGGATATTTCCGACAGCCAGTCTTTATTGCTGAAAACGACTACAACCACCCCCCACCCCAACGAAAAAGGAAGAGCAAAGTAAACGGACAAATCATGCCATCCTCCGCCCAGCCTCTTCTTTTTCTCCGGCCTCGCGTCGCTCCCCGTGCAGGCTCCAGCCACGCTGGCGGCCGAGGACGTGCGTGATGAAAAGGCGGGGGCTGCGCTGCGGACCGCTGAGTCCGGTGGCAGTTTTTGTTGGTTAAGATGTCTAAAGGCTAGGTCCCCCAGTAGCGCCCTTTTATCCTTTTTCCGCTTTCCCAGCTCCAGTGCTACATCTGACCATTTAAAAATAGGTCCATGACCAACCAGTATTTAGGGTGATGACCAACGATTTTTAAAGGGTCAGAAGGAGACTCTAGGTAAAGGGTTTTCTGACCGTTTCCTCAGGTTTCCTCGGGGGGAACCCCGAATCGGCGGCTTTTGTCATGGACAAGTTGGCTCACAATGAATCCAATCCACTCAGGAAGTGAAAAAAGGAGTTTCTATGGTGCGTTCCTGTTGGTTTCCTCAGGTGCCCAATAATTGGTGGTTTGGATTTAGATTTGAACCCCAGAGTGGTTTCCTGTTGGTTTTCCTTTGCACAACCAACAGGTGGTCCACCAACAGGAGCTTTTGGTGTGTCTTTTTTGGGGAACTTTAGGGCCCTCCAGAATCGTCCGGCAAAATTGCTTTCCTATGACTTCCCTTTCAAGCCACCAAAAAGGGGGGGTGCCCTCAAAAATGTAAATTCCCAAATCCCAATTTCGGTTAATTAGTGAATGTTATATACTTGCTCAACGCATGGGAATTGTGCCATGTGTCTTCACGGAGAAAGTAGATGGCTCACCAATTTCTATAGGAAAGTTTGGCCATGTCCGCTACTCAGTCACATACGGGGGGACCCCCCAAAATTTGGGGTTCTTCTTGGCTCTGCCTCAAAAGCCCACCAGAAAGGGGGGGTACCCCTCAAAAATGCAGACACCCATAACAGAATTTGTGCCATGCTCTGTTGTTTCAGGAAGGCCCGGAGAAAATCTCCCCGGAGTCTCCGCCAAAAAGACCTCGACTTGTGCTGGCCGATGTGTCCCGTTTTGCTTAGCGTCAAGTGTTTGGACTTGTTTTGGCCAATCCGCGCAGGAAGTGAGGCTGGCTTGCTTGTGCTCTGCTCATGTCAACCCCAACCAAAGTTCTCGAACAAACCTCCCACAGTGGGACCACTTCCCCAAAGCGTTCGCCAGTTGTCCCGTTTCAGGGTTGTAAACATCACTTCTGGGGCAGTTCAAAGTGGGGTTCCTTTTTGGTGGGGTGATGTTGAAGTTGGAAACGTAAAGAACCCTGTTTAAGGGCGATGAGCAAGGTTCAAAACCACTTTGCATTGCGATTGAAGGGGGTGGCCAGAAGCCCCTGGCGTAAGGCAAACATGTGGCGGCGCAAGGCCGCCTAGGCCGCCTAAGTGTGTTATGCAAGTGCAGTGGCGTGGGCCAGCGCGCAAGCTACACCTGTGCTCGCGCAAGATAAGGCAAGAGTTCATTGATTTGAACATAATCTTTTGAACGCTACTCAGTTGTTCAGTGCATGGCACCTTCTCAATCGTTCCCCCACCAAAAAAAGAACAAGGGTTCCGTTTCCTTCCAGTGACATGTACCTGGAGTCTCCATGACCCTGTAAAAATAGGTTCATGACCAACCATTAGGGCAATGAGCCACCATTTTTTACGGGTCAGAAGGAGACTCTAGGAATAGTAGGCAAGCAGCAATTTCCAGTTGGTTTGTAGAGGGTGCTTCCCTTGGGTACCTACTGTGGATGGATGAAATCCTGCACCAAAGAAACCCTGGAAGGAGTCGATTCCCCTGCAACTACCAACAAACCATGGTTTCATTTCGTGGATGGATTTCGTCCACAGTACTACACAGGGAAATGGAATCATCGGGGTTGCTCCTACTGTGGATGGACGAACTCCTGCACCACCCAAGAAACGATAGAATGATGATTCCCTTGTAAATACAACAATGAACGATGGTTTCCCATGGTTTGAAAGTGGTGCAGGATTTCGTCCATCCACAGTAGTACTAGGGAGCCCCGCCATCTCTCAACTGGTGGGTTCAAGCGGGTTCGAGGTGAAGGTGCTGAAGCAGATACGGCCCATCGCCCCCCGCGCCGGCCCTGTACGAACGGGTGAATGGGACGGAAGGGATGCAGAAGCCCTTTGGTTGGGGGTTGAAAAAGGGGGAGCTTGGATTTTCCCAAGAATGCTGGATGTCCCTTTGTTGGGGGTTGAAATGCATGTCTGGTGTTTGAGGCTACCCTTTGTTGGGGGTTGAAAAAGAGGGAACTTGGAGGCCAGAACAGACGACGGATGGGATGGGATGGGATCCATTTTTTCCCATTGGTTTGCCGAACAGTGTATAATGGCTTCATCCATCCCAACTGGTGCGAAGTGGATTTGTCCATCCACTGTGTTGGGTATAATTCACCTTTGTAACACAGATGGATTCTTCAATATGGGGTCTAGAGGCTTCATGCAGAAGTGAAGCAGGGACAGTCCCAACCGTTTCAGCCATAGATAGGTGCGGATATCCACCTTTTGAGCCTCATTGCATGCTACTCAATGTGTTGTTCTTGACCCTGTGAGGCGTTGATTTCTTGAGGTATCCGTGAACAGAGTGCTTGTGATACGGCCAACAGGACAACTAGATGAGACTACATGCGATTTCGGTCTTGTGCCACTTGAACTGATAATACGTAATTTTGTTATTAGGGGACCCCCCAAAATGGCGCGGTTTCCTTTTGGTTTCTCGTCAAGCAAACCCCCAAATGGGTATCCTCAGAAGAAAAACAAAAGCAAAAGCGTGTGCTTGCTTCGACAGATTCAAATTGGCCATGTCGGAAGGTTCCAGAGATGCTCTTCAGAATCGACAGCGATCCCAACGAAGCGTTTGTTTTGTTTTACAAAACCGAGGCCAGGTTGTTCAGTGATTCTACCCAGTTTCCCATTAAGGTTGGACCTTGTTTAAGTGGCCCCCCCAACCCCCAGAGCCGTCAAACCAGTGCTCGGCGGCAATATAGGTCTGGCAGGCAGCTTAGATGTCTTATTAAGTATTGTTTTAGCATTGCCACTGCTTAGTTTAGTATTGCCTAGTCTAAACTTAGTATTGTCAGGACTTACTCTCTGATTCCCAGTGCTGAGTTTAGTATTTCCAGATTTGACCCACCCCAAAAAAGCTTCGACGGTATTAAAGCAAACCCCCAAACAGTCACATCAAACAGAATCAGGGCCTCTTGTCGGCAACCCCGTTTGTGTGGCTGGTTGCCCTTACTTTTCTGTAAAGAAGGTATCTTAAAGTTGATGGCTTGGGTACCAATTCAAAAAAGGAAATCCAAGTGTGTGTGCCCGGATCTGTTTGCCCTGCTATTTTTTGCTCGCTGTGTTTTGCCCGTCTTTGTTGTCCGGATTTGTAGTTCGGTAGCAACAACTTGCCATAAGTCATCTTACCCAAAGGCTGGGGCTTTCAATGGAAGACCCGACAGGCTCCTGAACCTTTCAATGGAAGACCCGACCCCTCCATTAGACACCCCGGAGGATGTTGGGGGTCTCAAAGCCAGGTTATTTGAAGGCCCGAAATCAATCGGGAGCCTCTGGGTACCAAAACTGTGGACGGTCGTGTTAAAGCCAAGGACACTCGACACAACTCAGGGTACTACTGCGGATGGATGCGAAATCCATGCAACGCACCACCCAAGAAACCCTAGGAGGAATCTCCAACGTAAATACCAACAAGCAATGGCTTCAACCATGGTTTCCAAGTGGTGTAGGATTCTGTCCATCCATAGTAGTATTAAACCAGGTGCGACCTTACCTCGCTTTCTTCTTTTGGTATCCAATAGTGATACTCCCATACGGATGCATACGGTGTGGTCAGGTCTGTTAAACGCTGTGGTTTCTGATGGTGGTTCATGTTTCAGTGGCTGGCTGCTGCGGTCGTTTGAGGGCAAGTGAGATCTTCTGGCGACCTCCAGTGGTCTTTAGGTTCCCTTGTTTCAGCTTTTCCGGGTGCTAAATGGCCGAGAATGTTTTGATGTCAAAAGGAAACCAACAGCGGTTGGAGACTTGTGTTTTTGTTTCTTCAGTTTCATTTCGTGGTGCGCAGTCCTCAGTTTGGGGCTGACCACCCCGTACCAAAGAAGCTTCAGGATCGCCAAACCGACCTAGCTGTCCAGAACCCCCAGTGCGGAGCATTGGCCACTTGGGATATGTCCAATCAACTTAAGAGGTTTGTGAAGCCATGGTTATGACTTGGGTAAATGACGTTGGTCTCCTTTTCCATGGCTATAACCAACTTAGGTTGGTAGAACATCCAAAGAACCTTGTCGGCAGTTCTTTGCCCCATGGCCGGAGGTCTGTTTTGATGTCTTCTTTTGTTTAGCAACTTAGCAAGTTTATAGCCACGGTTATAACTTGGGTAAATGGGGTTGGCCCCCTTTCCGTGGCTATAGCCAGATTAAGTCGGGCAACTAAGAACTTGGTCGCCAGTCTTTTGCTAAAGCCCGTTTGAGAGAAACAAAACACCCTTTATGTTTGGCAGACCTCATGTGTCAGCAACGCTTTTTTTGGTTGCTTTGCAACAGTGTCTTCTTGACGTTTTCATCACGCCTGCGTTTAAGTGAGCTTCCTTCTGCCCTGTCACACGTGTTCAAACATTACCTCTGGGCCCAATCTGAAGTCTGGTGATCTTTGCAGCTTGCATCAAGACGTCGCAGTCCCGTTTCGCATCGCATCGATCTCTGAGGGGATTGCGTCATCGGGCAGTACGCGACCTGTCTCTTTCAGTGGGGGAAACTTTTGGCGCTCAGGTCATGGGTCTTCCGGGGCTTACGCAAGGCCGACCTTTGGACCTTTTGGTTTTCCCGTGTGAGCCACAATCAAAACTGATTCGGGTAGATGAAGGTGGGGCAGTCCCAGCCGGAAGTAGCTGCGGCCGCCTTTCTGATTCTTTACATGATTCTGGGTTCACCATTTTTGTACCAGGTTTTGATTGTGACTCATGTCCAGTTTGAGTCATGGCCCCAACAGGTAAACCTTTATTTTGCAGGTCCTTTGGGCAAGTAAGACTAAATTACCACTGCTTGCTGAGTCATTGCCAGACCTGTAGACAAACCTTTGTAGCCTTTTGAGCCGTTTGGTTGTCCAACCAGCAAACAGATGACTGTGTGCAGGGGCTCTAAGTTGTGCCCAGTTTGCTGAACCCATGTAGATCAGGGCACCTACTTTCTCTGGTTGTAACCAATGGGTTGCGATCACTTGCCCCAAATGCGCCAATCAGTAGCATCCTAGAGTCCTTGTTAGAACTCATTTATTTCGCTTTAGTGTAGAGGACACCCTCCCCCAAAAAGAAGGGGTTTTCCGTTGGCTTCCCTTCAACGCCGACCAACAAAGGGCGGCCTCAAACAGGCACCCGCAAATGACCACTTCTTGCTGAGGCCGAAAAGACCGTCCCCCAAAGGAAACCGCAAGCAAATGCACGTTCTTCCACTGCTTTCCACTCCACCATCCTTCTGAAAGTGCCAGTGGATCCCAGTTGCCATTTTGATAGGCCATTTTCTTGTTAGTGTTTGATCGGCGGTTCTATTGGTGACCTGCTATGCGGGAAGTGGAATGGCTGGGCGGCACAAGGCTTGCTCTCATGTTCCTGGTGTGTTCTTGTAGCAGTTCGCTTGATTTCAACCAAGCTCAATCTTGCCAGGGTTGGGAAGCGGTTAGGAAACCCCACTCCTCACTCGAGCCACGGACAGTCGAGAAAAACAGTGATGAAAGAGGGGATATTGGGCAGGCCCCCCCGGCCAATGAACAGACCAGACATGTTGTCCTCGTTGCTCTCAGTTCAAGGCAAGAAACTGTCACCCGGAGAATTCGACACATGGACGGCCATGGGCCTTCCCCACTTCTGGAGGGAACACCCCTGTAAGGACGGATTTATTATTCTGTTGTCAACATTAGCCAGGTTAACATGGAACCCAAAAGCCCTCACAGGCAAATCCTCTACACAGGACCCGGTTTTTGGGTTCCACGTCAGTTTGTAGGAAACTACTTGCCCCTCTGTCGACCGTGGTTTCATAGTATGGCTCTAATATTTTTCAAGGAAATACCGTGCCAAGTGTTCGCACAGAATACCCAAGTAAATGATGTGCATCAAAGGGTCCAATTACACATCACGAGCTTTGTTTGACGCCGTTTTTAGAAGCCATTTTGGTAGTTGGGTCCGGACAACGCCCAGCCAAGTGCCATTCGCGTCCCGCCGGGATGGAACTACTCCGCCTGAATGGGCTGAGCAATGTGGGGCTAAAGAATGAGGCAAGCGGTCCTGTCAAGAAGACATGACATAGGATTTGGCCTTTACCTGCCAGCGGACAATTGGCACTACCTTTTCACCCTCTTCGCAAAATGGATCATATCACCCCTAGCTTGATTTGTAGGAATGTGGCCTAGTTTGCCTCAGGGCCGCCTTGCTCTCCCTGTTTGTAGCCCCGAATCCAATTTCGATTTAGATGCAATGGGGCCAAGACCAGCCCAAGATTCCTCATACTCCGAGTTACCGGCACCCATACTCCGAGTTACCGGCACCCTTATTGTTCGGAGTTTCTTTGGCACAGTGTGCCCTATATTTCCCCCAAAAGATGCGGGGGGGGGTGTCTAAACTTTCAAACGTCACCTGTTGGTGCCTTTGGAGGAAGTGACATTTACAAAAGCAATGCACAGAGACCCCTCTTGCAAGTAATTGCCTTCTCGAGGTTGCGTTCAAGGAAAACAACGCGCGGCTAGTAGGCTAGCCATTCCACAACAAACGACGCTCGGAGCAGATGGGAATGTCAGCCCTCTCTAAGGAGGGCTACCAGAATGACCCGGACATCCAGGCGATTAATCACAAGAAAGGCCTGCAGGGGGGCTTTTGGTGGAAGTTTTGTGTGGCACGTGTTTTTCCCAGCAAGAGCGCACCCTTGCAGTACAGTACTCTTCCATGAAGCTAATTGTAAGGGTCCAATCACTTCCTTGTTTGCTCCCTGAAGTACATCAGGTGCTTGGACGCTGTGGGGAATCCGTTCTTGGTTATGTGAAGTGCAATGGGTGTGACTGGCAAATACTTCTTCTTTGGTGGCGAGCTCTAGTGAGAGTCGGCTTTCAGGTTGTTTCAAAATGGGTTTCGGGCTTCCGTGAGAGCCAGACAAGTACCTCAAAGACACCCGTACGTGTCCAGAGTCCAAACATATTTCATAGCAGCTACCAACTCCCTTAAAGCACACATCTGAGCCAGCCAAATGCCAGCTAACTTTGAGACTCCAGTTGGTAAATCAGGTGGTTATTAGATGTATCTTTCTGCCAAAACCCAACCCAGTAGGGCCCTCATGAATCCGAGTCAACAAAACCACTGGCAATGTCAGAATAGGGGTAGCTCCGGCCCCCCTCTCCAAAAGAAAGCAGGTTCCCTTTTTGGTTTCCCTGAACACCGAGAAAAGCGCCTCCCACAAAAGGGCGTCACTTTAGCAACACACAAAAAGGGGCCCCACCCCCACACAAAGGGGCTCCCAGCAGCAACACAGCAAAATAAGTGGGGCACCCTTTAAGGACCCCAGCTCATGTGGGTGTGTCTTTTAGGGGACCCAAACAACATAGCTTCGGTTTTACTCTTGGCTTCCTTTTCAACCAACCAAGAATGGGGTACCCCCGAAAAGACGAGGCAGCCATTCTAAACGGAAGCCAGGGCTTTGTGGGTTATTTCACCATGGTTGCTCACCACTCACCCGTACCGAATCGATCCCTTCAGGAGAGATTTCCTAAGCTAAGCTAACATCACAAACTTCCCAACCCCCTGACTCCAGATCTCCAGTTCTGGAATCTGGTTGGATCTCCATCCTGAAGAGAATCACAAGCATCAGTTGGCTTTCTTTTGATAACATCAACAGCTTCTCGGAGAAATCCGGAAGCCCGGCTTCGCCCGGCTTCGCCAGGCTTCGCTTCCCGCTGCCCGACCTTCGCAGTGACGGTGCTCTTTCTGGACAACGAGCGCTGGCAGGGCACGCCCAGAGGACCTCTCGCCGCGTCGCCTTTAAAGGGAACCGACAAAAGCGGCGTGGTGTAGTGGGAACCGCCAGCAAAGGCAACTTTTTGAGGGAAATCCAGTGACCCCTGTTTTCCGTTGGGCTTCCCTTTTGTACCGAGAAGGACACATCCAAGGTGACTGAACCCCGAAAAGAGGTGGGTTTTTCCTGTGGTTTCCGTTGAAAAAAAAATCAAAGGGGGTGAGTTTTCTTGTCTTCAAAGAACCCAGAAAAGGCAGGCGTTTCTTAGTTTCCCTTTCTCCAGAACTGCAAAGGGGAACCGTTCTTAGGACGGTTTGCCGCGTGCCTTTTCGCGGCAACTCTAATTGCTGGTTGGGTTTAAACAGTACATAAGACTTTGAGATTTGTCAGGCGATTTGGGCTCAAGGTGCTCTTTTTGAAATGGGCATGTGGGTTTGTCTCTTGAAAAGGGGAATCCTCGGAATGGGTTTCTTTTGGTTTCCCTGGAAACCAACCCAGCAAAGGGTATCCTCCAAAAGCAACACACCCACGTGACACCAACGCGTTGAAACAGATGGTTGGCCTATATCACCACTATAAGCCGGTAACACAATCCTATCTTTGGAAAGTCCCTTGCAGGTTCGGAGCCCTTTGCAGGTGCCGCGACCCAAATGCACCACCAGGACAACAGGGTTTTCCTTGTGGGCGGTCAGCGCAACCTTTCCCCTTAAGACACCTTCTGGGGTTTCCGACATAACGCGCAGGCGGCTCGCAGCTCGCATTGATTTGCTTTCAAGCTTTTCGAATTTAGCACAACCGGAAGTTCGATCCACTGCGCAGGCCAGTCCAGTTAAGTCTTCAAAAATTGGGAAAACTTTGTCCCGAGAGACGTGCAGCAGAGCCACAGCGGAAAAACAAAACAAAAAACACACACACGCACACCGACCGATTTGGGGCCAAATGTTTATGTTGGGCGCAGTATGATGAGTTGTGGCTCGGACGATCTGCAAGTCAGAGGGCGCTGCTTGTCAGAGCAAGCCCTATTATATATATATATATATATATATGTAGTCTTTCCTTTCTACAAGCCACTTTTGATTCGTCTGGTCCTCCGGAGTATTCCGAAGCTAACGTGATTGTTGTTTGGTGAATTGCCTTTTTCAAGTGTGCACAAATGTTTGGGTTTTGAGGTCTGGTGTGCCCTTCATCATGAAGGCTGGCAAAGGCTGGGGTGGTCAAGCAAGACTCTGACACCTCGCTTACTCAGAGCTTCATGTTAGCGTATCATTTTTGAGGGTGCCGTGTGCCATGTTTGGATGTGTTTCAAAGGAAACCAAGAGGAAGCGCCCAAAGATACCCATTATGTTGAGACATGCCTATCCGGTCCCAACGCAAACCTCGGGTTCTTGCATTTGTTTGGGCATACGTATGCCCTGTTCCAGATCTATCCTTATGCCAGATGTCTGTGTCGCTATGAATTCTGGATTAGGCATCCCCCATTCTTGTAGCGATAGAATCATCCATCACAACCCTGGAGACGGTGTTCCGAACATATCCGGTTAGATCCCACGCAGCCAATCTTTAACATGCATAACCAGGCATGTTCCGTTTAGTTGTTGTACTCTTCTTTGGTGGTAAAAAGGACATCCAACGGAAAATCACCATTTTGGGGGTCCACTAAACTCCGAATCTGTGGCCCATTGTCATGCTTCCCCCAATTGGATTCCTCGTCAGGGTTGTCTAAAGTCCCCATTGAATAGTCCATGACCATCCACCAATCCCAAGTAGCATATGATCTCTATTCCAAACTCCCCAAGACTGTTTTGTCCACGAGCGTTTGCTCACCCAAGACTGTTTGGGGAACGCCAAACTCATTCAGTTGGTGAATGTTTTTCCAACGTAACCTGCTAAAAGAAAAACATGTGCCCGTCCTTAAAAACGCGGTTCACCCTGAGCCTTTGAGCACTCAAGCCGAAAAGTGACACGCGCATGTTGACATCCTCTTTGTGCTCACCCCTAGTCGGTTTGTTAGCTTGATCTTTTATAATATTAAAACTTGACTGGAAAGAGCCGTGTTGCCCACCGACTTGCAGTGCAGTATTTAACTGTTTGCAGGCGGTCGGCCAACCAAGCAGGCGTCCTCACGTCCCCCTGTGTGCTGGTGTGAACATCGCTTGGTTGCCAATGTTGAAAGGACAACCCAGATTGACACACGTGAACTGGTTGAAGAGGCTTGTAGAAAAAAGGGGGTCTCAACAGATCAACCTTTTACCAGTAAAAGACTAACCTGGATCTGTCTCTTTCTGAGGGTACCCCTTTTTTCTGGCTTTAAAGGGACACCAACAAGAAACACCGACATCGCCACTTTGGGGTCCCGGTCTGATTCCGAAAAGACGAGCCGCCCACCTAAAACGAATTTCTGCCTTCTCCGGCCAGAGGCTTAGAGGTGCATCAGACCATCGTGCGTATCCAGCCAGGGGCTCGGCGCGACCAATACACCCAGCGCCCGCACCCCTGAAACTACCGAACAAATGAATCGCCTTAAACAAAAAAACAACTAAAACTGGAGGTGCCTTCAGAAATGATCACTCGTAGTTGTTCCTTGGTTTTTGCAAAGCCCTGCAAAATCGACTACAGGATTGCCTTTTTCTGATGGCCACTGCATGTCACAAAAAGCTGTGGGGTGCCAAGTACATGCCTTGTTTCCTTCTGCTTGCAACGTGGTCTGCCGTTTTTTTTGGGAGTCGGACCCTTTAAAGGGGCGGTTTTAGCTATTCAATTCAGTTCCGAACAATTGCCCCTGTCCCAAGTTCATAATTTGTTTGGGTGCTACACGAAAACCGCCACTCCTTTAAAGGCATGTACGGGGCGGATAGAGCGAGCTTCTCAACAAGCGGGAGAAAGACAATAAGAGACACGCATCCACATGATTGCCCTTAGTGACAAATTTGGGTGTATCTTCTTGTTGTGGTCCCCTGAAAATCTTCCGTTTGCTTAAGAAGGTTTTTCATTTTTCCCTGTTGGTTTTAAAGGGAATCTATCACTACTGGAAATATATTTTATGTTCTTTTTCCCAGGGTCTCAACCAAATGGAAGAATGGTGGTTTCCCTTTGGTTTCCCTGTAAAGAACCCCCCTGGAACCCTCCGGCAGCCTCCCTGACAGCTGCCCCAAACCACCCCTTTTCGCCTATCTGGCCCAATCGACCCCCATAGCTTGCAGCCGAGGATTATCCTCAACAGAGCTACCCATTTCGAATGAATCCCCACCCCCTTGAGCACAATGGAACTGGGGAGAGGGGGGGTGACCCCTGCAGATCTCCAATTTTATCGCTCCATTTTCAAACCCCATGCAAATTGGGTTCAAAAGGACTGCCTGACCCTTTAAACATGGTTGGTCACTACCCTAAATCATGGGGTGGACCTATTTTTACAAGGCTCAGAAGGAGACAAAATGAACTGCCCCACACCCCACACCCCCCTCATGGTAGGCCCAGTTGCGTGGTGCCCTTTTTTCCTTTTTTTTTGGGAGGGTGTCCCTTTAAAGTCACCCAACCAAAAAGGACACCCTTTTTTCCCCATGGCCACTGGGCATCTGAGTAGGGGATTACTTGAGTGAGGTTCAAGAAGGCCCCGCCCAACAGTCTCTTCGGAGCCCGGGCCCCAAGAAGGCACCACTGGCGAAAAAGAGGCGAGCCGGATGAATGGACTCGAGAAGATCGTCCCACCTGGTACGTGTTGGTTGTGCGTTCGCTTGTTGACTTGCTTGCTTGCTTGCTTGCTTGCTTGCTTGCTTGCTTGCTTGCTTGCTTGCTTGCTTGCTTGCTTGCTTGCTTGCTTGCTTGCTTGCTTGCTTGCTTGCTTGCTTGCTTGCTTGCTTGCTTGCTTGCTTGCTTGCTTGCTTGCTTGCTTGCTTGCTTGCTTGCTTGCTTGCTTGCTTGCTTGCTTGCTTGCTTGCTTGCTTGCTTGCTTGCTTGCTTGCTTGCTTGCTTGCTTGCTTGCTTGCTTGCTTGCTTGCTTGCTTGCTTGCTTGCTTGCTTGCTTGCTTGCTTGCTTGCTTGCTTGCTTGCTTGCTTGCTTGCTTGCTTGCTTGCTTGCTTGCTTGCTTGCTTGCTTGCTTGCTTGCTTGCTTGCTTGTTGTTTTTTGGTTCACGCATGGCATCACCCCGAATCACCCCTGCTTACAGTAGTCTAGGGTAACATGTGTTCATTTTTTGACCATGCGGGACAAGCTCTAAATTTATTCCACAAAGCGCAGGCTGCTTTCCCATGTTCAGTGATATGTTTTGACTGTAGTTTATGTGCTTTTGTCATGTGGCGCCTTCGTTAGACACGGAGACAGCACTGGACAAACAGACGGGAGGGTTGCAGGTAGACTGCCTTCATGTCAGCAACCGATAGGGAGATGACACTGGAGGGCGGTCCCAGACCGCGAGTGTGCCCTTTCTGCAACGTGTGGTGAGTCCTTGCTGCGTCTCACTTTCCCAAAGCCAATCGAGCCAAGGTGACCTTCCGTTTGCCTTCGGTTTGATACATGGGTGTGGGGGCCGCACGGATATTTAGTCCATGTTTCACTTCACCAGGGCTCCCAAAATGGGTGCCTGTGTTTGACCCACAGCCAAATTTCAACAGTGCTGTTTGGTTGGTGTACCAGCGAAACGGTGGGGTTTGTAGGTACTCACTGTTGCAGCTGTTCGCGGGCTTCAACTTAAAGCTACCTTTCCGCAAGGCTCCCAAAAGCGAAACCCAGGTCAAACAGTTGCCTTCTAACTGGGCCGCTTATTTATTTGGCCATGGGGCATAACATGGCGTTTTTTGGGGGTGGATGAACCTTCATTTGCCACCAATGTTGATGTTCACCAGGGGTACAGGGTTTAGACCCACAGCCATTTGGTCAAACTGCCCCAGTAGCTTTTTGGAAAGTTGCAGGTTTCCCTAGCAACCGCACGAGCAGAAAGTACATCTCTTGCGGAGGCTTGCAGTAAAAGCTGGGACTCGCATCTTCAGAGGGCACTTGGGCATGGGGCCCATTGGTTTGCCGCAATCAAGCCAGCATGCGTGGTCTATAAGTGTTCATACCAGGGTTTCATGTGGGCATGTCAAGGCAACACTAAAAGGTGGGTTTCCGTGTACCGCAAGAATGGCGCGCATGTATCTAAGTAGCCTTCCTCAGGGCACAGTATCTAAGACATGGCCACTGTGCCCAAGGTGCCGCCTCAGCGGGATGTCAACATGGGGCCAGTTTTGACAACGCCCACAGGAGAGATCCTTCTAGAACTGTTTGGTTCACGAGGAAGAGTTGCGACGCATTCCCCAGTGTCTGTTCCCACCCCAGATTTGTTAGACCTAGATTGGAGTCACTGAGGAAACGGACACCATGTCTTGAAGCATTGTGTTGCCGTCAGCCAAGGTTTTCTGTTTCAACACTCGTGGAAATGGACAGGAGGCCGTTTTAAGTTTTGACTCTACTCTTCCGTAGCCGCTTCCATGATTGTCGAGAGGCTTTGCACGTGTGTCCCTGTGTGTCTATCTGTGTGTGTGTGTGTTTGTCTCCCTGTGTGTCTGTGTGTGTGTGTGTTTTGCAGGGTGCGTTTTTTTCTTCCTTGGCTAAAGGGGACACCAAAAGGACAGGGCACCCATTTTCGCCTCAGGAGCAGCCTCAGAATGAGCTGGTCATCCGAATCCAGCCGAACGAGGCCATCTACTACAAGGCGTGTGCGTACGCTTTCCGCTTGGCTGTGGTTGTCAAAACCAATGGGATCCCATTTTGGGGTGGGTGAATTCACCATTTTAGAACCTATTTTAGTGGCTGGATTGAGTCCCGTTCACTGGGGCTACGATTTGGTTTTTGAGCCATGGCCACTTAGGTTTTAGGCCTCTTTGACGTTCTCTCAAATCCGCCGAAGTGGTGGATTGGTGGCGAACGGGAATTTGAAGCTGGGCTTTTGTTTGTTTAGGGTAAGCTCTGGAATTCCAAAGCATCAATCCAAACCAGCACAGGGACGTTGAGTTTGGAGGGCGGACATTCGTACAGTGAGCTTTACAATTTAGACTTCACCCGAGAAAGTGAAAAGAAACCATTTGGAGGCATCAGCCAAATACAAGGTCACTCAGGTCACACAGCCTTGGTGGAACCTGCAGTGACCCCTGGACACTTTGCACCAGTTAGGTGTTTCATCCCCAAAAATTTCATTCGGCATCCATCCCAAGTGCTGGGTGTCCACTAGCAAGCCCTCAATATTGGTTTCTGAGTTGATACATATGAATATGTGTGGGCCAACCATCACTGGAAGTACACAAGCTACCTATTTAACATTGGCAAATCCTAGCCATGTGCTGTCATTCTAAAGGGGTGCCCTTGAACTATGTAACGGGTTCCCTAAGTAGTGCTTAAAGAAGGAAGTGGACCTCCTGCAATGTGCTAGATGTTTAACGGTTGTTGTTTTTGGGCTTGGGGTTTGGGGTGTTAAGCCCTTATTAGGCTCTGCCATGAATGGACAAAATCCTGCGCCGGGATGAACGAACCGCTATGGATACTGGTTGATACGCTGCCAATCCCAATATCGACAGTATTATGCGCAAAACGTTGTGGCTTCACTGTTCTTGGTATGTTCAGTGTTCTTGCTGATTCCCAGCCATCCCCATAGTAGTTTTTAGTTTTTGTTGGGGAGGGTTTAGTGATAGCTTCCACTAAACCACTCAAAGTAACTCTTTTGGCAGGGGATCTGTTGTTGTTTTCAGCAGAGTTTTGCCAAAGGCAACGTGTCTTTTCCTCACGCCGAAAGTTGGGGTGAGTTGTCAGGGCTCGCTTCAACCGATTGGCGGCACGCACGTGCCAGATGCTGGCGAAGATGCCGGGACTTACGCAGCAGGCGAAAGGGCGGTTTCGCCGTTTCGACACGGCCCCCCGGGCGGAATGCTGGACCTGGAAAAGGCGTCCCCGTGGGAAATAATGGGCGTGACAAGGCTGTGTTTATATGTAGACCCAGGCGGAAAAGAGTGAGCTCTCTTGCGTGTTCCTTTGAAATAAGCCCAACAAGGATACCTCAAGAACGAACACTCACAATAATATATATATATATATACATGCATACATACGCATAGAATCTATGCATATATATATATATGTAGATATACATATATACATATATATATATATATTTCAGCATGGCGCCATAGATCACGGCGCTGAGTCAAATCACTTCCTTGCCATTGGCCTCCGGAGCCTGGCATCCCCGAGAATCATGTAGACGTGCACGCCAAATGTGAACCCCTGCCCTGCACACCGAACCATACGCCCCGATGACCCTGGACCCAACCCGCAAATAGCCCAGGTGCAACCAGTGGGTTGCTTCCTTTTTTCAACTTGTTTTTGGGAGGGTTTCCTTTAATTGAAGTCAATAAACAAAAAAGGATGCCCTTTTTTTCCATGGCCACTGGGCATCTGAGAATCGCCCAAATCGACCCCAAATCAGCCCTAAACACAGCCGCTGCAGAATCGGAAAAGCCTGCAACTGGGTTCCATACCTTCCTGAGGCCTCGCAGCCTGTTCAAGCTTTGCCCAGCCCCAAGCCCTACGTACTTGAAGACCGTGCTTAGAATCTGTTCTTGCGGTACAGCCCGGTACAGCCCGGTACAAGCCAAGAAGGCAAAAGAAGGGCAAGGACCCACTTTTCATAGTTTTCGGCACCTCCCCACGTTCTTCTTTTCAATACACACAGTACAGTCCCTATCCGACCAAGTACTGCAAGGGATAACCCTACTTTTTGCGTGATGGTTTGACATTTCATGTTGGTTTTCATTACCCTCCTGCAGGGACTTGGCAGGTTTCATGGCAGTTGACGGGGTAATTAGCGCAGCCGTTATGGCGTTCCACTCGGGGTACCCACCACAAATGCTTGGTATCCTTTCTTTCAGTTTGCCATACAATAATCACGCAGATGGCACCCACAAGAATCACACGCTCCTCACGTTTGCCAGATGCTTATGGCTCACACATAGATTCATCCTGAGTTGGAGAGTACGGCACTGGTAAATGACCACCTACAAACCCTTCCTACCCATGTACCAGGACGATATACAAGTGATGGCACTGTGCCAAAGAAAAGCCATATTTGGAATCCCCTGAAGCACAGATCCAAACGTTGCGCACTTGTTTGCAAAATTATATTTAAGTCCAGACTTGATGGTGCTGCGATAAGCAGGGAATGAGAAATGGAATGACCCCTATAAGCCATCCAACTGGTGGTTTCCTTTTAAGGAAAACCCTGGGTTCCTTCCCACATTCCCTACTCACCCCTCCAAAGTCTTTACTCGCCACAAGTTTCTGGAGGCCAGAGATGTGGAGCAGACAGTGCTGGATTTGGACTGCGAGAGGGGAGGGGCCGAGGGGTTGCAACCCATTTGGGTTCTCAAAATAGATTCGGGTTCCTAACCTTGCTACGATAAGTAGGGAATGAGGGAATGAGCTGGAAGGGGGTTCCCTTCAAGGAATCCAGTCGCAGGGTTTATAAGGGTCATTCCAGTTCTCATTCCCTGCTTATCGCACCAACTGGTAAAATGGATGGATTTCCTCTAGCCTGGGCAGAGACCCCATAGCTTTCAGTTGTTGGGGACTAAGGGGTGCCATGAGAAAAAGACCGACCCCTTTACACCAGTGATCAATTCCCTATCTGTGCATCTCCAGGGTCGCTTGCCTTGGCAAGACAATCGCCTCAAGCATTTCAACGGACACCCAGGAGTAATGAGTAGCCCCCTGCAGGCTGGGTGTGCACATAGCACATGGTCCATGGTCGGCATGAATCACTCCTTGGATCCATGGCGGCTTCCTGCGTATGTGTGATGTTGCTCTGGGGTGAGAGATGTTTACGGGGGAAACATAGGCAGCTGTGTGCCAAAGCGTGTCAAAGACTATATGAGCTCCAATCAAGACCCAAATAGATGATGGTTCGGGAGAAGGGCAGCACTCACACAGATGGTTGCTTGCTGGGCTCAGTCACACACGAAGGGCGGCCTACTGGCTTGACTCACTCGGTGTGTCTATGCAAAAGAGGATGTGGACACCCAACTCATTTATGGCTGTTTTGCATGTGGTTTCCCTGGACAACCATCCCAGAAGGGATGCCCTCAACACCCCCTTCAGTCCAACCAGCGATGGCAAAAGCAAAATCGGTTCATGCCATTCCCCAAAGTTCAACACAACCGCAGTTCTACCCAAGTTGGTTTGGTTTTGCGCTTGGGGAGACTGCATACATCTTCACAAGTGTTTTGGCTTGCGACCAAGTCGGGAACCATGATGAAGGTAGGCTCCTGTTCTTGATGGTCCTTGAGAGGTCGGATTATGCTACTTCAGGCCGAGTCGACTCTTCTTAGGTAAGGTCCCGGCCTTCCTCCCGCGCATCAAAGAGGTGGCTAGGAACCCCGACAGAATTCTGATGTCCACCTGGGTCCCCCCGTAGTGCCCTTCTTAACCCCTTGTTTGGGGGAGGGTTCCCCTACTAAAATAGACTACAGAAAAAAGTTGGTACCAACTTATTCTAGCCTCTCAAATCTGGAGGACCTAGCCACCTTTGGGGTCCCGAAGGTCCAGTGGTGAGGGTGAGAACCTGCCCCTGAAATAGGAGGGGGGCAAATCGATGAGTAAGATCCGAGTCAGGGGTCATTTTCTCACTTCATTCCTGCGGTTTATGCCTTTGAAAAAAGATTACACCAGCATAGACCCCAGATAGCAGTGCTTGCACACCAGCACCTCCAAAAGCACCCCCCCGAAGAACGCCCCAAGCAAAACCCGGCCGCCAGTCGAGCAAAAATGCGCCCGCACCATCACCCTGAAGAGCACCCCAAACAGCAGCCCCCAAGACAACCAGCCATCAATCTTGCGAAAATCACCCCAAACAGAATCCCAAACTATCACCTAAGCTGCACCACCGTCAAGATGCAAACGTGCGCCTGCACCGTCACCTGCATGCCCGATAGCACCCGAGCGTCGATATCGCAAACATACGCCCGCACCGTCACCAGCACCTCAAACAGCTTCCCACAAACTGCGTCCCACAGCACCACCAGCACCAGTACCCCAAACCGCATTCCCCCCTGTGTCCTACCGTCAAGATGCAAAGATTCGCGCGCACCGTCACCCCCCAAAACAGCACCTGCACAAGCACCCCAAACTGCATGCCCCCTAGCACCCTACCGTCAAGATTTGAAAAGATGCGCCCGCACTGCCATCAGCACCTCAAACAGCACCCCAATCAGCACCTGCACCAGCACTCCAAACTGCACGCCCCCTAGCACCAGCCCGTCAATCTCGCAATCACTTTCCCCTCTTTATTAGAAGTTAGAACCCCTGTAGCTTTCAGCTATGGGGAATAATCTATTTGCTAGACAAGTTGTCTGGACCTTTTCTGACCAATCCACTAAAGAAAGCCAAGTCGCAAGCTGCTCTAGACGGCGTGGTCTCGGTTCGATCCTCCCGCCCTTGGCACCTTCTGAACTTTCGGCGTTCCCTATATCTACACATGGGTGTGGCTCCAAAATAGGGGCCCAAAATGGAACCTTAGTAAATGGACAGACTCAAGCCGTTGGTGCAATGCTGGAGTAGTGTTTTCTTTTCGGCCGACGAGACCCCTAGCTCGCTTGACAGCTCTAATGAATGCAACAGCTGCAGTGTCCCCAAAAAAAGGCATACACCCTGCAAGTGTTTTTGTGACCGGTGAGCCTCGCTCAGGTTCAGCATGGCACCCTCCTGTCCACTGGTTGATTAACCACGGATTGAGCAGAACCCCTGGTTGATTTTGATTAATAGGGGTGTCCCCTTTTAGTGGGGATTCAGACCACTTTTGGAGGGAGCACCCCCCCTTAATAGTGGGACGGGTTTATTAATCCTGGGTCAACATTAACATGGAATCCCCTTTGAAGGAAAATCGTCCACTGGACCCACCGCCAACTTCCATGCCAGCGGAGGTAGATTCCAGGAACAGTTCGCCTTGCAAAAGTTCGCTGACCTCCACCGTACCTGGCTGTGGCTCGAAAAACCGGTACCCAAAATGGAACCCTGGTAAGTGGAAACATGGACCGGAATCTGCGTAACCCCTCCTGTTTAATTTTGAGCCACACCCACCTCTCACCGTCTCCAGGACCTGAAGAAACGCTTCGAGCTTCGGCGCACGCCCGAGGTGGCTTCCCCCACCACCAGACTGGCACTGCCACATGGGTATGGGTTCCCCCCCCCACCGAGGGTTCCGTGGAAGTGCACAGACCCCGACTGGAAAGACGACGGTCCTCTTGGAAAGGGGCTTTGTGACACAAAGCCATGTTAGTTGGTGGGAGGGTGTATCTTCTATGTTATCTGAAAGGTCAATGACTCACCACCATGGCACACATGAGCAGCTCCCAAACCCCTGTTGGCCGCTTGAGTAGGTTCTTCTACTCCGTTGGTTCATAAAGATTCTAGAACGGACATATATACACATATATGTATCATACTGTGGATGGACGAAATCCTGCACCACCTAAGAAACCCTGGAAGGATTCGATTCCCCTGTAAATACCAACAAACAATGGTTTCAACCATGGATTCCAAGTGGTGCGAAATGGATTTCGCAACCATCCACAGTATGTATATATTTCCACACCTTCACAACAATCCTATCTCTAGTTTGCTTAGCGGAACCAATAGTCAACGCGTTTGGGGCTTCTGAGTTGGCCCCTCTTTTTGGTGGGTCTTGAACGGAAGCCAAAAGGACAACCACCATTTTTTGGGCACCCATGGCACCCCTATTTTAACACACACACACACCCGTTTGGTCCACTTTGGATCGTGGATTTGCAGCAATGTATTTGTTGATAATACCCTTTCTTAAGTTGGCTTGCTGACTTAGAGGGGAACCAAAAGGAAAGTGTTTTTCCACTTTGGGGGTTCCGCTATTTTGAGAAGAAAAAAACCCAAACATGTACCGGCAGTCCATTCTGAACAGCACAGAATGTTGGGGTACATGGTGTTTTGTTTTCATGATCATAGATTCTTCAGGCCCTAGTACTTCGTTAAGCAGGGATTGTAATGATGGTTGTATAGCTCCTTGACCAGGTTGGTTGAGCCGCAAGTGGACGAGCTGTTGGCGCTGTTGAGTTCTTTGGTGGCTTGACTTGTCAACTTGTCAACATCAAGATTTAACTGTTCAAAGTTCTCTTGGCTTGGTTTTTGTTGCTCAGTGGCTGAAACCGAAGCAAACAAATGAAGCGCTTCTGAAGATGGTTCTCACCGTGAGGCCTTGGGTTCGGGGAAATTTGGGTTTGGGTTCTTGAGGCCAAATGAAAAACCAACCAAACCACAGAAGGGCTCCAAACCACTTGGCTGTGGCTCAAAAAACCGGAATTCCAAAATGGGTTGCCCTGGTAAGTGGAAACATGGACCGGAATATGCGTAGCCCCTCCTGTTTAATTTTGAGCCACACCCACTTGTAACAGACCTGGCCTCCGGCTGCTTTCTTCGGGGGCTGGTCACCACACCGTCGGGTCCGACGAAATGTCACGAGCGAGAAACCAGTGGGCAGACCTTTTAAGTTTTTCGCCGTTTTACTGGAAACCAAACAGTTTGGACCTGTCCAGCCAATCCACTCAGGAAGTTAAAATATTTAGCTCCTGGGTTTAGGCTTGAACTTTGAGGGGTAGTTACGCGAATTTCAGTGTGACGTCAAATGGCCTTGCCACCCCCCCTGCGCCTTAGCCTACCCGCGCGATCTTTTGGCTCAGCACGGAAGTGCCAAGTGCCTGTATGAGTGCAATGGAGCATCTGAAAAGTTGTGTTGCGCATACAGTGTGTCCTCACTGTTGTGTTTTCTGCTTTTGTTTTGGGCGGGGCCTTGTTGATGCACCCACAGAAAGCCCGGGCCCCACCGTTTGGCTCTCATTTCTCAGTTTGGAAGCCTCAGGAGATGCCTACACCCGCCGCTGCGTTGGACACAATCCACCTGGGATGGATGAAGGTCTATGGGACACACCTGTCAACTGGTGCAGGACAGTGTCCATCCACATGGATCCAGAAGTCCCTTGCGTTTGGCATGACTTAAATTCCATTTGCATATATGACTGCAAGCTTCTCGGACACACCACAGGCTTGCACCATTTGAATAGGCCTGTCCCATGGCTGTGAATGTAGACACATGCAGGAACAAATTCCAGTTTTCGGAGTTTTGTTGTGGAAGTTAAGCTTATTTATTGTTTGCGGAATGCTTCTGCAAAAGCACCTTCAGAACTCCGGCGGAATCCTTCAAGCCTCGGAACCTGTTGGGAACCTTTTGGATCACTTGGAACCTCTAAGAACCCCAAACGTAGATCTGCCCAAAGAAAATTGGCCCCATGACTTGAAAGCCACTCGTGGACAACCCAAGGGCCTCACCCCAAAATTCACCCAACCCCACCCCACTCAGCGCCATCCCCACCCCCAACCCCAAATCGGCCCATCCGCCATGCTGCGCGCCGTGCTGCTCACACCTCTCCTGGCCTATGGGGAGGCGGAGCGGCGGCTGGCTTGGATTGGAAGAAACAACAACTGGGTACGATTGAGAATTGCAAAGCAGGTTCAGAGGGGCAAACATAGGGGTCAACGCGCATTCTTCCAAGGTACTTGGCCCGTCTTGTGCCCTTATCGAAGGCTGAGTATATACCAGGTTACCAAAAGTGAACCCTTGACCACGTGGGGCCTATGGCAATGGGGGTCTCCTAAAAACAGACACGCCCATATTCGGTTCACACTGGCAGCCTTGATGTGTCCAGTTTGATTTGGGGTTCGGGACGAAACAGGCCTACCTAACAAACAAAGCATTTTCCGCAACAGCAGGGGGACTTGCTAAGAGGTGTGGTGGATGCCTTGAATATTGCAAGTAGACAATCCACAAACCATGGGACTTTTCAGGGTTGCCTTTATTCCCTACTTGTAATTTTAGGACATGCACTGTAATTGGTTAAACTGACTTTGTCCAGGGCACCGGTGACTTCTAAAACTGGTTGAACCTCTTGGATGGATCTGCCGAAGTCAGAGCGAGCTTATTTGTAGAAAGACAATATCACCTCCTTATTTGAGTTTTCTGAAATATAGTAACCTGGCTGCTACTGGCTGGATTCTTAGCCTTTGACTTGCTGGGATCATGTCAATGTCAATGTGTGCTTTCTCACTAACCAACAAAAGATAGAATTTCGCAGAGGTCATTGGCCACCAAGAGCAGGTAGGGTTGGGTCAGCCCCTTGGTGAAATGTGGTTAAGCAACTGCTGGTTGAACTTCCTGCTGTTGATGGACGAAATCCTGCACCACTTTGAAACTGGCGCAGGATTTCCTCCATCCGCAGTGTTAACTCAGATCTATAGAGCTGGAAAACTTTTCACCAGGAGCACACTCCACATGCGTCGCCAGGAGTTGCACGGCAGCTGCCGCGCGCAGCAGCTTCGGCAGGTGGCGCGCTTGGAAACGGAGGCAGGTGGCTGACAAGCGAGCGGGGAGTTAAGACAGGACCAGGCAGGCCCGCCTCCTGGAGAATTCGTGTTGTTGGTTTTGCGGTTCGTGTTTGGCGCGTGTTCTGTTGCTTGGTGTGTGTAGAGTTTTGGTGGGTTTGGTTTGGTTTGGTTGGGTTTGGTTGGGTTTGGTTGGGTTTGGTTTGGTTTGGTTTGGTTGGGTTTGGTTTGGTTTGGTTGGGTTTGGTTCGGTTTGTGTGTGTGTGTGCGCTTGTGTGTTTGTTTATTTCTTGCTTTTTTGTTTGTTTGTTTGTTTGTTTGTTTTTTGTTTGTTTGTTTGTGTGTGTGGTGTTAGTTCTGGGTTTTTGTATTTAGTGTGTTTTCCGTTATTTATGTATGTAGTTATTGTTTCTATGTCTTTATGTCAGTATGAATTATGCTTGCTTGTTTAAGACATGTTTCATGGTTTGTTCTTTGTTATAGTTATGTCATTATTCATGCCTTTAGTTGTTTGTTAGATAGTTATTCATCTATGTGTGTTTTGTCTTAATCTATGTTGTCATTTCTGTGTTTGCTTGCGTGTTTGTTTGTTCGCTTGTTTGTTTAGTTGCTTGTTTGTTTGGTTGTGTGGTTGTGTGTTTGTTTGTTTGTTTGTTTGTTTGTTTGTTTGTTTGTTTGTTTGTTTGTTTGTTATTTACTTGTTTTGCGTATGTATGATGTTGTTCCTGTTTGCTTGTTTGTTTGTTGGTTTGTTTGTTTGTCTTGCGTATGTATGTTGTTGTTCCTGTTTGCTTGTTTGTTTGTTTGTTTGTTTGTTTGTTTGTTTGTTTGTTTGTTTGGTCTTGCTTATGTATAATGATGTTGTTCATGTTCGTTTTTCTGTGTTTGTTTGTTCATGTATGTTGCTAAGTACTTGTTTGTGTGTGTGTGTTATTTCTGTCTCTCTGTCTTTGTTGCGCTGCTGTTTTTGTTTGTTTGTTTCTTTGTTTGTTTGTTTGTTTGTTCGTTGGTTGGTTGGTTGGTTGGTTTGTTTGACTTGCATTGTGCTTTTTGTTTGCTTGGTTGCTTCCTTGCCGTCATTCGCTGTGTGGAGCCCTCGCGCGCGGGGAATGAATCCTTGCCGGCATGATCGTGCGGTTGTGTCGTGTTGTTTGTGTTGTTTGCTGCAACTGTGGGGAGTTGCTTGCGTATATTGTGGCTTGTTTGATTCGGGCCCCTTCAAAATTCATAGGGGATCCCTTTTCGCGGAGAATGGGCTGAAAAAAATACCCCGCGCCTTTTCGTTATGTAAGGGGCCGTCCCTTAACTTGTTTCGCAGGCCAAAACCATTGTAAACCGATACAGAGGAAAAATAACCGATACCCCCAGAAGCCATGAAGACACACATCAGGTCCTAGTTGTTGTCGCAAACCAAGATTGCGGAATCATAAATTTGCAGGGCCCAAACCGATACCCAAACCGATACCCAACCGATACCCAACTCATTGGCCGCCATGCCGAATCCAACCAGCTGCCCTGCAGCCTTCTCTGGAGCTGCCAACATGTACTTTGTGTACTACATTTGTACTGAAAAGTTGCGACTGCCGCTGTGGAGCTGCCAAAATGTACTTCGTATACTACACCATACTACACTTGCTTGCACTGAAAAGCTGCGACTTTCGAGCCGGAGCTGCCAAAGTGTCCTGCGCATACTACTGAAAAGCTGCTACTTTCCAGCTGGAGCTGCCAAAATGTACTTTGTGTACTACACTTGTACTGAAAGTTGCCATTTCCAGCTGGGGCTGGGAGCTGGCAGAGTGTACTTCGCATACTACACTTGTACGGAAAAGTCGCGACTTTCGAGCCAGAGCTGCCAAAACACTGCAAACCGATGCAGAGGGAAAAAACCGATACTGACCGATACTGAGGCAAAAGGATACAAGGGTTGTCCACGGGTTTTTTTTTCAACCCACATGGACCCCTAAAGACAGCACATTTAGGAACCGAACGAATCCTCGTTTTCGGAACGCCCGTTTTGGTTCCATGTTAGGACTTGCCGAGGCGGATTTCAGGTTGTCGGATTTCATCAGATCTTTTCTGCCAGGAATGGGAAGGCCATATTGATGGCTTGGAATGCCATCGCCTTTCTTCGAGAAGGCGGGCTGGGTGGATGAAGAAAGTCGGAAGTTTTGTTGTTTCTTTTTCTGCTTTCAGCTTTTTGGACCCCCTTACTTCAGTGACTTATTCACCAGGATTCCAGGCCAATCCTGGAATCATTGCAAGGGGTTTTGGCTTTCTGCGGGCTTCCATGCTTAAGAGGGTGCCTAGAGTCTCCTGACGAGGGTTGATCAAAAGGTCCTGGGTGACCATTGGGGAAAACCATTAAAAAAAAACTCTCATATTTCCCACTAAATGGGAAAAGTTGCCCGTTGAAAGTCCGAATCCCCCAAAACCACCCCAAACCCAAGGCACCCTGAAGTGACCCTCAACCCCTAAAAAAACCAGTCTATGCCCAGAATGGATTCCAGGATTTGTTTGTGGGAATCTTTCTCATGTTCACATCATTCCAACCCAAGCCAATTCGAGGTGAGTCCATTATGTTCCTGTGCTCCACATATTGCTGTGGCAAAGAGGGGGGTCATGGGTGTGTCTTAAATAGGGACCCCCCCAAAAAAATAATAATAGTGGGCTTTCTTTGGTCTCCCTTCAAACCCAGCCCCAAAAAGGTACCCTGAAAAAGACAACACCACATGTCAAACAGGTTCCGTGGGTGTTCTATCAACAAAATGGCTGGCCCCCCGATTTGATCAAACACAGGGCTGATGGAGGGCCCTGTTTTTTTCATGGCTACTGGTTGTCTGGGGTACTAACCCCTCACTTTGCAGCCCATCTCCCACAAGCAGTGTCCATCCCCGGCGCTTATGGCCCAAAAAGTGAGTAGGTTGAAACCGCCCCGAAAACCCGTGGACATGCTGGAAGATGAGTACCCCGAGGACCGAATGTGGTTCCTTTTTGTTTGAACCAGCTGATCTTGGTTTGCAATTGTAGGTTGTTTTTTTGTTGTTAGCGCCAGTTGTTCTTGTTGTTGGTACCTGCACCTGTAGGACCCTGCGTTTTTGGCAGTTTTCAACGTGACCGACATGGGCTGGGCTGGGCATGGGAGCGGGCTTGTGAGTTAGCACCCAGGGATTGACACTCACGAAGCAAACAGGAAACAACAACTCCACAGCAAGGTAGGAACGTGCGTCAGGCTAGGCATGTGTGATGCGTGTAAGTCCGTTGTTGTATTTGGGCACAGCAAGCTGGGACTTTGCGCCTTGTAGTTTTTCAGTATTCAGGGCACCGAGCAAGTCCTTCTTCAATTTTGGGCACAGTAAGCTGCAGCTTCGCAGATCGAAACTTTGTGCACGGACCATGGACAAAAGCTGACGCAGAGAGGTGCAGATGGCAGGGATTGGCAGGGTCTTGTGTCGTGTTGGCAAACACTAAGGGTTTGTTTGTCCATGGTTTGTGCGACAGCTGTTTCCAGGTGTTTTTGCTGAGCCAGAAACGCAGGGGGCTCCTATTGGCGCGGGTACCTATTGTTGTTTGATGCGCGTGTGTGTGTGTGTGTGTTGCAACTTGGCAGCGTGACAAAGTTGGATTTTGCTCACTTGCGGGGAGTTACCAAGTGTCTGTGTAGTGGCCTTCTTTCCTGGAAAGGCCAGTTCGCAGCGAACCCTTTGCTGGCGGAAGCTTCTCGTCAGGTGCTGCCCGGAGGGCCCGGCGCGGCAGGTGCTGGCGTGGCTGCAACTGGCCGCAGGCTTTGGCGAGAAGTCGGCTTTGAATTTGTCTCACGGAGCTGACCTTTTTGACCTTTTCTTCCATTTGACTACAAAGATGTGTTATATCAGTCGTAACCGGTTGGTGGTTTTAAAGAAGGGCAAATGGAAGTCTTAGTTAGCCTTGTTGGCTCATTTTTAGTCATGGCCCGCAACGGTAGCCTTTTATTATTATGTTTGGTTCCTTGGGGCAAGTGACTTGTTGGGACACTTCAAGGTAGGCTTAAGCCCAGGGCCCCACAGTCACAAGGCACATTCGATGAATTGGTCCGGGGGCCCAAATTTGGCTCTCAATCCTTGTCAGATCTCAATGCGCGGAAACGTTCGCCCGAGTGTTGAATCACTTCTTAGGGGAACCTGAAAAGGTTGGTGTTTCTTTGTTTCCCTAAAGTCCATCCCAAAAGGGTGCCCTCAAAAAAACAACCACGCGCATATGTGCCTTGGTCAAAGCACCCTTCTGCTTGGGCCTGGTATGCATGGACAACCAGAAAGAAAAGGTTTCACCACTTAACCGCACCGGCCGATCATAGTTGCCTTCGGCATCAAATCGATCTCCCTCAGTCGAACTCTTTCTCCACACGCCTCGATCCTTAAAGGTGGGTTTCTGCCATCACCTCTTGACAAGGGGTCGGTCCACCAGGTCCACATTAGGTCTTCCTAAGCCCTCAAAATTTCATCTTCAAAATGGGATATTGCTGCCCAAACTTCTGGTTGGTGAACTGTCCCATTGAAATGTCTTCCATTTTTTGCGTGTGGTTCTTTCGGGTCCAGGTCTTTCCCCATTTCGCTTCTCTTACGGCCCTTGGGCGCCCCACCGAGCCTCGCGACCCGTGCAGACCACAACCGGCAGCAGCTCAGCTCGCTGGAGACGGCGGTGAGCAACGCCATCGCGCTGCGCGGGGCCCGGAAGCGACGACGGCAGTGGACGCGACACGGAAGCGGACGCCTCGCTCCCTGGGTTCATGACTCCACCCAAAGGTGGTATCAGAAAAAAGATAATGTTGACCCAGGATTCATGAACCCTAGGGGGTGTTCCCTCCAAAAGTGGTCTGAATCCCCACTAACCGGGGAAAAGCACCCCTATTAATCAAAATCAACCAGGGGTTCTGCTCAATCCAGGGTCAACGTGACACTTCTTCACGGGGTTCATGGACTTGATCGTCACGCTTTTGGGGCTTGGGCCAGTCGTCTCACTTCCTGGGTTCATGAACTTTAAGCTTTTGGGGGTTTGGACCATTTTAGTGGTAAATATAGAGTTCGGACTTCTTTTGGGCCATCCACTCAGCAAGTGAGGTTTTGTGGTGAACGACAATTATTGGTTACTTCTTGTTGGCCCGCGGCCCATCCATGCAGGAAGTGAGTTGAACAACCAGCCCCTACTGCGCTTCGGAAAGGGGGTTGGTCCCTGTTTTGTAGGGGGTAAAAAAGAGCTTGGACAACTAGAGCAAAAGGGTGTTCTTCGAACTATAGTAGTTTACTTCACGGTGGTTGGCATGTGTTATTGTCTGATCATTTTGTGTAGGGCGCTGCAAAAAGCACAGTTTGTTGCTACTATACCAAGGGTTGGAAAGTAACATTTAAGCATGTTTTAGCATTTGGTTGGCCTTTCCCTGACCTACACCGGGGTCTCCCTTATTTGAAGCTTTTGGATGGTTTCGAACTTAATTCACCATTTGGGCCCATTTGGCCGGTGAGTTTCCTGTAGGATCTGAAGTTTACACAGGAAGAATAGGAAACCCTGAACATCCTTGCCAAACTGAGGCAACCTGTTTGCTTGTTTGCCCTCTTGGTGTTCCTTCATGTGGTTTCTCCATGTAGAGGTCCCGAGCTTGGTTGTTTTAAATAGCAGCGTAAAGGGATGCATTGTCCGTTCGGATACTGGGGTTTTGGCAATGACTTGTTAGTCCTTCCAACACACCTTGGATCCCTCAAGCAGCACACATTTCAGCCCAGCTCCTGGGGGACAGTCCCCATTATGCTGCTTGGTCAACATATCCGGTAGTTCATGACCGGCCTTTTTTAGGGTAGACCAGACATGGCACGGAACCAGAGATTGTGATTTCTGGTGTAGCTCAGATATGGGCCAAGTTATGTTACTTAAAAGTGCCGCAGCAAGCCGGGCACTCGCAAATTAGCGAGCCACATTGACCCCTGAGTGTTTCGCGAGCCGCGCTCTAGGCGAGAGATGCTCGATGACGACTGCCGCAACATCCAAGAGGCGTGGTTGGCCAATCCGGGTTACTTCAAACTCAGCATGGAGGTCCTCTACTTGGAGTTCCCGTACTGTGGATGGACGTTTTCCTGCACCACTTTGAGGCCATGGGTAAACCAGAACGTTTGTCGGTATTTACGTTGGGGAAAGACATCAAAAGCACGGGTTTCTGAGTTCGGTGGCGCGAAATGGCTGGATTTTCCACAGTATCACAGAAGTTGCCATTCCCGCCTCCCAGCTCCTTCTCTTCGCAACCATCCGCAGTAATGTTCACCCAGGATTAATAAACCCGCCCTCCAAAAGTGATGAATCCCCACTAAAAGGGGACACCGCCCTATTAATCAACCAGGGGTTGATTAATCCGCGGTTAACATTATTTCAGGCTTTTGGAATATGCTTCTTGGCTGCGGGGGGGTGTCGGCTCCCTGAAGACCGGTTGGCCCCAGAATCTGAGAAGCCAGGCCTTGCTGCTGGCGCGCGCGGGCGCGCTCAAGGCGCTCCGTATCCCATTTCAGGGGAAGCCAGGAGGAAGGTCAGCATGGTCGATGCGCTTAGGAGAACGGGGAGGAAAGCCAAAGCCATTTTCAAGGCCCCCTAAATTACAAGTATACACAACAAACACACGCACACACACACACAGAAACACACACACACACAATGAGTGTCCAGGGATCATGTAGGGGTCTATTCAGGGAATCTCTGGGCTTGGTATGTTCTGGGGCCAAGGCTCCATGTGGACGGCGCCGGACACAGTGCTGTCCGGAAGCAGTCGCGTTCGTTGGGCCCAGAGTCCCGAGCGTGGGGACTTGACTCGATTGTTACCGTGCATAGCACGGGGCTGGGCTATGGGAATTGCTGCCAGTGATACTGTTGATGGTTGCAAATTCCATTTCGCACCACCGTTCAGAAAACCTGGAATGATCCGATTCCCCGGAAGATAGCAACCAACAATGGTTTCACTGGAAGGATGCAGTTGAGTTTCCTGTTTAGCCCCCTAACATGAGAAACCAGGAAGTATTGAGTCGGATGCTAAAACGCGGTGTTGTCCGGATGATAAAACGCGGTGTTGCCGACGACACCATCGAAGGGATCAACTCCCCCAAGTTCCTGCAAAAATCCCATGTGATCCTTCCAAAAAGGCAGACATGAAATGTCCATCGAGGTTGGACAGCCGACTTTGGTTGAAGCACACAGTTGACGATGTTGAATTGCAACCCAGTTCCCCCGCAGGCAATGATGCTCTCCTGAAAATGAAGATGGAATTCCAACCAAGCCTCAAGCAAGAGCAATCGTTATTTAGGCTTCAAGCACCTTTTGCTGCATGGCACGATCTTTTGGGGGATATAACATGTGAACTTGGACTTCCACATGCGCTCGCTTGCGCAGTGGCGCCCGGAAAGGGTTCCCCTTTCAACTGGGACGGCCTGATTTTTGGCTTCGGCCAGGATGTGGGCTCCACTCACTCCAATTGGGGGGGGTGGGGTCTTGAGCAATGTGGCGGAACCAACCAAAAAAGGAGGCCCCCTTTTTTCCCCTGGCCGCTGGGCATCTGAGTACTTTTTGATTGCCCAAGCATGCTCGCTTCTGAGAGACATCCCCTTGCGGACCAGATCGGGTGTCGCTTGGGTTGCTGCCTGCCGTGCATTCGGGGGCTCAGGTTAGGGATTGCGCCGAGCCACAGACGATCAAAAGGATCGACCATTGGTGAAGGGTTTCCTTTGGTTTCCTGGCATCGGAGCATTCGGTTTTGTAGTGAAATGTCCTGCAACGCTGCAGGCAATGGTTGAGGATGCCCAAAGCATCTTGGAGATGGTGGTGCACCTGGTGATTTCAGGCGAGTTCCGAAGGAGCCAGCTGTTGCTTATTTGTTTACCATGATTGTTTACCAGCTCATAAGGCCTTATTTAGGTGTATTTATTTGGGCTCCCTCCCCCTCCCCTCCCTCCCCCCCAGCCCCCATCAGAATGGCGGTTAATGGGACACCCAACCACCAAACCACCAACCAGAGGGAAGCTGAATATAGCATCAACCACTCCCCCAGTTGCCCAGTGGTGCCCTTTTTGAGCAGTACGTGCTGTGGGAATGGAGTTTGTTTGTTGGCTTGTTTGCTTGTTCGTTTGTTGCTTGTTTGTTGCTTTTTGTCAAACCAGTCAGCTAGATGAAGTGGACCCAGACTTGAAGTGAATGGCTCGTGAAATCGAATCGGCGAATCGGGGCCGAGCTTACGTGTGGAGCCGCGACTCCAGGGAGCCGACAGAAGAACAACCCACGTCGGAAATGAACCACCAGCATCCTACAACCACAATGCTTGAGGATCCAAAAAGCTACAATGGTTAATAGCAAAGTCATCAATTCCCACCATGGGTGTGGCTCAAAATTAAACAGGGGCAGACCGCAGGTTTTGGTCCATGTTTCCACTTGCCAGGGCAAGCCATTTTGATACCTTTTTTTGAGCCACAGCCAAATGATGTGCAGCGCAGCAAAGGGCCCACCACTAAAACTCATACCCATGCGCATGTGATTTGGGTGTTTAGAGGTAGCATCTAGAGGGCCCAAGTACCCAGAACCTAGATGGCTTTGAGCTTGCAATAAGATAGCTTAGCATGAACGCCTTTGAAACCCATGAGGTACTTCCGGGCAAGTGAAGAGCACATATTGAACAATGAGGCGCTGATGAGGAATGCATGCAAGCGAGCTCTCCTGGGTGGATCACGAGCTTATGATGAATCTAGGTGCCTCACTTGGGAATTCCTTAGCTCTGGTTCGTGGAGATTGCTACTTTCTGTGGTGTTCAAAGGTAATCCTGAATCCTTACTGTCACTTACAATCGAGTACGCAAGGATTTGGTCCCTTTTGTAGTGGCTTCCCCATAGGGAGTATGGATTGGCCAACCCTCCATGTTGAACAGCCCAGACTTCCCCCAGATTCGCAGATTGACGTGCTGATAGTGATGTTGGATTGAATCACAGCAAGGTTTCCTCTTGTTCAGTGGCACACGTTTGTCCCTTTTTTATAGTTGGTTTCCCACTAAAATGCTCAACCCGAAACCTAATTCTACAAGGGTAACTACGCAATTTGGCATTGGGAGTTTTGAGCATAACACAGTCGCCTCAAGATTGTGTGGCTCCATTTGGCTAGGTCTGTGCCGCTTCTGCTTCGACATCTCGGAGGAGAACTTGGTGGAACTGAGGGCTGCAGCCTGAGTTGCTGTGCTTTCCCCAATACTTTTATGGGATGCATATAAAAACTGGCCCCACCCCCACCCTCCCTTCCCCCCCCTCCCTCAACCCCCTGGCTTTTGGGGCTCAGACCCAAACGGGTCGATGGCCGAGCCCTTGGTTCCTGCCCGGCCAAGGACAAGGAGGCCGCCGCAAAGCTGGCGGAGGCGCTGGCAAAGTTTCAGCGCTTGCAGGCGTGGTTGGGGGCTGGGCAGAGTGGTGGGTTGGGTTGGTGGGGTGGGGAGGGGTGGGTGGGGTGGGTGCCACACACGGTCCATCCTTTCTTGGTTCAAAACAGCTGTTGTCGAATGTTAGGGATTCGGATCCCCCAAGATGCGCAAAATGGTCTTCCGTTTGGCCTCCCCAAAAGGGTACCCTCAACAGAAAACACGCTTCCCCAACATTTTTAGGGGATATTTCAGGGGATCCCCCAAAATTGTGGTTTTCCTTGTGGTTTCCCTCTACAGCCCTCCCCAAAATTTTGGGTACCCTCGCCAGAAAATGAAGCGATGGCCTAGGGGGAGATCCACCGTGGCGATGTCTCGGTGGCGGAGGTCGACCTGGAGAGGCGCGCGTCGCATCCAGGGAAAGAAGAAATGGCGGGTCAAAACTTGGGTACCTGGTAACTGGAACCAAGGAAAACCTGCGGTGCATACCCCGGTGGTTTAAGTTTGACCCATACCCAGATGGGTGCAATGGACTCGGAAAGAGTCTTTGAAGGCGACTTGACGCTCTTTCAGGTTTGGTAGTTTTGGTGGTAAGCAACAAGTTTCGGCTTGTTTTTCGGCCCATCCACCCAGGAAGCTTGACACTCTTTGTTGCTGGGGAGGTGGGACCATCTTTGTGGTAAGCAAAAAGTTGGGTTACTTTTGCATCCACTCCATCGGAAGGCCAGGAACCCAAAACCAACTCCCTCAAAGAAGGATTGTAGGCCTAGGCCTCCAAGATGTGTTTTGCCCGCGCCAATCCACTGAACCAAGCCCTGGGGTTCACTTCCGATTCCCAGGCACCTGCACGAAAATGGGTCAATCATGTCCATGATTGAGCCGCTAAACAAACCCAAGATTTGAACCACTATGTGAAGTTACTTGAACGGTACACTCTCTGCAAACTTGTTGGCATTTTATTTGAGTTGTTAAGCCTTTTAGTTTGTTTTAGTTCAAATTGAATTTAGTTGTTTAATTCTATAGTGGTTTGGGTTCTGTTTATTTTCCGCTTGAGGCTGCAACAAGCCAAGCTGTTTGCTCACATGCCAAGGATCGGACCGCAAATAGGAGGGCCTTTGACCCGGAAAGACCTCAAACAAAGACTTGAAGAGGTCTTTGGACCCTAGGTCAGGGAACCCTTCATTTTTGGTTTGGATGTGCTTTGGGTGTTTGAGCCCCTGGTGTAACGGGAAGCCACCCACGGAACAGCTCCGAGCCCGTCCAAACCAATGAGAGCTGACTGGCCGACTGGTGCCAGACGCTGCGTACCGCACTACCTCGCCCAGCTTTTGCCCGGTGAGGAGGCAAGAAATTGGGCCACGATGGGCATGGCCCCTCACTCCCTGAGTTCGCCATGTCATATTTTAACGGGCTTGTAAACAACTGAACATTGTAAGACAAGTCAACTGTTCTGGGCACGATCTTGACTGCTATCGGGTTGGATCTTTAGACTTGGACTTTTTGGTTGAAATCAAGTTGGGTTTTCCACCTAACCCCCAAAAAGTTAAACTTTTTGACGGGGGGTCAACAGCAACCAAGCGATGGGCATGTTCTCACTCCCTGAGTTCAGGACTTGAAACTTTTTGGGAGGACGATTTTAGTGGTAACGCGACACCAAAGCCCAAGAAGACGTGCGCCGGGGTGTTATGGCGGCTGGACACTGAAATCCATTCTTTGAAGGATGTCCCTTTTCCTTTTCGGATCAGACCCCTTTCTGATATGTCCTTTTATTCTCTGTGGAACGGCTTGCCGGCTTTTGTGGCTGGATAAAGACATGGACATGGTCTGGATTTGAACATGTCGAATTTGACACCACGTCGCGGGTGTTGCCCAAAAATGGTGGACTCCAGAACTCGGGCTGTTGAAAAAATGATTTCAACAAACACAATGGCCTGGTAACTTGCTTTGGCCTGATGTCGAGGGTGGTTTTTTTTTGGTTGCAAGAAAACAAAACAGTGGTGAGTAAGCCTGTTTGTAAAGCACCCATTTTCCCTCTGCTGTAAGTCGCTTGCCTGTGCTTGTTGACTAACCTCTTTTTTGTTTCCTTCAGCACCACTAGCACTCAAGTTCATCCCTTCAAAAAACTGGCCCCTTTGACATCAAATCGCGGTGCCAAGGGAACATAAGGGAACCTCCTTCAAGTGACTTTTTGTCATGGGAGTCAGTTCCACTTCGGTATCACAGATTGAGTTCCGTTTCGGGCGTTGCATCCTGCACCCCCGATGGACCGATTCCTTTTGTCTGCCCAGTGGACACACAAAATGGTAAGGCCAGACACAAAGGGGTCGGTTGCCATGGTGGCATGCCGTCAAAAAGATTGGGCTGACTTCCATATACTTGGAGTCTCCTTATGACCTTTACAACATGGGTGGCTACCCAAAATCAGGGCCAGGTTATGGACCCCTTTTTTAAGGGTTATGGAGACTCCATGGACACTCCAGCCACTTTCCCACCGGCCAATCCACGAAGAAACCGCAGGTGGGGGACATGGAAAACCTTTCGGAGGCGGCCTGGAAGCCCAGCCATCCGGTTCTCAGAATCCGAAGGTGAGCCACAATCAAAACCTGGGTAGATGAAGGTTAGTAAGGAACGATCCGAGCCATAAATAGCTGCGGCCGCCTCCTTATTTCTTTACATGGTTCTGGGTAGACCATTTTTGTACCGGGTTTTGATTGTGACTCAGGTGTGGTCTTTTTCAATGGAACGCCATGGCCTTTTGGTCTTCACTTGGCTTGCCAAGTGCGCTGAGGCCGCGTTTTCGCTTTAGGGGTGAAAACGCAGCCCAAGATCGGACTCAAAGACCTGGCCTCCGCAGGGACACCTGAAGCATGAGCCAGTGGCTTATGAATGCTGATTCCGTTTGCTTGAGAATGTATGTATATATATGTATATATATATATATATATGTAGATATCTATCTATAGATGTTCTTTGCTGTCCCTTGTTGGATTTAAAGGGGATCTATCACTGCTGGACATAGGTTTATTGATTGCTTCCAGGATTCCAGGGGGCTGAAGCAAATGGAAGCACTGGCGGGTTTTCGCCAGGGTCCCTAAATACAATTCAGACCCAAGGAAAAGGTGTCCAACTGGATGTGTCTTTTTTGCGTCCCCCCCAAAATGATGGCTTTCCTTTTGGTTTGCCTTTAAAAGCCGGCGGCAGCTCCTGAAGGTAGGATTCTCCAGAGGAAGCCAATTAATAAATGCTTCCAAGTTCTTGTGTCTAGAGACTCATAAAGATAACATGCCTTTCATTCTAAACTTTCATGTCATCACTTTCCTATTCTCTGAGTTCATCTTTATTGACTCTCTTGACCATTGACATTCACTTGGTACCTTCGTTACAATGGTGTTGGAGATGAACTATTTGAGGATTCTTAACAAAACAACATCCTATATGAGCCTCGGGTATGATTTCGCTGTAGTTTATTGCTTGTGACGCCACTGTCCTTTTCGGCCAGCATCCAGTTGGCATCTATGGGCGCCATCGGGATTCTCAGTCGAAGTGACCCCGAGTGCCAAAAAATGATCAACCGTGTCTATGGGTGTTTTTTTGGGGGGAACCCCCCAAGAAAAGTTGGCTGGTTTCCTGTTGGTTCCCCTCTAGAGCAACCAAAAAATGGGTTCCCTCAAAACAGACGCACGCACATGTCTCGCAGGAAACCTGAGCATGATAAAACAATTGTTCGCTGGTTGCCTGGGGCGGAACATGGGGATGGCCAGGCGCAACTCATTGTATTTCAAACTGGTGCTGACAATATGTTGGAAACTGGCGCAGGAGATGAAAGATTAACATCATGTATCAAAGTACTTTGAGAGATGACCAGTGGCAGTGGACTTCATCCGCATGTTGCCTGACATTCGGATCGGCGCCTCATGGCCAGCTGCTGGTTATGTACAACCAGAACAAGTCTTGCGTGGATTCATTGCTTACCAGAAAGAGGCTGAGAGGGAGTACCCAGACCATCCCGATTGCCCCGACGGTGACATGCGGCTTGTTCATGCCGCTTGTTGAACAGTGACACATTGGCAAGTCCCCAAGCAGAGCTAAGCACCAGCTTTCTTGATTGAAGGGCCAAAGCCAGTCTTTGAAACGCCTGTTTCTTCCACTTTATCCAACCCTTCTCCTGGTAGTCAGATGTAGTCAGGTTTAGTGTTCAGTTCTCAGTGAGGTTAGAGAACCAGAGTGGCCTCACTTGCAAACGGCCGAACGTCCTAATCTCACTGCTGTTTGCATGTGTTTAGGTGTTTTTTGGTTCTGTTCATTTTGAGTGGGGGGGGGGGGGGCGCAACAAACAACGCTTTTTGCTACCATACCAAGGGTTGTAAGGCAAAAGCCGGCGTTTCCCAGGGAAAACCGATGAATCCTTGGAACGTCTACTTATGCGGCAGTGCGTGGCAACAAGTTACCCCCTGAATACCTGGGCTTCTTGAGGGCATTTGTCTACTAAAGGTTCATTCTCATAGGTGCCCTTGTTGGTTGTTTTGGCACAAAATAGATTCACCGAGATGACCTGGTTGTTCCATTCTTTCAGGACACATGTTTATCCTATTCTTGGGTTGCGTCAGGGGAACTGTTTGCTATGGCAGGGCAAGGTGATTCAATTCCAGGATCACCCACATCAATCGGCTTCAAAGAAATGCATCATTTTTTTTATTACTTGGTCAAATGTTGCTTCTGGTTTGGATCGTTTAGACTTTTTAACTTTTTAGGGAAACAGTGGGTGTTCCATGGAGCCCACGAAAAGTTTTTGTTTTGCAGAGGGGTCGTTACAGCAATCAGTTCAAGTATCCCTGCACGTGACTGCAAATCCTGAGGTTGAGCGGATGATTGACTGGCCGCCCTTCTGGCCAGATTCGCAGAGGGCGAGGGAGAAGGTTGACGGTGATTTTGGAGGCGCTTGGCGTCTTAAGTTAGTAGAGACGGTTAAGCCAACTGTAGGGGTTTTATAACAGGGGCAAGTGAGTTGCCAGGGTTATTCACCGCTTCCTCAACAGCCTTTGTGTTTTTGCTGTTTGACCGCAGATGTCATCAGTCGATCACCATGGAGAGTCGGGAATTTATGGATGGAGGCCGATGGGTTCCCCAACGTTCTCGTCTTTTTCTCCAGCCGGCGTACCTAGAGTGAATCAAGTCACTGTGTAGGAGCAGGGTCTTTCGCCAGCTTGCCCGCATAACTCACATGTGGTCCGTGAAAGTGGTCATGATTTCCATTTGGCAACCACACAACTTAACTCCAAATCTACGAGGGTTTGGCACAGGAGCACGAGACCAAGGGTAGAGTTGTGATTTTGATTCGTCACTGGTGGCTAAAACTGGAACAACCAATCGGACGTATATTTCATGACACGTTACAATCCCAAGCATACGCATTGTTAGCGCTGTTTTTTCTGACTGGGGGATTCCTCATTTCAGGTTTGTGAATAGCCAGGGTCGGAGCTAGGAGATATGCTCATGTCACTAACTTCTCGAATCCCTTGGGTTGCGAGAGGTTTTCTGAGGTGGGACCTCTCGGGGAGCCTATTGGGAGGGGTTCCTGGCCTTGAGCGCTTAGCCTTGGCTTTAGCTTGTTCTGGATAGACCCGCCCGCCCGTCCCATGATGCAATCAATATGATGCGATTTCGATTGCCAGGATCGGCAGGGCCTTGCAAAACCCAAAGATGGCCAAGGCAATGATGCTGGAGGCCAGCAGAGAGAAGGGGGTTTGGATGCTATTAAGGGTTTGATCTTTATCCTTTAACTTAAAGACTTGCTATCCCGCGGATGTGTTTTTTGGGGACTCCCGAAAGTGTTGGTTTTTCCTGTTGGTTTCCTTTTAAAACCGCAATCAAAAGGGTACCCTCAAAAACAAAACACCCACCGAGGTGTGTTTGCCCACTTGTTTTTGTTTTTCCCAGCGTGTAATGGCCACGAAGGGGGGGTCGCTTCGCCACGGCAAGCGCGGGCTCTGTCCGCAGCTGTGGGGTCCTTTTGTGCCAAGTGTTGATTGCTTTACTTCTTGAGTTTATGGGCTTCAGTCGCTTCTTGGGCTTGGACTGGGACCATTCTAGTTGAGAAGTTCAGACCTTTTTATTTGCGCTCAGGCAGTGAGTAGTGCCAGGTTTGTATTGCGGCTCGCCTGAAAAAATATGCAGCTTGCTCAACAAACAAGTAGAAAACTGAACAAGTTGTTAGCTCACCTGGGTTAAACGAGCGCGGGCCCCATGAAGTTTGTTTTGCTCAAGGAAATCTGTTGTTTCCAGTTGCAAAATGCCCAGTTTGTTTGCACGTGCTATGGCGAGCTCACGTTAGGCCAGAGCAAGCAAAAGCCCAGCAGGATTTGTCCATGATTGCTTGACATGTTTGTGACATAGAGTAACTACTGCATATCGAGGGGTTTGGGTCCTGTTTGCTTCACTTGGAATGTGTATTGCTCTTTGCTCCAATTTTTGGACACCCCTTTCCGCTTGTGGCCCGCTTCGGTTTACCCGTAGCGTCTGTACCACCCATCGAACTGTTTTTCAAACGAGTCAGTGAAACTAGGTACGGTGCGTGACCTTGCTGCAAGCTCAACATGGAGCACCCCTACTTAGATGGTCTGGGACGAATCGCTAATTGGCTAGAAACCCTGGCTACAGGAAAGCTATGCAAGTGGGTTACAACCACTAGCCATTTAGCTAACCCCCAGACCATCTAAGTATTGTTTTCATAAAGGATCAGAATCAAGAACCCGCGCCGAGAATTGTCCCGTCCATGTGGGGTCATTCGGATCCTGGGCTTTGGCAGGGCCGCTTCTCGGAGAGCTTCATCGAAGCGGGGGAGCGACTCTTTGGCCCGGTGCTCATGGAACAGGTGAAGGGCGAGGGATCCCAGGGCCTGGGTTTAGTTTGGCTCGGTTTCCAAGTCAGCGAACCCCTGGTTGGCTCACCTGGACTTTACTTACTTTTGGGGTTCGGACCATTGTAGTGGTAAAGAAAAAGAAAGACGGGTTCTTTGAACCTTGGGGAGCTGTTAGAACCTCACTTCTTGAGTTCACGGACTTTAGTCGATATTTGGGCTTGGACCGTTTTAGTGGTAAGCAACAAGCTCGGTGATTGTTTTGGCCCATCCACTCAGAAGTGAAGTTCTTAGCACGGTCTGCTTTTGGGTTGCGAACCAACAAAAGACAAACTTTGCGCGCGGGGAATAAACGCGGTTGCCAACGCAATCTCGTCTGCCGGTGTGGTTGCCAGTGACAAGCTGATTTCAGTTGTCCAGCGCAAGAGCATTGGCTTCAAACTGCGAGCACGCGCTCGCACAAATCTTCAAGTGATCTGCGCTACGGGTACTTGGCTGTGGGTCAAAAACAGGTACCCAAAATGGAACCTGGTCCAGATGACTAGAACCTGCGGTCCCTGGTGGTTTAATTTTGACCCATACCCACTTGGAGGTCAAGGATTTCAACAATAAGTAGTTCAAGCAAAGCAGCAATGCTGAGTGACGCATCGCCGACGGGGCCTGCAGCCATAGTGAGCAGCGGATCGGCTTGACGACGTGTGAAACCATGGTTGACACTATTGGTATATACAGGGGAGCCGAGTCATTTCAGGATATTCCAGGGCTTCTCAGGTGGTTCATCCACAGTATGAGGGAGGCTGCTCGCTTATTTTGAGCTTACCGATTGGAGGTTACGCATACCAGCGGTAGTTTGCCCAGCGCGCTGGGGCAAAGGAAATTTCGGGTTTGCCGCCTTTGCTTTTGGCCCGACCTCGAATCATCCAAAAACTGTTCAAACTGAGTCCGAGTGCAGTTCCAAAGCCGATTCGCATCGAAGACCAGCACGAAGCCATTCCGCCTCAATCCGGTTGTTTTTTGGAGGTCTTGTGGGGGGTGGTAGGCTCCGCGAAGTCCAGGCGCAGTGCTGGCGGCTCCTGGCCGTGTAGGGCGTGGGCGCTCGGAGGGTGCTGCGATTTTGCAAGGAATCCCCGCTTTGGGGCAGAGGCCGGCAATAAGATTCGCCAAACGCCGAGTTCAGAGGGCGCCAAGCACAAAGCAACCTGCGCGAGATGAAACTCTCTGAGCATAGGTTGCTCCAAAGCGCGCCCTTTCCCCCGGATGGAGGCAGCCTGCGTGAGAAAGCCAGCGCGAGAGCAGCTGCCAGTAAGGGCCGCTTAGCGAATGGCAGGCCTCTTTGCACGGCAATGCTTAGGGGATCTGGTGGTGTCCTCGGAGACATAGGTGTCCTTTTAGGGCAAATAGATGGCCCTGGTAGATGAAACCACCAGGTAAACCAGGGCCATCTATTTCTTCCACCAAAACAACCAAAAAGGACTTTGCAAGTGGTTCACAAGATTGCTTTTGGCAGCTCTTGCTTACAAGTAGCTGCTCGCAGTTGGCATCGTTCGCTAACTAGTGACGTAGTCCCTTTTGGGCGACGTCAGCAATCCGATTCACTGGCGACCCTATTGGTGCCCAAGCCAAATATAGACACCCTGCTGATTCACTCCGGGCACCTGCTGATTCAGCTGCGGCCGCTTTTGGCTGCGCGACTGAGTATGCCCTGACTAACTGGACTTGTTTTGGGGGCCATCCACTCGGAGCCTGTGATTGTCCCACTGTCCACGTGCACCTATCCGGGGGGACATGAGCTCAGGGCAGGCAGGCCCTTCCTTGCCTACAGGAAGTTAGCTTCGTACTCATCTAGGTCCCCCACTAGCGCCCTTTTACCCTTTTTTGGGGGAGCGCTCCCCTACTAAATTAGACTGCAGAGAAAAAAAAGGTACCCTTATTCTAACCTCTCTACTGGAGGACCTAGTCATGAGTCCCAGCAGGTTTGGCGAACTTCCGTGCCATCCCATGTCGCCATGAACGTGACGGGTGGCATGCGATGTTCAGGGGATTGGTTGGGGGCAAAGTGAATCGGTTCACCCGAAAGGGACACCAACACGGGATTGCTGTGGGGGTTGATCAATATCATCCAGCGGGCAATAGTATGTTTTTAGTGGTTTCCCCCAATGGCCATCCCATGTAAAGGACCTTTTGATCAACCCCCACCTGGATCATCACACATCTGAAAAACTGGTCATCCCCGGTGAGATTCCAGTTGGCAAAAGGCGCCACGATGCAAAACTTAGAGGTTTCGCCATTCGCTTGTGTTTGTCTCAAATAAGATTTGGAGACTCTGAAGTGGCGGTTTCCCTTGTGCTCCCCTTTAGACCCACCGCAAAAACAAGTACCTTGCACTTTTTCAGGCAGAACATGATTTGTTGACCATGTTGGAAATCCTCAATGCTCGGGCTGTGTGGCAGGGTCGCTGGAGCAACCAGGTTTAACAACAGCCTATGCAGTTCAGTGGGACCCCCCCCCTTGAAAGTGGCTGGTGGACGTTGCCCCATGGTTTGTGGGGCTTCATGCATCCCAGCTGCAGGCATTGGTCCATCCACAGTAGAAATCCTGGTTGAAACGCCCCAAGGCCACAGCCCAACACCCGTCTGCAAGGCACCAGTTGAATCTCCTGTGCCTTGCCATGGAGAGGAGGCGCGCCGCGTTGGGGCTGTCTACCTATCGCGCCAGGGTGTTTGGAGGTCCGAAGAGGTCAGAGGTCACAGGAGTTTCCCTTGGATTCATCAGTTTTCTTGCGGGTGTGATTGAAAGTGAAACTGCTACTTTTAAAGGTCTACGAAGTGAGCGCATCTGAACAGGTACCAGTAACAGTCAAGTTGCTTGCATACATGAAACAAATGCAAAGCACCCTGAGCTGTGCGGTGAAGTCGCGATCTAACTTGCAGAGAAAATGTTGGCCCTTGCTGAATTTTGTGCACTATTCAACTGCAGCTGTTAGATTGTTGAACGAGGCCAAGTTCGAGCCGAAGGTACACGATTTTTCGCCCGAGTTCAATGATCTTTATTTGAAATTGTGTTTGTGAGTGCCTCCAGCGGGGTGGGGGATAATCCTTGACCTACCAAAGACAGTCAACCCCTGACCAATTGAGTGGTGTTGTCTGAATGTCCATTTCCCTCAGCCATAGTTTCAGCTGGCCTGGAGATATCTCCCGACAATTTTGTTTGGTGGTACTCCAAGACTCACTTGCCCAAAGGACCTTTTGACCTTTTTCGCCTTTTTGGCCCGTTTTTTGTCATGGCCCCAACGGGTGATCACTTTTGATTTGTGGGTCGCATCTGTGAACAAGTAGAGTTGAAGCATTCGATTTGACTCCAGGTAGAACAACCAAACCCACAGAGGTTTAGCAGACATTTCCCTTGGTGGATGTGGTGGTGAAACCTTCCGGGCGCCTGGAAGCCTGTTTTCCCCTTCTGGCAAATGAGGGCGAGCTTTCCTTTTTTTTTCCAGCCCAGCGGGTGACTCAGATATAAACAGGTAATCCCAATGATGTCATGTAATTACGTGCATAGGGTAGGAAAGAAATGCAATCGCCCTTTCAACGACTAACAGGAAAATTGCCTTTTGCCTTCTATAGTTCTATTTGGGTCCACCGGCACGGGAACGCATTTGTTTGCTGAATTGGAGTTCTCTGACTCCAGGAAAGTTACTCACCTTTACGGAAATGTATTTTCTTTTCAACGAACCCAGACACTGGGCTTAAGGGAACTTGATTGCGTAGCTCAGGGGCCGATGCACTGAGCCCTGAATCTCAGTCGCCCTTGGTCAGCTTTTTCCGGGTTTTGTTCGGATCCGGCGGGTCGTCACATTGTCTGAGGACACCTGTGCTTGAGAAGGCCACTTTCAGGGCCGACAAATTGTCAATGCTTTCGTGAAGTTTTATTGTTGCCCCAGTTCGGAGACACTGTATGGGGGAGCCTTTGCTTCCGCTTGATCAAAAACCACAAAGAAATGTGGGAGGAAGCCATTGGCACTCAACTCCCTGACTCCCCTGGCTGCATCACCGCCTAGCGCGAAACACGCTCTGTCAGGAGCTAAAGTTAGATGGGCGTTGGGGCCCGGTTCATAAGTCGTTCAACACCTGCAGCCGACGGCTTCCAAAAGACCATGAACCATGGTGTTGTTGTTTCTGGGTGTCACGTCTTTTACAGGTCTTTGAACACCCTCAACACCACGTGGGGCTTCAAACACCTCCAAATTTGTGCGATCTTCGACGCTTTTTCCTCCGCCCGGCCGTTTTGTTTGGGGCAAAACTCTGTTGCCCAGAGGTGCCCTTTTTTTGGGGGTAAGGGTTGCCTTTTAAACTGAACCAACACAAAAAAGATGCCCTGTTTTTTTCCCCATGGCCACTGGGCATCTGGCTGTGGGTCAAAAATGCGTACCCAAAATGGAACCCTGATTTTTTGAACCAAAGACTAAAACCGCCTCATATCCATCTGAGAAAACCCGGCGCCAGGAACCACTGGTCCGAGCCGCACGCCACGGCGCGCCTGCTCTGGGGCCCGGCACCGGAGCTTCAGCTCTACGACGCGGAGGCCTGGAGCTGTCGGGCTGCGGGTGTTTTTCTAGAAAGCGGTTTGGATGTGGTTTTTGTGGTTCCACCCCTGTAGAAGGTTAAAAGACTACTAGAAGAGTAGTAAAAAAGGACCAACCGGGGGAACCGGTGAAATCCACAAAAGGCGCATCCAAACCGTTTCCTAGAGTTTTGTTGGCCGAATTGTACCTAGTACCAATTGTTCGCTAGGAGGAGGGCGCGCGAATCTGGGGGAGTTCTCAAAAAGATGTCGTGTTTTGGTGGGTACCTGAACTCTCAAACTACCTGTTGTTTGTTTATGACCCTTAAAAAATGGTTGGTCACTACGCAAAATAAAGGGGTCACGGACCCAGTTTTCTAGGGTCATGGAGACTCCAGGTCTGGGACGAATCGCGAAATGGCTAGTAACGCTGGTTACAGGGGACTTACAACGATTGTAAGTGGGTTACAACCAGGGTTACTAGCCATTTAGCCAACCCCCAGACCATCTAAGTAGGCCTGGACCCCCAATGGACCGATTCCTTTTGTCATTCTCAAATGTTTGGTATTTTCACTATAGCTAATTAAATTTCCAATTATGGTCAGCTTCCAGTTCATAGACTTTGTTACTTTCTAGCTTCCAACGTCCAATATCGTGATGAAAGTCTAAGAACTCCCTGGTAAGGCCAGACAAAAGTGGATGCGTCCCATTTGGGAGTCCAGGTGTTGGGGACTTGGGGACTTGCCGTAGTGGCATTCCGGCAAAAAGTTGGGACTCACTTCCATCTTCCTGGAGTCTTTTTCTGACCCCTACAAAATGGTTGATCAGTACCCAAAATACAGGGGTTATGGACCCAGTTGCTTAGGGTCATGGAGACTCCAAGTATAGGTAAGCTGCAATGTCCAGTTGGTTTGTAGAGGGTGCTTCCCTTGGTTACCTACTACGCAGGGAAATGGGATCATTGGGTTTGATCCCGAATGACTCCTAAGGAACCCTAAGCAACCCTAGAGAACCCGAAACAGGCTCTTAAGTACCCGCCCGACGTGTACCTATCTCCCTCAGGGATTCCACAAGCTGGTTAGTTGGTCACATGATCTTGTTTCCTGTGGCTTTCAAATGACATGGTTTCCAGTGGTTTTCATCCAGCCAACATTGTGACATTCTGCCCTCGTGAGAGCGTCTTTGGAGCAAAACTGGAGGGGAAAATCAACACAGCCGCAGGGATTGGTTGAATCACCCACTTTGGTATCACAAGGGTTGTTCCCCTCGCCCGTTTCGGTTTGTGATTGTTGTGCCTGGAGAAAGGGAACACAACCTTTCCACCCAACCCCCCTGCACCTTTCTCTCTTTTGTTTGAGGGGGTTCTCTTTAAGCTACCAAACAACAGGTATATACTCTTTGTTCCCCTATGGCCACGGAAGGTTTGGGTTCGGCTTCCTTTTGGTTTTCCTTCAGTGCTCGTCTCTCGTCAGGAGTTTCTCACGCCGCCCGCAGATCCGCCGCCGCCGCCCCGGGCGGACAACGAGGCGTGCGCATGCCGGAGGAGACAATGCCGGCAAAGGAATAGTCTTGAATCGAAGGCCGTTGGCAATGCCAGACTTGGCTTACCTTTTTGCTTTTTTGGGTTTCCATCATTTTACCTAACTTGCAAAAAACTTTGCCTTGTGCAGGGGGCCCAAGTCTGGTCAAGTGAGCAATGTGGTTTGACAAATTAGGATGTTCCCTGGAAGTGAAGGATTAATCAGCCCAGCACGGTTGCCAGTTTCCCAGAACGATGGAACCCACAGGAGGCTTCTTTGAAAGTGTTTTTTTTTCCGTTCCATTTTCATGTACTGGGAAGAACCCGGGCGGTCCGCTTGGCAAAGTTAAATCATGTCCAGCCCTAGGTGATATGAGCTAGAAACCAAAACCAACATCGGTGTGACTTGTTTTGAAAAGACTGATTGTTTTCATAAACCTAGGATCCCAGCACTCTGATCGATCGCATGGAGCATCAGTGAAACATTGGAAGGAGGTTCCCCCTATGCCACTGACTTGTTCAACAGTTTAAACAGCTTACCCGCTGGAATTGGGAAGCTTGAAACGTGTTGCTTGCTTTCTTCATTCCTGGTCAGTCAACCGCACCTTGAATCAATAGTTCAAATTGGTGTTTCTTGCTCTTGCGCTGCCGCGCGCGAGTGTCTGTTCCTTTCTTCGGTTTTTTCACTGACGTTTGCAGAGCAAGTGTTTGAACCTGCAACATGCTAGTGGGCTTCCCCCGGTTGAAGCGCTGACTCAAGGCCTAAAGTGGGTGTCCATTGTCAATCAATTTTTGCAGAAAGAAGCACGGGCACGGGTTTTCCCTTTTCGTTTCTGCCCGCAAGCCACTGAAAACAAGGCGAGCCGGTGCCTAACAGCACACCCATGTGGGCATTGATAGGCGCGTCTCCCAATTTTCGATGGCTTCCGAGCGCGCGCCAGTCCTACAGCCAGCCGGATCCGGACGCGGCCTTCGGGCCGGGGGCCGAGCGAGCCAAGGCCCGGCGAAGTCCCGGATACCATCACCAATTTTCGGTGACAGGGCGGGACTATGGCGGGACTGTCACCGCAGGTGGTGCAACAACTTGGATAGAAAACGTGGGGAACTTGGTCGATTTCCAGAGGTGCTAAGGTTCGAAGCGGGAGCTTCCGTTTGATCAGCTCTTCGATGCTGCGGAAGCTGCTCAGACAAAGAGACCGCGCGTCATCACCCACAAACGCCGACCTGACGGCTGGCAAGAAGTCGTACTTAGCCGACATCGGGCACCTGGATGCTTCCCCAGAATTAGCTCCCCTTTTTCCTTTTTTGCTTTGGGGTCCCTTTGGTTTCCACTAACCAGGCTAAAATATGTTTTTTGCCGGGGTCCTAATTCCAGCCTAGGATGGAGAACAACAAAGTTCAGGACGGAAGGCACAGGTTGACGCCCCTGGTTCCCTGCTCAGGTTGGCTTTAAAAATGAACACCATCACGGGTCCCTACCCCCGGGTTTGACAGACACCCATTTCCATGTGCCATTATGTGCCTAGCTGTTGGGCCCACACCTACGGGCACTGAGGGTCACAGGGGTTCGCAGCCTTACTTTGAGCTAGTTCTGTCCACTGCATCAGCGCCAGAAAATCGCACTTGTCTCTTAGTCAATCCCTATTCCACAGATGGTCCTGGTTTGCCTGCTTGCTTTGATGTCCCACAAATTTCGGACTAGGATTGGCTTTGGATCCCTTCGAACTTGAACAGCCCCAGATACTAGGTGACCGATGGGGTGCGGAACCACCCTTTACCAGTGCAAGCTTAGATTTCAGGCTGTGCCAGATGGGTGTGTCTGTTTTGAGGGTACCATTGTTGGTGGTTTTCAAAGGAAAGCCCAAAGGAAAACCCAAAGGAAATGAACCAATTTGGGGGTCCCCTTGTACATCAAAATAGTGGTCTTCGTTGGCCACTGCTATGAGTGGCCAAGGGAACCCCCTCCAGAATGAAAAAGTTGATGGCTTCAATAGGCTTTCTCCTGTTGTGCTTGATCAAACTCTTTTGCTGGGATGAAGCGGCCCATTCGCGATGTCCAAGCTTACTGAACTGAGGGACCCCGGTGTTCAAGCGGAGGGATCCCTTCGTCTCATTAGTCTTGGACGCTTGATTCACTAGCCATCATGTTTGCTTGAAGCCCTTTGAGTTCATGCTCAAAGGGTGACGCTGTGGGATATCTGGTGCTTCTTTGTGCACAAAGAAGCCAAGCATTTGAGGGAACCACTCGTTCGGTGTGTCTTTTTGCTCGGGGCACCCTTTTTTTGGAATAAAATCCAAGAGGACCGCCAGCGTCCCCTAAACGACACACTCAGCGTGAGAAGCCACGTGGATTCTGTTGAGGCCTTCCCCCACCGAGGCTTGTGGTGCTGATCTCCAACCAGACCAGGGACTCCACGGTAGGGGCGGGAAGGCCCAGACCGGCAGAGAGCCGATCCGTGGAGGTTGTTGGGTAGAACACGGGCTTGTCCTTTTTTTTTTACAGGTACACCCTGTTGGTTGGTTTTACAGGGAAGCCCAGAAGGAAAACCACCATTTTCTGGGGGTCCCCCAAAAATGGCACCTTGTAAGGACGTCTGTGGATCCGTTTTTGTGTTTTGTTTTTGTTGTTTTTTTCTTTTTTCTCCCGTGAATTGTTTTGATTTGCCAAGATGGGGGTGGTCGATCGGCTCAACGTATGGCTGGTAAATAACCAAGGTGCTAACCGGGTATTAGGACACACCCATTTGCAGGTTGGGGTCTTCTTTCAAAAAGGTGGGCTGTTTGATTCTCTGGAGCTACGAAGCTCAATTTGCCCAGCTCATTGATTTCTCGAGTATTTATCCATTGTTTGGTCAATATTTCACAGGAAGCCAAGAAGAAACGCTATGAAACGCTATTGTAGAAAGCCACTTTTTTAAAAGCCCCGCAAACTCCACTGGCCTATGGCTGTTGGGGCTTCCGGCAAGAGAATCCAACTACTGGCAGTAAGGGAACAAGGAACCTCCCACAAACTTACCGCAAGTTACTTTCTTCTTTTTGGGATCGGGGGTTGGGTGTGGTTGAGGATTGATCTGCTTGTAATTTTTCGGGCAACCGTATGCGCGCCGACGCATATCTCTACCTATTACAGGTTCCTTTTGGGTAGTTCCAACCATCACCTTTTGACCAATGGAGAATGGGTTCCTTAGGGGTGTCCTACTCACAGCCCCACCCACCCACACGCACAGACGCATACACCCACACCCACCCACACCCAGACACACGCGCACCTCCACACCCACTGTATGTTCTGTGGTTGTCTTTGGATTTCCTAATTGAAAGTGTCTTTTTCAGGGATTTCCTATGAATAAATCGGTCGAACCCCCCTTTATTTTGGGAGGTATGTGATGCCCTTCGTTTTATTGGGTACCGACATTATATGTGACAAGCCCTTCTTGGATGTCCGATCAACGTAGCAGGTTATCATCACGGTTATAACTTGGGTAAACTGGGTGCCTACTTGAAGCTTGTGATAGACTAGCTAATTTCCATCTCTCTTCATGTCTTGAAATTGCAATCACCAAAACAAAAGAAGCAAGACACACGCCTTCTCCGATATGACTAGCTGTTGCTCCCCATTGCCACGGGTTCTGCGCAGCAGCGACGCGCCCCGAATGGCACGGCACGGCCCGCATGCGCCAAACCGGGGAGTCGGAGTCGGTGCCTCGGAGTCGGTGCCTCGGCGTCGAAAGCCGAGGAGCTGATGCAGCGCCTGGAGGGCCCCAGGTGCCTCTTCCTGGAGGACAGCTGCGGCAGCGCGCTGGACGCCGGAGCTCCGAGCCGGGATCGAGGGATCGAGGGATCGAGTCCGGGAGTCTGGGAGTCCGGGCGGAGAACGGGGCGGAATGAAGTTGGGTATGTCTGGGAAGTGGGAGGCATGAACATGGGGGGAGAGATGTCGCAAAAGGCATGGGTACAAGTGTCCTGAGATAAGCGCTTACGAGGTACCCTGCCCCCTTAAGTAGAGAAACTCGCTTCCTGAGTTCCTGGACTTGAGGCACTCTTTGGGAAGACCGTGGAAGATCTTTAGAGGTAAAGAAAAGGTTTTTTTGACCCATCCACTCAGAAAAGGGAAGGGTTAAACTAATAGGAAAAGGGCGTAGCTTCCCCACTTCCAGGGATCCTTCCTAGAAAGCCACGTGAAAAAGCTCTGTGAAAGCAGGGTGACGACCACTAAACTGAAGCATCCAACTGGTGGTTGTGAATGAAACGTTGAGTGAGTCCTTACCGGCGTTTTGGGAAGCCTAAACTCGGATTCCCTCGGAAACTACAAGATCCGAGTTCCGTTTCGGACTTTCGTCATGGTTTGAACCTGAAAATACAAACGGCAAAGGGTACCCAGGATGCATTTTGGGGATGGCCTGAGGGTCCGAGTTGAAGAAAGATGTTGCATGCGCTTTAGCGCAAATGCATACTTGAATGGCGGGCTTTGCGAGGCGCCGAGCAACCCAACCAAACCCCCTACACCTCCGCGCAAATCTGTTCCAGGGGTAACCACTTGCAAGTTCTTGAGCGTTGCAGCGCAGCATTCTTCACCGATTCGTCCGCATGGACTCCCGGGATTCATTTGCGTTTACGAGCGTGGCTCGTCCATTTCGATGGTACCCACAAGTGGGAGTTGGTTGGTTTAACGGGAAACCAAAGGGAACCACCATCAATATTGAGGGTTCCCCTATTTTATAGACGAGCCTTAGAGGCAGCCTAGATGGTGTTCCTTTCAAAGCATCGCCACGGCTCCAACTTATCCCACCCCAATGGTGCAGGTCAATGCAGTTCACCATTTGGAGGCGCAACAAGCCGTTGAGACCTGAAAACACTCCCGCCGGTAGTTGATTGACGAAATGCGAGTCTTTCAGGAGACAAGACTGGACTCGTACTGTGGGTGGACAAAACGCGCTTCGCACCAGGGATGGATGCACCCACTATGAATACTGCTTTTCCCAACTCGACGAGAAGGCTTTCTCAGACCGTTCCTTCCCTTTACCCCACCCAACGAAACATATAGTGAGTCACAATGCGTAAGCTTGCGGAGGCCCACTTGTGACCCTGATAGATAACTGCAATGTTCCCTCACTCCATGAGTTCATGTACTTGATCAATATTTTGGGAAGGTCAATTGAGTTGGGTAACCCAAAAGCATGGATACTTTGTTGGGGCCAATCCACTCCCTCCATTTGCTTGTAAGTATAATATGTTTTTTTCCCTTGTTGGGTTTAAAAGGAATTCATCACTACTGGAAGCATTTTTATATTTTTCCAGGGGTCTTAACCAATTGGAAGACTCAGGACAAATAAACTGCCCACAAAACCCGCGCGAGAACCATCGCGAGGCGCTGGGCTACAACTGCCATAGCGAGCCGCATCCGCCGGAGCCTTGGAGCCTTGGAGCCCCGGGCAACAGACGGAGCGCGGGTAGTTTGGCGCATGTGGGGTCAGTTCTGGTTGTACTTCCCAGATGCGATCAGAAACTGTGTTTGTGTGTCTCTTCTTGGGGCTTTCACGTGTCTTCATTGCCGGACTTTCTACTTGATTGGTTGGTCGTAAGCAACAAGTTAGACTGTGTTGTGCCAACCCAGTCAGGAAGTGAAAAACGGATTCCCACATGGCGGTACCTCTTTGTCGCTTCTCTTTAGGGGAAGGTGTGCTTGCTGAAACCAATTGTATTTTCATGGAACCCTGGATGGGTCTTTGAGGGGGGGGCGGTCGGCGGCCACGGCTTGACCCTTCGTAGGAACTTTCCAAGAAGGCCTTTTGTTTGGTGGCTTCCGCACAAACAACGGTGAACACCAAAAAGGGTTCCCTTTATTTAGTCTGCAACTGGGTGAATGGACGTTTTCCCACGAGGCCTGCCTTTGGAAAATAAAACATCAACACCCTCGACGACAGGACACACTTGGGTATGCATTTAGATGGGCCCCAAACTATTTGATGGACATAATTTGGGTGATTCATGTCCACCAGCCACTTTTGAGGTAGTGCCCTACAACAAGCATGGCCACTTAAGGACGCAGTAGCATACCCCCTTCTTTGTACATTGAGTCAATGACCCTAAGGTTTGCAGTGACCCTTATGAACTTATGAGCAGGCAACCAGGGAGGGTGAACTTGGGCACTCCGGAGTCCATTTTCTGCTGAAGGTAAGCGTGGTGATTTGGGGACATGAAATCCATGGGAGACCTCTTAGATGGTCAGATGCAGGATGGGACTTGCAGCCACTATATAGGCACTATATGCAGCATATACACAGTGTATCTATACATATATATATATATACTATGCGAAATTGTTTGCACTTTTTGGAATTTGTCCTTTCAAAGTTAAAGCTCAAGTTATACGTTCTATGTGAGTTCACAATTCACAGAAGAGAAGTGCTCACTGTGCACCCTAATAAGGGCTGTCAGGAGTTTAGAATTCATTTAGCATTCAGTGAATAGAAAGTACGGATTTTGGCTGAACATAATATATTTAATAGGGGTTGATGTATTGGGGCGGGGGAATTAAAAGCTGGCGAAGGCTCCCCTTCTGTGATTGGACATTCACTTCTCACCGGTTCGGCTAAATAGAACCTGTGATAAACCACCGACCCCCACTGGTGCGATCGATCGCCCTGGATTTTGTCCGCACATTTTGATTGCCTAGGGATCCTTGGGGTTCGAAGGGAAGCACCCAAAAAACCTGGGGTGGTTCAAAGGAAGTCCAGAACATCCTGTCAATTTGGTTATAAACCTCCAGGGCCATCTCTTTGTTTCCTGAAAAGGACGTGACGTAAGGATTTGGTGCCCTGGACGTCATTTTCCTGTAGAAGGTCGGATTGATCACAGCTTGCCCTTTTTTAATGGAAGTGGACACTTGTGTGGGAAGGCAATTCGTCTTCCGAAGTCCTCCCGGCTTCAAGTGGAGGGAGGGTACCATGAACAAGAAGTCGGCCGACCAAGGCGGAACTGCCTCCATCCGAGCCATGTGAGCGGCATGGTGAGGGTGGCCGAGGCGGGGCACTGGAAGAGGTTTGGAAGCAGACCAGAGTACCAGCCCCTGGGTTGCAATATGTTATTGTCCATTGGTTTCCTGATTTGGACCCGGACTCAATTCGTCCGGGCTTGCTACCCCAAGGCCTGTTAGAACCTAATCGGTCCTCAAGGTGGTAAATGCACTTTGTTTGGAACTGAAGAGGACAAACACCATTTGGTGAGCCCAACCAAACCCACCCCCAACCCAACCCAATGTGCGGAGCAGGAGTTAGCTGAATGGCTGCAAAGCCGCTGCGTTCAGGGCTAACCAAACATTTCCATTTGTTCGGTTGGTGAATTCTAATCTGTAAGGGATTTCCTACTGTACCCTCAAACTACGCCATCTGGGGAATCACCCGATTCTAGCCTATTTCCAGATACACCTGCTTGTTGTTGCTTTTTTGGGGGTTCTGTTTGGTGTTTTCCCTACGGTGTAACCCCAGGGTGTTGGAAGATCCTTAGACAATCAAAGTAAAGATGCCTTGGGGGACTCAAGCGACTCCGGTTTGTCATGGGCCACGTAGGCGAGTCGGCCGAGTCGCGAGACTCGCGCGTCAGGAAGCCTGGGCGCCCAAGTTGCAGCCGCACGTGGCGTGGAGACGCCATGTCGGGATTCCTGGAGTCGGGCCTAGGAGCCAGGAGCTATGAGTCTTGGAGCCTTGCATATATATATATGTATATGTGTATGGTCCTCTCCCATGAACTACATTTGGAGCATTTCCAACATATCCAAAGCACATAAAAACAAATGGAGCACACTCCCTCCCACGTTGCCACCTTGCACATGTTCCATGTTGGTGGGAGGAAAGGTCGAGTTTCCGCGCCCACACCCCCCATCAGTGAACTTTGCGTGCGTTTCTACTGCTCGGTTTCATGCCGGGTTCACAATGACCAATGTAAACCTTCGAAACCATATGGGCATAGCCCAAAGTCCAAAGGGAGGCTCGCTTGCCCAAAGCGAATCGACCTTCGTTCCGAGATTTTCCCATGGTCTGCGTTAAGTCTGCCTTTATAGTCGCCGTTTGCTTTCAAAAGCTGATTTCACAACTGTCTATCCCCGGCGCTTTCCTCAGCATCCCCAGACCGTAAGTCGGAGAAGTCCGTGGGACATCGATATGAGCGCAGAAAGGGCCGAAAAGGCTTTGCGCAGTCACCAAAATTCAATCCTTCCTTCCACATTATATTGGCGTCATTTAAGTCCACTTGGATTCAAACCAGGGACCTCCAAATACCTTAAGGGCGTGCGTGCTATCATTGCGGGCCCGAACTGAACACAGACAAAGGAGCACAAAGCAAAACCTCCATACGATTTCACACTTCCTCCATTCTACGCTTCCGGGTTGGCCATTGTGTTGCAAGTGGAAATGGTCAGAAGCTTCACGGGGGCAAGATTGCAAGGAAAGGGGGTCCTCTTTGATGGGTGACCCTAAATGGTTTCGAATACGTGGATTCCAGGATGCTATGCACATGCTTATCCTTTCAAGCAATCAGTACACGTTTATTAGAACACGCTCTGCGGTCCTTGGGATTTTTGCGCTGATTTCCTGGACCCCCAAATTGCTCCGATTCCCTTGTTTTGCCTTACCACTTTCGATGGGTCAAAGGCAGAAGAAGCGAACTGGTACATTGGCATCCATTTGCCTTTCAGAATATATGTTTATTCTCCACTGTTGATCTTAAAGGGAAGCAATTTTACTACTGGATGTTGGTCTTAAAGGGAAACAATTTTACTGGAAAATGAGTTTCTCATTTTTCTCCAGGAGCGTATCTGCAAATGGGTACGGTCCGTTTCTCCGGTTTCTCGGAGAGAACAATCCGCCGAGGCGGGCACCCGGAGCATCGCCCAGAGCGCGCTGGAGCTTGGGAGCTCTCTCTGGGGCGCCTTCGCCCTGAATCGAATGCAAGCGGTGGATGTTTTTCTTGCTGGTGCGATAGGTAGGGAATGACCCTGGAAATGAATGTCTGGGTGGGTTAATTACTTTCTTTGCCTGCGGACCGTTCGGATGTGCTGAGTGGCTTCAATCAACACTTCTATAGGCATGTAGAATACTTGAGTATCAATACTTATTTGTGTTGTTAAAGCAAGTACTTCCGGTTTATCGTTATTGCTCCTATTCGTCTCGCACTTTTCTTATTGCACATTTATGCACATGGCCTCGCTGGTTGGGAACAAAAGATCGGGCACATCGCCAAGACGTGCTTTCAGTTTGAGCAGCATTTTCTCCAAGACCACCGGCGGAAAATGCTTGCAAGGCGACACGGGGCTCGCTCCCCTTGAACAAGCATGCCTTCATGCAAGGGGTGTACCTGGATTTATGACGAGCCTCCCGCTTAATATTTACCTTGTTGCAAGAGATCAAAGACTAAATGTTGGTTACTCTCAGTTTCCCAATGGGACCCTTTCCCATTTCTTTGGTGGGGTTCCTTCAAGAATATTGCACCATTTTGACGTGAATTCGTTGCCAAGGTGAGTCGCAAGCTTTCAGTTGCTTAAGAATGTTGTCCCCGCGTAGATGCCACCGCCCTATCAGATTGACCAAGACTATTGTTGTTTTTCCCTATTAAGACCAGGTTGATTCTGCCTCATGCCAGGCCCAAACGGACCCTGAGCCTTTGCCTGGGGGTGGCTGTTCCTTCCGTTTCCTTTCACTTTGGGGGTCCCTCTCAGCCAAATGTTTTTTAAACCCACAAAAAGAAGAATCGCTCGGGCGAAGGAATGACAGGCCAATAGAAATGAGATAATGCGACAATCTGGTGGCTTTCTCTTGGAGGTACTGTGGATGGTTGCGAAATCTGCTTCTCGCACCACTTGGAAACCATGGGTGAAACCATAACGTTTGTTTTGGTATTTACGTTGGGGAATCGACTCATTCAAGGGTCTCGTGGGTGGTGCGAAATGGATTTCGTCCATGTATGCCAATCTTCCTCCGAAGGGACCGCAGTGCTGTTGTGGCTTGCTTCTAACTGCCACGCGAAAGGAGTACGAGCGTGTTCGTAAACTCGTGTTTGGGGCCCACAGAAGGTCCCACGACAAAATATTTATGTTTGTAAGTCGTAAAAATGTGGGTCATATGTGTAGGTACATGTTTCAATTTGTCCAGAGTTTGTACCTACCCTGAGGTGCTCATAGCTCCATTTGGCTCATGGACTTTCGCGCCTTGGATAAATACGTCTCGGGTTCAGCTTCGTTCGTCCGGGAACATGGACTCGCCACATGGAGCTTTCTAGGAAACTGGAGACCGTCAGCGCCATCTTCATGGAACTTGCTTCATAGAGTGACGAATTCATGGACCACTGGCTTCACTCAAGGGTGACTATTGTGTGAAAAACCACAAAAAGAGATCCTACCACGTGTGGGGACCAGGAATATTGATCAACCCCCGCCTGTTCCTGCTACTCACTTCCTGAGTTCCTGGACTTTAGTCACTTTTTGGGAAGACCGTTGCAGTGGCAACCAGGAAGTTTTGATTTGCGTAATCAATCCACTCAGAATGTGTATATATATATATATATTAGCTGTAGCAGTTGCGTTTTTGGAGAAGGACTGCCATCCTGGGTCGAAGCTCTCAGGGGAGCTGAAGGTCTGGGTAAAACTTGCTGGGGTCCATCCTTTCGGAGTTTGGACTGGTTTTGCGAAATGAGGTAGTATGCCAATTTCTGTGATACCAAGGGGCCTTGGAGTGACAAAGTAGTTGCTGGGATGGCAGACTCTGGCGTCAGAGGAGGATAGTCCACGTCTATGCTTCTACTGAGTGCTGAGTGGGTATTGCAGCTAACTCTCCAGTCGGATCCTTGTCTTCCCCAGTATTTTGCAGCAAGCAACCCCCAAAAACTCGGGAGAGGCTCTCTTGTTTTGGGAAGAGTTTGGTAGCCATGTGTGAGCGTGTCCGTGGCACAGCCCATTGGCAAACTAATTGGGATTGGGGATTGGGGGACCGTTCGCAATTGAAGGTGATAGTGGTCCTATGTGGACCTTTTGCAACCTCACTCATGAAGGCTCCTGTCATTCAGAACTCTTGCTTCGTCGTTTTCCGACTTGGTATAAATCACCCTCCCACCAATGAACATGGAACCTGGAAGACGATTTTCCATTGAAAGGGACTGGGTCCCGAACTTCGAACGGTTCCGGCTGTTAATTCGGGCCCCGACTTTCAGCTCTTCACATTTGCAATTGCCTAAGGTTGAATTGAGTTTGTGATGGTGCCACCCAAGATTCTTTGGGGTGAACCCCCTCAAATTATGTTTTCGAGCAGTGGCGGCTATATGGGTGTGGTTTTTGAGGGGACCCCTCCCCCAAGATTGTGTTTGGTTTCCCTTTAAAAACAACCAACCAGGGGGTACTTCTCCCTCCCCCCCCAAAAAAACAAGGACGAACCACCCGTCCACTTCAACTCGGGGTTTCTTTAGTTTGGCTTAGGTCCGGAGGCGAGTTGCCCCGGACTTCCGCTGGCCGAGCAAGTGCGGGGCAGCAAGAGGACGGGTCCGAATTGGAGGAAAAAAGAGAAATCGACAGCCATGGATGGATGTTCAATCCACGTCAGGTAGGTGGGCTATAACTATGGGACAAACCCCAGTTACCCAAGTTATAACCATAGCCTACTTACCAGACGTTGCTTGTACAAACCAGCACCACACATATTTTCCAGGGGCCTGGCCCTTTTTTGTTGAGAGACTCATCCCTCATTGGCCAATTGTGTAAGAGAGAAACATCCCTGTTGGGCCATTTGTTTTTTGGAGAGAAGCATCCCAGTGGATCCATTTGCCTGTGTAGGTAACCAAGGGCTTGCCGCCCTGAAAAATCAAAAGAAACACATGGCGAAGGGTTAGCGAAGTGGCCTTGCCTGGGATCCACTGGGTTTATGATGGAAGCATCGAGGATTCGGACCAAAGGGCCGCGGTTTCTTCGGACCAAAGGGCCTTCCTTGTGAAGCGCTTTGTCAAGGCCCGCTGAACTCCCAAATTGCCCCGGTGCATGAGCGTTTGAGAAGCTTTTATAGGGCAACCCCGAAATGGTTGCCCCTTGGTTTCCCTTTGAACACGTTTTCAAAAAGGGTTCCCTCAAAAAGAAACCCACCCATGTTGGAGGGGTTCCCTCCAAAAACGACACACCCCACTGCGTTTTGCCAGGGTTGGTTGAGCAATTTCTGTTGTTTTTCTTCAGCTCGCAGGATGCATCTGGTCAAAGACCCCGATGTGCTGATGGCTATGGAGCCCCACACCGCCGCTTGGCATCCGATGGCGGTAAAGCGATCTGAAAAATGGGTGTGCCAACAGGGCGTTCGGTGTTTCCCTGTGGGTTAATCGTTAGAACAAAAACAGAACGGAGGTAGCCTCCAAAAAAAATACGGATGAGGTAGATTCTTTATCTGGGAATCCTATTCGTGGCATTATTCCCATGGTTGCATTTCGTGGTGCGAAGCAGATTTTGCACCCATCCACAGCACGATGATCTGACAGCATCCTGTTTGGAAGATTTGTTTGGGGCGCTCAAGAAATTAACTTGGGGTGATCAAAATGAGCGAATCCCTTTGGTCCATGTTTTGAACTAGTCCATATATACTACCATGGTTTTGTTCTAATCCCTCAAAAGTGATTGGTGGACACAAATCCCTTCCCATTCCCATGTAGATGATGTCCACCAATTGGGGGAGGTCATTCTCTGGGAGTTGGAGTGGCCAAGAGAATGCAACTGGTCATAGATATTGGGGAGACATTGCTTGTTTCTAAGATGGTTTCCCCCACCCCCCGAATCCACGGGAAGACCGGTGTAAGATCTTCCTTTTTGTCAAGTCGGGGGGTCATTCATGCTTGGTCCTCTTGGGGCCTTTCTGTTTCGCGTTGGTTTAGTATTGGTTATCGGGAACCTTCGCATCTCCTTTTTGTTAACATCAACGATGGTGCCCTGGCTGTTTGCTCTGTGTTTTGGATAGATTTACACAACCAAATTTGGTGGTTGGCGCATAGGACCAAAACAACCTTAAACATGGATGATTGCGGGAGGGAGGCAAAAACGCCCCCGGAGATCGACCCATTTCTGTCAACCCATTTTCCGTGAGAAGACATGGGACGACTAGATCAATGCAATTGGGTCCCGGACCCGCCGCCTCCCCTTAAGGTGAGGGGTGGGATGACACAACCATAAATGGAAGCCTGGCAAAGAAGATACTGCAAAGCAAGCTGCTGAGTCATGTTCCCTATTGGGCCTGTCTTTTTAAGGGTACCTTTTCGTTTTCGCTTTTTGATTCGGGATTTCCGTTTTGCTTTGATAGCTATCGTGTCCAAACAGTTGGCAGTCCACTTGAGAAAGCATGTTGACACTAAAGATGCTGCCCGTACTAACCAGGGTGCAACATCACTCCTCCAAGTGCCCAATTAAGTTTCTCTTTGCTATATCTTTCTAGTGCAGTCAATCTTTGCAATTTCTTTGCACTTGGCCTGCGCTTCACTTTGTGCATTTGGTGACAGACTCACAGGGCTCTCCGTTGAAGGCTCTCCCTGCTGTTTTCCGTGGCGATGTCGTCTTGAATTGCAAGGGTTGGTGTTTACTGTATGTCTGGTGAACTCACCGATGATACTACCAATATACTCTGCAAGTGTTTATAGGCTCCCATGAGTGCCTGATCGAGCTACTTTGACTCAAGGACAAGCTCCTGTTCAATTATTTGAAGGTAGTTCGGTAGCTAAGCTCAGATGCTCTTGAACAAGAAGTCCTTCCTTGTTATTGTCCCAAATCTGACAAATCCGAACCCTGACCTGAAGCTATCCTCGATACGCTGTTTGCTTTACGCGACTGAGGCGGAGAGAAAAGCCGCTGCTCGGCAAGAGGACTTGGTACTGGCAAACCTCTTCTGGCCTGGTTCTGCACAAAGTATAAAGAGCTCACTTGGGGATACAATGGGCTTGCCTTTGGCGGGTTTGTCTCAAAAAACGTGGGGACCCCAAAAGCAATTGGAGTCCTTTTGCTCTCCCTTCAAAACCAACACCAACAAAATGGTACCGGCTCAAAAAAAGACGAGCCACCCAAATCCAGTAGGCGAATTTCTGAGTTGTCGACCTCAATCAGCAGGAAATTAGGTTTCCAAGCACCAGCCACGTACGCTTGTTCAAACAAACATAAAAGCTGAAAGGATTCTTTTGGAGAATCACGGTGCCAGCTATACCTTGTGATTTCGCCAAAGTTCTGGGGCTCCTTGTTTGAATCGATGCGCAACCTGCTTCCCCACCAAGTAGCATTGCGCCTCACAAGGGGGGTCCTGGTTGGGACCCTTGCGTTTTTTAAGGGACCCCCTGACAGGTTCCGGCTGTTAATTGGTGGGAGGGTATCCTTTGTGGTGAAGGGAGCCTCAGTTGGTCTCAGTTTGCTCAAACATTTTTGTTACGAGGCGTTCGTCTAAAGGGCATTCGCCCATTGCGAGCTGGCCCGGCTCAGTCCGTTCCAATCCACCTTTGTTGGGCTTGGATGAAGATGGGAAGCCAGCAGGATACCACTGATTTTAGGCGGATTCCTCCCAAACAAAACCCTCTCTTTTGGGTGGTTTGCCTTAAGAAAAAAGACAGGACACCCACAAACAGACGCTCTCATTTGGGGCCAGGTAGTTTGCCTTAAGAAAATAGCAAACCAACAAACGCTGATTTTTGGTGGGTTCCCCCCGCAAGAAGAGAGAGACACGCCACGGGCGATTTTTGCCAGGAGCCTCCAGCCTGGCCGGAGGATACGCCGCTGGCGGCTCGACGGATAGGCCAACCAGACGAAAGGTTCCTGGCGGTTCTGGCGGGTGTTCTGCGGCTCACCATGAAGGTCCTTTAGCTGGGGATCCGATTCTTCTTTCGGGTTTCGGAATTGTGGCAAAGAGAAACTGCAGACGTACTGGGGATGGTTGCGAAATCCATGCAACGCACCACTGTGAAACCATGGTTGAAGCCATTGCTTGTTGGCATTTGCAGGGGATCGAAGCATTCCAGGGTTTCTTCGGCGGTGCGGGATTTCGTCCATCCACAGTAGTTTGGGAGCCATCCACGGCTCCAGCTAAATTTACTCCCTTACTGATTATCATGGAATTCAACACACGCACCCATTTGTAGGAACGAAAACTCCTTTTGGGAAATGGACCCTCTTTTGAGTTCCCTTCCGATAGTTTGTACGGGAGTAGTTGGGTGTTTGATTCGCCAACTTAGAAAGTGGCCAACGCCACCTGGCTTATAACCCACTAATCGCACGCTGAACGGGGCACTAAGTGGCTTATAACCTGTACAGGTTGCCAACAACTTCCAAGCTTGGCGAATCGAACACCTAGGTATCAAAGGCTGAAGGTATATATGTCCATATATAAACCCCCGGTATGAACCCCTAGTTTCTGGGTTGATTCACCCCTGCTTATGGCTTTATGGGAAATCAGGTTCCAAAGGGTCCGAAATGGCCATGGGTTCATATGGTCCATATCCTGGTGACCAACTTTGACCCATACCCATGGACCCATGCAATCAGCCTTACCAAAACAACTCAATAACCATGGTTATAACCCGCTTACCACTGTTATAAGTCTCCTAAGTGGGTTATAACCTCGGTTGCTAACCAGTATTTGTTTTTGAACGGCCGCTAGGAGGCTCCTGTGCCAATACCCTTTAAGTAGGTAGACCACCACCCCATCCGGAAGTCTTGGCCATCGACACGCGTTTCTCACCGAGGCTGTGCGCCTGGCGGAGTATACGGCCATGCACCAGGCAGCTATGGGCCAGGACCCGGGGTCGACTTCGGGCGGTGCTCCCCTGCTGTTTGTTTTCTTCCCAAACGGGGTACCACCCGTCACCCAACAAAGACACAGCCGTTTAAACTTGGGACTTCCTTACCCAGATCCCAGTTTTCATAGCAGCAGCCTTCCCTTTCGTTTTCACAGGCTGGTTCATAGCAGCAGCCTTCCCTTTGGTTTTCACAGGCTGGTTCTCTTGGTTACCTATACAGGTAAATGGATTTGGCTTAGGCTGAGCCCTGTTCCAAACCCCAGACCTCTAGTGGCACCCTTGTTTTTCGTGGTTTGAGGGTCAGTATTTCGACGCAGTCACAGCGACGGGCCGCTTTCCAGACCTTTTAGGAGACTAGAGCCCTCGAGGGGGTCTTTGGGGCTTGTAGGCTTACTGGATGTTGGGGATTGTTTCTTTTCCTGCATTGCCGAAGTGTCTCAGTTGATTCCCGATATAAATTAGAAGTCCGGCGATTGGCGAAGTGTTGGGTTGGATTGCATTGAGTCAGGCTCCATTTTCTTGAATGGCCTAGGTTGAGGCCGCAATCGTCAAGGCCTTCATCGGCCGAAAAACAAGGCCTATTTGCCCTGCGCCTATTATGTTTTGGTTGTTTTTTGTTGAGGGGGTTGTAGGGTCCTTGGATGTCGTCGTGTCACCTTGAGAAGTACATACCGCGGAATCTAAGCACACGGGCTTTAAACGCTAAGAGTACGGGCCCAGCACCACAAGTCAAGCCAAGGTAAAGACCTTATGGCTGAGCTTGGTGCGCCGCGGAGCTGTTCGTTGGTTTGCTTTGATTGAGTGTTCACCCTTTGGTGAAGACATATTCCTTGCGTGTTGTGTTGGCGTGCTTTGCACTGCTTTTTGACAGGTGTCTTCATCAATTTAAGATACTTTAACCAATCCCAGATTCTCATAGACCCTAGGGAGGGACCAACTACTCGTAAGGGGCACCCCAAAGATGTCAACCAGCTTCCCTTTTCAAGACCCGGGCGGTAGTCATGAGCCTTTAGGCCAACATGCACGCCCCGAGAATCCATTTTGGGAATCTACATGATCCCCTAAGCATTCAAAAGGATGCCCTTTTCAGCTTGCATTGCAGAGAAGCCGAAAGGAAAACCAGTGGCACCTGCCACCAAGAAGTTTCGTCATTCTTACGCGGATCGCCACTTTCTGCAGGACGTGGAAGGCCTAAAAGCCCCTGGCACAAAATTCCTGGCTGCGAGCTTAGCGCGCCAAGTCCCATGTTGGATTAGCCAAGTCAGCTCGGGTGTTGGGACGCCCTTTGGAGTTGTTCTGGAAGGCCAGCAAGAGGACGATTGAAGGAAACCTCCCATATCAACCCAGGATGCTCGCTGTGGATTTAAGGAAGTGCCCTTTGTCGGAGTTCCAGCAACAATGCGGATTGCTTTTTGGAGACAGCTTGCAGCTTGTGAACCATACAAAAAATACAGTGTGGCCCTGCTAGGAGAAGAACCCAACTGAGGGAACGTCAATCAAAGTTGCGCTTAGAGATAAGCTGAAATCAGACGTTCGGCCCATGAAGCAAATGTCTTGGTGTTCACACTGGAGCTTTGCCTGGCCATTTGTGTCATACGTGCTGTTCAATCTGACATTTAACCACATTTGCCGCAGATGTTGCCCTCGTTCAGCCTTTGGTTCCTCCTTACTCATTTTCTCTCGTCTGGGGGTGTCTCAAACATAGGGGCCCCCGTTTTGGCTGGTTCAAAGGAAAGCCAAAGCGAAAACCGGCCAATTTAGGGGTTCGTTTCTTGAGACAAGCCCATTCAGAGACAGACTGAACAAAGGCGGGGTTTGTCCGGAAAAAAAAGGGACTCCTCAAAAAGAGGGTTTGTACACTTCCAGGGAGGGGGCCCCTCTACTTTGTTCCAAAGTGGCGCCAAAAGGCAAACCTATCTGAGGTGTATAGCTGCCAGCCCTTTGCGCAGTGCGGGGGTCATGGGGACCGCCTCAACGGCATCATCACCGTCTTCATGCTGGCGGCGCCCGGCTCGGAGTCATGGGGAGGGTACCGGCACAGGATGAAAAGGTCGGTTTTTTCCGGTGGGCAGCCCTTTACCCCCAAAGTGTTTCCCTGTCGTTTTCCGGAGTTCCCTAGATTTGCCCTGAATAGGTGGTTCTGGATATCACCTGTTGGTTGCCAATTCAAGGGGAGTTTTCTGAGGTGATGTTTAAACCCCTGCAAGGAAGCGATCGGCTACTCAACAGCAACCTGTGTATGCTGGGCACTGTCGTCTACTAACCTTCATCTACCCGGGTTTGCTTCTGGCTGTTTTTTGCTAAGTGGCTAGCAACCCTGATTGTATCTGATCTGCGCCTGTTATATGCGTGAGTCTCCTTGTGGTTATATATAAGTCTGCTCGTGGCGATCTGGCCACTTGCTAGGTAACTTCACTCGGTGGGTAGTGAATAGGTTATTCTCATGTGTGAAGTGTTTTGTCGACATATCCGGTCTATAGAAACCAGCACTGAACCTCAAACACACTTAATTTGAGGGGAATTTGCTGTCTGCATTCCGCCTGGCATCTTGTTTTCCTTTTGTTTGGTAGGTTCACCACTACAAACAGTCAACCCCAAAAATATGTCGCTTTTTCCACCAGGCTCACTGGGTAACTGAGAATGGCCATGACTAATTAGGGAATGGGGGGTTCACTCACAGTGTCAGTCGGTAACACCTGCTGAATATTGACCGTGGAATCCAGAAGCTCCCGGAAAGTGCAGTGCTTTGGCGGCGGGACTACCAATCTTTGTATTGTTTGGATGCTGTGGGTGTGACACACCTGACATGCCAGAGCACTGGACTGGTGCTTGTCGTGTGAGCCTCTGGTAAGGTTGTGCTTGTTGAGCTGCCTAACCCTTCTGAACAGATTTCTGGTGAATTTCAGCTGAGCCCAACACAATCTGCCTGTCTTGATATCCGATGCCTCAAAGTAATGACCAGAGATTTGCTGCATCCCTTGATTCAATATAATTACCCATGTTGACAAATTGACCATGATGACATATCTTCATGCACATGCGAAGCAGGCAGATAGATTCCACTGCTGTCCAGCTGCCACATGCAGTCACGCTTGTGCGGCTTCAAAGCCGCGCTGCAATTGAGACGCCTGACATTGCCAGCAGCCAGGTTCCAGCACATTTTGGATGACGTGGGTGAAACTTGCAAGCCCTACCTGGGCGATCCTTTGTCAGAGGTGAGCCCCTGCCGAAGAGGAAATGTATTGCAGCTGCTGGGGCACAGGCTGGTCGAGCAGTCGAAAGGTTGCTGCAAGCTGGAGCTAGCACGCAAGGGGGATGGCTGGGATTGCGTCATTGACAACAGGAAGGCCGAATTCAAGAGCTCCCAGCTGGCATTTAACCCTTCTGGCTATAAGTGGGAAGTCACGTTCAGAGGTGTCAAGTTTGCCTATGCAGGATTCCGGGAGGCAGCTCTGTTTCATGATTTGTATCTTTTGATTTATTCACCCGCCGGCATTCATTTGCTACAGCACGATTTTCAGACCGGCAAGGCATCACATGGACTTCGCACAGGTGCACTCGGACATGTGATAAGGCTTTCCGGAAAACGCTACCAGAGCTGGAGCAAAGCTTTAAGACGTATACTGGACAAACTGACCATTGAAGGTTCTTGCAGATTACTCGCACACATTGAGCCCTGGCACCCACTTGTGCAAGAACTGGTGAATTCACTGCAACAGAAGTCTCCAAACCATGCTGGTGCCTACAACGGTGTGCCGCTGAGCAGGATGAACCCAATGCTTCGTGGTCTTCGCGTTCAGCAAATTGCATGTGTGGTGGATCAGATGCTTCACCCGCACAGCTCATTTCAAGAGCACGACGTCGGGAGCAAGCCGGTAGATTGGATCAGAGATGGTGTGCGCGTTGAAGTCAAGCATGCCCAGATGTGTTTGCACAAGCAAGGATTCAAATGTACATTTTCAGGCATCAAGTCAGCTGAAGCAGGTGTACGGCACAAGGCTTTGTTTGACGAGCTTTGGCTGGCAATTTATAGCCCTCTCGGCTTGCATATGTTCAAACATGACGGAGTATATGGCTTGACCAGGGTTGGAAGAAGCACTGCGCATGTCGGGATGAACATCCAAGTCTATGGGCCAACTCACGAGTTGTGCATTCGAAAAGCGCTGGTTGCCATGCAGCAGAAGCTTCAGACACACGGCTGCGAGCCGATCGCCGATGTGTTGTGGTGAGCTCGGTCAAGCAGCGCTGTATTTAAAGCCGCAGCAGGCAGGGTGCCGGTAGCGAACTATTTGCAATTGTAGATCAGTTGAGTGGAAGCGAGAGCGTTCACATGTTGGCAGGGTGGTACCAGCAAAAAGGGCAGCCTGCCCGCAGCAAAGGCGACACCCCTGACTTCGTGCAACGCTGAAGTCAGACCGTGCACTGTCAAAACGAGGGTGCTCAATGCAGTTGCCCTTTTTAGGTTTAACAGATACTGGGCTCCCTGGGCGGTTGTACCCCTTTGCAAGTTGGTAAAGTGTTGAATGTGGGGCCTGCTTCGGAGTCCTCTGCGCTGCATGTTTTTTTTCGCTTGTGTTGACCCCGGTGGAATACCCAGTTGGCCAGCCAAACACACAAACATGTTTTTTTCCCAGGCTCCCACCAGAACAAGCGCACTGAATTACAAGCTTCATGACTTGCCTAAGTTTGACTGGCGTTGCTCCCCCAAGGTGCTTCAGCCATCAAAGCCATACAAGGCAAATGAAAGCCATCGCCCGATTTCGGAGTTCATTGTATTCAGTTTTTCCGATCTGCCCATATTGTTGTGTCTCCCCGAAAGGTCACCAAAATGGGATGCCAGTATTCCTTGCAGTACATAATTTGTTGGCAGACACTATTTGGCACCCATGTACCCATATTATTTGTCAGGCCCCACTATTGTCAGGCGCCACATTCCAAGTTCCAGGTGCTGTTTGGCCAAGGGTCCCACTGGAAGACCAGGTGCCTTGCTCACAAGTATCTAGTTTTTGGCTGACACTCTGTTTGGCGCCCAAGTACCCACTATTGGTCAGGCGCCACATTCCTGGTTTTGGCCAGGTAGGGTCCCACAGTCTTAGGCAAGCTTTTGGACTTGTTTTGCCCCTCACAACAAAATCCCCCACCATCCTCCCTCCAGAATCCTTCTGAATCCTGCAAAAGAAATGATCCCACTTACAATCCTGGTAAGTTAGTTATAACTTATACCCGTGGTTACCAACCACTTACTAAATACCCGACCCCTTGAAGTAGGCTCCAACGAAACACCACCAGGTGCTGTTGGGTCGGGTCTTCCTCATCGACTCCGAGAGCCCGCTGCCCATGCAGCTGCTGCTGGAGCCACGAGCCCTGGACTGGCGCGCCCGGAAGCCGAGAGCCGAGAGACGAGACACGAGAGCCGCGCGTCTTAGGACAAGTTGGGGAGGACTCCCCGTCTGTTGGTTGGTTTCTCAAGGGAAACTCGAAGGAACCCCACATTTGTTCAGTTGTTGTTGTGTGTTTTTTTTTTGTTTGGGGGGGTCCTCCAAACAAAGACACTTTGAAATGAACATTCGAACGTGTTGTTTGTTTTATTTGTGCCTTGGTGGTTTTAAAGGGGATGTGTCACTACTGGACAATATGTGTATTTTTGTCCAGGGGACTTACGCTCATGGAGGTATTTGAGGGGATTATTTTGAACACATTTCCGTTTGGGTCACGGTTCCTCGATTATGAAAAGGCTTACCCATGCGAGATGACAGCTTTGACAGCCTCGCGCAAGCAAGGGGCAGTTTGCCCCGTACATCTTGCTTTGCATGCTGGAAATGATGTGTGCGGGCACAGCAAAATTCCTAGTGGTGGGGGAATTGAAGCGCTTTGTTTTGTTTCATTCAGAGAATTACGAGTTTGCCTGTTGACGTTCTGCGGAAAAAGCCTCTCTTTTGAAGGTGGCGGCCTCCATTTCCTTGGCATGTCTTGAAGTTGGCCATTGACCCCATGCTCACTTCCGAGCGAATCAACCTCGTTTGCGTTGTGTTTTTTCCTGGCTGGCTTGAACATGAAGTCAAAGGAACCCACCTAAGTGTTTTTTTGTTTTGCCTGGTTGGAGTTCAAAGGAACTCAAAGGAAACGACCAATTTGTGTGTTATTTTTTTCCGGTGGATAAACGGGGAGTTCAAAGGAAACCGCCCATTGGCGGGGTCTCTCTTTTAAATACACCCCAAGAATGTGACAAGCCATGCGAAGCAAATCCGGCGAAGGTTGCTAAAGCAGGCAGCCTTTGACTCCAGAGTCCATTTCGAAGGATTCCTTTGCGGGACCTTCCAAAGCTCAGGCCAATGCATTTCTTGCATTGGTCCTTCGAGCCCCGTTTTGGCTCATGGAAGGTGCGTCCGCTGGTTTGGGCATTGACTCCCATGAGCCAAATCAGGTCTCCGGAGGGCTATTGGCCACCGCCGGACGCCTAGACTGAAAGCCCGGGGGGGTCGGATTGTTTCTCCCTCGAGGGTCGTTCCAGCACCTTGAAAACCAGATCTTGGGACCCCTATGGTAGGTTCATTGACTCAGATTTCAACTGGCACGTTGACTTGGGTGATTTGACCACCTTTCGGGCACGACCCTAAGAAAAACAAGAAGCCTGGTTTGCGCAGGCGACTGGTTGATCTGACCATCACTGTTGGGCCATTTCAAGACTTGCTGTTCCTTTTTGTTGGGTGAAAAGTTTCCCTTCGTTTGTTTGCCCGGTATTCCCTTCGGTTTTCCTTAGGTCGTTTGTTTGGTCATCATTGTTGGGGTTGTGGCAATCTTCTGGTTGGTTTCCTTTCAGTTTTTCCTTTAGGGGTTCTAGACGTGTTCTGTTTGGTTTCTCTTCAGTGTTTCTGGACATGTTCTGTTCCGTTTGGGGGAAGTCGACTTCAGATCTGGGTTTGTCTCTAAATAGGGAACATAGTGTTCTTTGTCTTCTGCACCATCCCAAATAAGGTACTGTACACAAGGCAGACACATCCTTGGCTGCTACTGGGTCTGATGTTTGAGCTTTAACTTAGAATCATGCCAATGTTCTTCCACGGACAAAGCTAAACTTGTTGCGCAGGGGCGAATCCAAGACCTCCAGTGGTGACCGCCCGTCTTGTTTCTTCAAGGGTGTGGGCCCTTTTAAAGTCAACAAGACAACCAGGGTGCCGTTCTTTTTTTTGTCACATGGCAATCCAGTGGGGGTTTGCGGAATAGGTTCCAAGCATTTGTGTGTTTCTTGCATGCTTGGGGCATCCCCCCAAAAACATGTTGCTGTTCTCCCTGTAGTTCGCAAGTTGTCAGCAGCCTGGGATCTAAGCCAAGTTATAAGCCTCCCACTAGTGGGGTTAACCACCAGTCACAGGGTGATTTAGCCCAGGTGGCTAACCGCCACTTTACTATCTTGGCAAATCGAGCATCCAAATCCAACAGCTCCTGGACTTTATGCCTTTTTGGCAAGGCCATTTTGGTGGTACATGACAAGTGTGGACTTTTTGGCCAATGCACTCAAAGTGAGAAATAGGAACCCGATCGACTCAACTCCGAGGCGGGGCTGCGGCACTTCTCCTACCACGACAAGCGCCAGCTCTTTGAGGCGGGAGGTGGGCTTCAAACGGCAGCCTTTGGGCGCCTAGGCTGTGCTTCTCGGGGAACAGGGGTGATGCTTTGGAGGGAAATATAGAGAACGCCTGGATTTGTGTGGCCTTGTCTGGGATCAACCTTGGGCCATGCATTTTTGTTGGCCTTGACGCAAATGAAGAAGGGGAAGTATGTTTCAAGGCTGGGGTTTAGGTTTAAACGTGACCCATTGTTGCATAGCCCTAGCCCTTGGAACAGGCAAGGCCCTTCGACGCACCCCAAGACCTCATGCAGGCTGACCTGGAACAGCTGGCCTCCTTCCCGGAGCAAGTGATGGTGATCAACATGCCCCTCGGAATCGATCTACCACGGAACACGTCACCCCCGAATTAAGCTCCAAGCCACCAATCCAAGCCACCAATGAGAGGGACTCTTGTCTAGTTTTTCCTGTTGGTTTCAGAGGTCATGCCGTCCCCTCCCGGCAACAAACTCCAGGCTTTTTTTTTAAGGAACATAGTCTTCCAAGGAGAAGGGGGGTCTGAGGGTCTGTGCACCATGTTTGTTGGGAGGGGAACTTGATTGTTTAGGGTGGCAGCTTAGTCAAATGTCAACGTGTCAAGTTTCAAGGACCGTACTCATCCCAACCCACCAGGGCCTTATTTTTGGGGGTACTGGCTGTGGCTCACAAAAATACCAACATGGCACCTTGGTAAATGGAACCAAAGACTGAACACTGCGCATTCCAAGCTCCGTTTTTTTTTTGAGCCACACATCCCTGAAGCACAGGGATCCTTCACATTTCGAGAGCACCCCTGCAGCACATGCCGAGGAACTATCGCATGATCCGGTCCTTATTCGAGGCGGGACCCGTGAGCAGGCCTTGGACACCTTAGAGGCTCGGTAGCACCTCATTTTTGTGAATTCGGACATGTGGAATTGACTACATGCCCCTTGAACCAACCACAAAGCCAGACATATTCAGCACTTGGACCCTTTGCGATGCTTGTTTGGACCCGCAGAAGCAGGAAGTTTCATTGGGACCCAAACTGGATTAGGTTGTGAAATGACCCCTGACAGCACTCTGAGTGTCCGTTTTGATTGCAGGGAGTGGTTGAACATGGATGGTGTCCTCAGATTCCAGCTTGGTTCTAATCGTAGGTAGGTCCCATAGCAATCCTTGCAAAAGCACTTGCATTTGCTCGGGAATCCATCAAATTTTACTTGACCCGTTGTTGGTATAAGTTTAGGGAGTAGTATCCCTAAGGGGAGTATCCACTACCTGCAGCAACTATTCCTGAGGTGCAATGTGGGATGTAGTATGCATCCTTTATGTTGTCATATGAGTCATGTTGGTTTGGGGAGAATGCGGAGGGACTTGGGACACCCAACTCCCCATAACGAAAACCGGGGGGCAACCCAATTGTCTCGTGTCCTCATGGGGAGCTAGCAATATTGTCCGGGGCTCTACCGCATTTCCTCTCAAGGCTGTCGGACGTCTTTCTGAGAAGCTGGTTGTATGGTCGGAACATGGGACCTTCAATGTTGTAGTTTCCCGTGGCAACGAGCAAGCGAGGGCCCCCTATTGGTGTTTGTTGTTGTTGTTGTTGTTGTTGTTGTTGTTGTTGTTGTTGTTGTTGTTGTTGTTGTTGTTGTTGTTGTTGTTGTTGTTGGTGGTGGTGTTGTTGTTGATGTTGTTGTTGTTGTTGTTGTTGTTGTTGTTGTTGTTGTTGTTGTTGTTGTTGTTGTTGTTGTTGTTGTTGTTGTTGTTGTTGTTGTTGTTGTTGTTGTTGTTGTTGTTGTTCCCTTTCTGTATTTATTCATTTCTTTCTTTCTTTCGTTCTTTCTTTCTTTCTTTCTTTCTTTCTTTCTTTCTGTCTTTCTTTCTTTCTTTCTGTCTTTCCTTCTTTCCTTCTGTCCTTCTGTCCTTCTGTCTTTCTTGATGTGTTTATTCCTTTATTTATGTGTTTCTTTCTTTGTTTATTTCTTTCTAGTTTCTATGTTTCTTTCTGTCTTTCGTGTTCATTGCTTCCACTTTGTTGTTTCTGTTGTTCTTGTGTTTTTTGTTTATCTTTTGTTTTGTTTCCGCTCGCTCTGTCTTTCGCCCTCTCATTCTCTCATCCCATCTTTCGCTTGAACGCAGGCGCCAGCATTGCAGGCCGCTGCTGCCAAGCTAGGCACACGGGGGAAGAAACAGAAAGCGCGGTCAAGGGAACTTTATCCCTAAGAAGTCTGAACCGAGTTCCGCAGCAGCGTCCAATCCGGAGCTCGCTTATGTGGACTTGCCTCTTCAAGGTCACGTTTTGGGATAGGGGCAATACCCCAATTCCAGGAGTAGGTAAAACACCCTCACTCCAAAGAGCCATGTACTGCGTGTTTGGCTCAAGGCTGATATAAAAGGTGCATACTGCTCCGAAACGGGGTTATCAGCCGTAGGAGGCCCCTTTACATAGGCCTTAGAGGCGCCATCCCTTCGCCGCAACGGCGGACGCTCGCGGCCCGCCGCTGGCTCGGCGGGAGCGCGCGGGCAAGAAAACCCGCCGCTCCAAAGAACTGCGGGCGCTCTACTTGTCCGGAGACTACGTGCCGGTGCAAGGCAACCGCCCGGCATTTGCGCTGCAGGACCGGGAGTCGGGTTCGGCCGAAGCTTCTGGCTCCGGGGCACGACCGGTGCCTACGAGGAACACCTTTGAGGTTCGGTCGGTTGGGTCCCGCTCGGGAGTTATCCCTGTTCCAGGTCCAGGTAACCAGGCTGAAGATCTCGTGGAGATCGAGGTAGAGGTTGCTTCAGAAGGGTCGAAGACGGAATCGGATCCGGGCGAGTTGTATATCTTTGATAGCGAGCCCAGGCCCGAGTTGGCAGTCCCGGAGGAGGTTGAAACGATTGTGATACCTGATCAGGAACCATTCCAATTCGAACCCCCTCGAACTGAGGCTCGACCTGTTGAACCGCCTCGACCCAAGGTTTCGCCTGCTGTACCAAAGGCCAAGACCCGTCCGGCTCCCTACTCTAAGGCATCGGCACCTGGTACCCTGACCACTCAGGAAGTTGGCCTTCTGGCTCCCCGGCCGCGCCCAGCCCCGGCGCCTGTGACGCCGGCGGCGGGGCGGTCGGAGGGAGTGACTGCGGTTCGCGATGTGATCCGAGGAGTCATAGACTTCCACGGGGTCTTGGATAGGGAACACGCCGATACCCGTCACAGCCGAGGCGTTCCGGCTCAGGTTGTGCGAGACGTGCTCCACTTCCTGCGCGCTGAGGAGAACCGCCAGTTGTGCGTCCTGACGTACATTGGGGTTCACAGCTTCGCAGAGAGGACAAAGGGAGGTTTTGCGCCCACCATAAGGCTCACTTCTTCGTTGACGACGGGGGAGACTGCATCAAGAGCGCTGTCCGTCACGCCCCAGTCACAAGGAAGTTCCTTGTAACAAACCGGTTCGGGGAACACGTGGTTACCGGTTTCGGGGGAGAGGTTACTGCTATTTCCTTGCTGAGACAGGCACTTTTACAGGTGTCGTCACTCAACCTCACCGCGGACCGCCCCGAGCCCGACTGGGAGCGCCTGGAGAAGCCGTGATAGTGACTCGGTGGAGTTTAGTGAATGAGTGATCTAGAATTAGAGATTAGCTCGTCGTCGACCGGGGAGGTGCTGGGAGCTGTGGCTAGGACTCAGGGAACACTGAGCGGCGGCTCCAGCAGCTCCGATAGTCGGAGAAGGGTTCAGGTGCTCCGGCCTCGGAGCGGATCCTTGTCCACCAAGGACAGGATTCGGGGTAGGCAGATGCTGCCCGACCATGATTCGGTCGAGGTAGCCCGCGATGAGCCTCAGAGTTCGACAGCAATGCAGGTGGATCTTGATGCACGGTCACTTCACCTGACTAGGAATGAAACCTCGATATTCCATGACGCCCGCCAAACCCACACGTGCAACCAAGATGTACAGGTTGGGGCCGATCCTGAGTTGTTGTTGAGAGCGGCTAGTGAAGCTGTTGATGCACACAGGTCGGCGGCAGAGGCCAAAGCCTCGCAGGCTGTGTCTTCCGTTCAAAACGAGGCTCAGTTGATGGTGGGACGTTTGCAAAACGAACTTGAGATGGCCAAACATCGTGAGAAGAACATGAGAGATGAGATTGACACGCTAAGGACTAACCTGTTGACTGTATCCCAACAAACCCCTTCGTCGAAAGCCGGTGAGCATAATGGCACGGATGTTTGGAGCCGGATTGAAACGATTGAGAAAGCGGTTGACAAAGAGTTCAGTTCCTTGAATACCCGACTCGAGGCATTCCAGTTTGCCTTTGAGCAACTCAGTGCACAGGTTCGTGAATGCCAGGATGAGATCACTTGCGTCCGAAATGTGGTGCAAGCTTGGTCCGATGAGGACGCTGCCCAACGGCAGGACGATTGGTGGACTGAGGATCTTGTGGCCAATGCTGATCAAGATCCAGCCTTAAAGGCTCAGGACGGGAAACCCCCACCATTGCCCAAGCCACCGACTAAGGTTTCTTCGACTGAGGATCCAGTGCTGTCAGGTGGAGCTCAGTTCTACAGGATGGCCTCGGGGGATCGGGACGGCCCTCCTCCTAGCCCAGCGCCTCGCGCGGGTAGGAGCGATGCTGCCCCCTCTGCCCCGCCGTCGTTCCACTCTTGTAGGGTTGGAGACGATGACCTTAAGTCTAGGGCAAGTGATGAGGCGGCAGATCTTGAAAGGAGAACTATCAAGATCAAAGACCTGTCAAATCTTCGAATCCCTGCACTCCCAGAAACAGCTGGCTCATTCAGGTCATGGAAGAACTCAGTGATCACGATGCTGTTGAGCTATGATTTGTCTGCTGAGGCACTTTTGAATGAGTGGTTGCAAAAGGGAAGAGTCGAAGAGTTGAAGCTGTCGTCGGGTGACTTCCCGAGGTTCGATCGCATGCTGGCCGCAGCGTTGACGAGACCGGAACACTTGAAGAGTATCTTTGGGTTTCAGCTGCAGTCGTATGTTGAGGGATGTCAGACTGAAGGCCATGGTATGAGAGGACGCTTCCTGCTCAACACGATCGTCCGAGAGTTTGACCCCGACAGGACTTTTGGGAGTGTAATCTCCGAGATTGAGTTGTTTCAGCTTGGAGCGCCTGATGGTTACTCTCTTGTGGCCCTTAAGGCATGGCGAGACAAAGTCTCGTACATTTTGAATCAGTTGCCTTCACATGAGCGACCCCCAGACCGCATGATGTCGAAGTGGTTGTTCGAGCGTCTCAAACGGGTTGGTCCTTTGAGAAGATACATAGATCAAATCCGAGACTCAGCAGAAGGCACAAGAGAGAGAACTTTTGGGTTCTTGTGGGAACGATTGCAGAGAACTATTCATGAGTATCAACAAGATGCGAATGCTGCCTCTATTCAGGACGACATCCGCAAAGGCCCTGCCAAGCCGAGTATCAAGAACGTCCCAGCTACTCCTGGTTTCAAAGGAGACTCCAAACCTGAGAACAAAGGCAAGGATGGAGGTAAGGGAAAACGAGCTGACGGTAAAGGTAGTGGCAACAAAGGAAAGGACAAGGGTAAAGGGAAGAGCGGTTCCAAGGGTGGCAAATCCCCTGATGCTGCCGGTTCCAACCGAACACCAGACGTACCCAAGGGCGTTTGTGTGTATCACAGTCGAGGCATGTGCAGGCGAGGCGCTGACTGCCCCTTCGAGCACAAGGACAACACTCCCGCTGCGGCAGCTCACCCTAAGGCCGAGGCCAAGGGGAAGGCTGCGCCCAAGGCCAACGCAGGACACGGGGGAAATGCGGTGGTGAAGGCAATGGTTGCCCTCGCTACTGCGGTGGCCACCATTCCGGCGGTCACAGGACATCCGTTGGGCTCGACTAGGTATGTTGAGTTCATTGCCGACTCAGGTGCCGGGGAACACCTCGGATCTTTGAGTGCTTTGTCTGAGCAAGGGATTGATGAGGATTTTGTCAACCCTTGGATTGGATCAACTTCCAAACCCCTGAGTTTCTTGACAGGTGGAGGTCAAAAGGCAGGTGACCAAACGGTCGGATTTTGGGTTGAGGAGTTGGGTAGAGTGTTGAACACTTACATGCTGAAGAGCTGCCCAATGGCGCTGTCAGTCGGGCAGTTGGTGGCTGAGGGTTTCTCTTTTGTTTGGACCCCTGACGCTTTGCCTTTTCTGGTGCCGCCCAACGTCCTAATTCATGTTGAGGTTGATCGAGAGTTGTGCGTTGCTGCCAATCGAGTAGATCACTGTGTCCCGATCTTCAGGTTTCCTGTTGGACCCAAATATGGAATGCCGGCCCCTGCGTCAGGTCCTAGTGCGGAGCCCCGAGCGTCAGGGTCGGAGGATCCTAGGCCTGCGGCAGGAATGGAGTACCCTGTGCTCCGACCGGATGACCCAGAGGGGGCCCAAGGCTCCGATGATGTAGGGGAAGAGGTCTGGAGTGATGAGCTAGGCCCTAACCATTGCATCACTCATTTACATCGTGCGTTCCTGTGGTTCAGGGGTTTAGTTTGCATCAGGGGTTTTGACTTTGCATGGCTTGTTAGCACACTGGGAGACACGTGTGCCACATGACACAAGAATAGTTTTGTCAGCTACTGAAGCTGCAAGTGACTGAAAGTTTTGTCAGCTACTGAAGCTGCAAGTGACTGAGCGATCCGCGAAAGAAAAAGCACAATGACACAATAATAGTTTTGTCAGCTACTGTAGCTGCAAGCAGCCAGCAAAGCCAAGGCGAAGTGACAACAGCGCAGTTTGTAATATTGCGTGAAACATTGGCATAGACACTTGGTACCGAGTTTTGGGCTAACATAGCCAGGGGTGCTTCAGGAGGGGACCTTGACACAAAACTGCTTAGTCTTCAGATTTAAACGGCTGTTCCAACAAACGGAAATGCCAAAGGCATGACGACACGCAGTACGAACATATAACAGTGTCATGAATGAGTTTGACGGGACCCTTGCAAACCATTTCAAGCTGGGGGGACGCCTGGGAAAAATACAAGCCAAAAGGGTTTTGAGTCTGCCTGGCTGGGCAGGCAACGCAATTTGAAGATGTGGCCATGTCGAATAGAAGCCTTTCAAAGCAAAGCTTTCAGATTCAGAGTTTCCTCCCAAGATCAGCGCGACCTTTGTTTTCCGAAGCAAGCCGATTTGTGTCGGCCTGGTCTCAGGCACTAAGCTCTAAGCAAAAGCCGCTCTGTGAAAGCTCGCTAGCTGTCACGCGTCCACCTGCAAGGGTGGGGCAAGGGTCAGGGCAATAACTATTGGGAAAACATGGCCTCAGGGTCCATATCCAATGTTTCCTCTTCTATTTCTTCTTGGTCTTGGGGAGGCTCAGCATCTTCGCCCTCCACATCACGGGCTTCAGCATTTGCCCCTGTTGATTTTTTCATGGCCTGCTCCACCATGCAATCCTGAGGGTGTCAGCAACGAGTGAAACCCTGTTGAACCCTCTTAACCCTTGAGCCACAAGTTACAAGTCCATGTTTAAATATGGCCCCCCCCCTGCCCCGGATAAATGTTTCCTCAAACAAGTCCTCTTTTTGACAACTTGGACCAGAATCAAGCAAGGCCTTGCTTTGATCACGAAGGGCTTGGTTTCTGCGAAAAAAACATGTTTTAGCTTCGCTCAAAAGAAAGTGGAGCACAAATTCCGGAACGATCGTTTAATCTCAACATGGGAAACATAGTGGACATGGGCAGGTCGCTCCTCAAAGGTTCGAACTTGGTTAAAACTCCCATGTCGCAGTTTGAGCCAGGTGGGGTTTGATGTGGGATTTGAGTTTGAACCCTAGACCATCCTAGACCCTTTGCTGTAAATTGTGTTCAAAAAAGAGGCAACGCAAACAGGGTTTCCACATAGCCGGTTTAAACTGAATCTTGTTCGGGGGTGTGGAAGCTTGACATGATTGATCGGCCCAGCTGCTCTCAAGGTCAAAGCAGCGGAAGTATCACCCTTTGTCTTGACGAGTTCGCATCGAACCGCTTCCTTAGCAAAACACGCATTTTCGCATTGAGACCAACTCATAGTGCCTTGCTTTGGACCACTTCGGGACCCGGTTTGCAGGGCAAGTTGCAGCAACCGTTTCCAGTGTTGCATCATCGATGCCTTCCATTGGCTTAACCTCAGGGTGAAAAACATAAACGAAAATCAGAAAATCAAAAAACATAAGTAGCACCAAGAAGCACCCATCACCTCCCGGCCATTGACCTTGAAGCCCCATTTTCCAGTGGCCTTGTATTTGTACTTAGAAACTTTGACATGGTCATCTGTGACCGCGGCCGCCGGTCGTTTCATGCTGGGCGCGCTGGCGCCATCATCATCTTCCGCGGCGGCGGGCTTCTTGGCAACGGCTTTGGTTTTCGCCTTCGCCTTTGGCTTAGAACTCTTCGCCTGCGCTTTTCGCTTTGGCTTTGGCTTTGGCTGAGGGTGGTGTGGCTCAGGGTCTGTTGGTTCGGCTGCCACTTTGGGTCTGGCTTTGGGCTTAGTCTTCGCCTTTGCTTTCGGTTCCGGAGGGTCAGTTGGCTCATCATCAGAAAGGGCCGTGATGGCCGGCAAAACCATGGCACCTGCGAAGTGTTCACGAGCCAAAACCCTCATCAACCCTCACATCAAGTCCTGATCCACAAATCTTTGAGGGAGCAGTTTGAGTCGTTGAAGCAAGCTTTCAAACCCAACGTTTTGAAACAAGCCCTCAAATGGGAGATTGTCAAGCTATGAATCCACAGACCCTCAAAAACAAGCTTTGAGTGTCAGGTTGCCACATGTCTCACAATTGTTTTCCGAAGCTGCGTTGGTGCGTGTGTCAGGCACGGACACTTGGTGTGTGTGTGACTCCCAGGAACCACCCGCATGATCATATGAAATGTGTGTGTCGGTCAAGTCCGGCTCTCATGCGATGCATGTTGACTCATTGTCATGCTCCCTTGCGCACACACACAAATCCTACTTGCGCATGCGTGCGCCTGCTAAGTAATCTTGATGGCACTTGCCACCTTCAGCACTGCCTTGCAGAGAAGACAAAACTTCGGCTTGGTTGGAGCAACGGTTGCCGGAACTTCTTCACCCACCTTCACCTGTCGTGGTGCCATAGGGGTCAAAGCCCAAACTGTTGCAACATGTGATTTGGAAGCAAACCCTAAGCGCTCATACTTTGTGGGAAAACCAGCAATCTTATTCAAGCTGCTTGCCACACTGGCAAAAAACGCTTCTGGGAACGTTAGGCAATTGAAAACGGTTGCCATCAAACTGTTTGGGGCGACAAGTATTTTACAAAACTGTTGCGGGGCCATCTTGGCCGATTCTTGATTCAATGATGCTTCAAAAAGATCACGCGACCTAACAAATTGAGAGAGCAACCCAACCCCGTGCCTCCCAGATGATGCCACAATCCTTGTTTTTCGGGATGCTGGCAAACTTGTTGCACCACAAAGCCCCGAACTGCGAGGCCCGCAGTTCGCCAGCGCCCTTTTCCTCGGCGGTGAGCTCCTTGGGCTTGAAGGCGTTCACTTTCATGCGAGGCTTCACGGTATACCGGAAGCTCATGGGCCGACTTGTTCCGTCGGTGTCAGCCTGAATGGTGGGGTCAGCAAACAACTTAATCCAGAAAAAAACGAAAAACAAAATACAAAGTTAATGGGGCTCGACGGCCATGATGGTTTTGAGTTGAGTAAGGAACGTTGAAGTACGAATTGGTTTTCTGCAGAGCCCAAACTTCGATCAACACAATTGTCATTGACAATGAAATGGCACCCTCGTGCCGAAACCAGTTTGCAAAAGCGACAAAGCACTTGGCAAGCGGCAGTTTTTTTAGCATCCAGGTCATGATCAACCACCTTGCTTTCCGTGACCCCCCTTTCGTGCGTGATTCGGCACATCACATCTGCCACAGTCAGCATGTCTTTGGTGCCACTTCCGCCAACCCCTGGGAGTAGGGACACCAGCTGCATGTCGTCCACGATCAGCCAAGGAATGTGGTCCTGCGACTGGCCCACCGTTCCTGGCGCGAGGAGGGAGCTGCTGCTTTGCAAACGGAACTTGGCACAAGGGACCCGGGCCTGATGGCATATCGGCGAAGGCCCCAAAATTGAACCCAAACATTCCCCAGCAGTGAGCGTTTGCTCGGCGGTCGACTTGTTCAGGATCCACAGGTCCCCTGATGTAGTGAGGGCCACGGTCAAAGAAGTGCATCGGGCGATGGTGCAGGAGTTGGCCACCCTCGGTTGAAAAACGTGCGGCCTAATGGTCTAAAAATTGAAACGTGTGATATTTGGACAATTGGCACAGGCAGTTTCCTTGGGTACTAGGAGCTCCAAAACCGATGGCAGAGCTTGGCAGTGGGAAAAGAAGTAGGGATTGTGGTGTAGGTGCATGTGGTTTGCAAAAAAAAAGGAGAAGAACCCCCACGAAAAAGCAAGGCGCGTGTTGTTGGTCTCGAAGTCGTTCAGGGTCACGTGGGAGAACGTCCCAACTCTTGCGGTGTTGGGGGGGTGAGCGTCGCCCCAGTCTGGGCTCGCCGATGTGCGTGCCGGCCTGGGCGGTGTTGGGCCAGACCCAGCGGAAACCTGAGTGGTTGGGCGAGCGCCTTCCTTGAACTTGAGGGCAGTAGCCAGCGCGGTGTTCTTGCCAAACGATTCCTCCATGTCTGCCAACGCAGAGCTGTGGGTTGATGCGTACTTCTGCTTCACGAGGTCGGGTAGCCTCACACTAGCAAGCAATTAGGCTTGCAACCCGGACGTACGAATTTTGAATGAGATTCAAACTCTGCAATCCTACAAAGGATTGTTCGGGTCTAAGGCTTGGCCATTGGCCACCGACACCACTTCCAAGGATGGCAGGGGCACAGAGAATTGGCTTTCCGGCCGCGACGCCGGTCCGGCTTCCGAAGAGGAATCCCACCATTGGGATAAAATCCGGCCATTCATCGTTGCCCGCACTGCATCGCAGCGCGCGGAGTCATCCACATGGAAGACAGCCATGAAATATGTCTGCATCTTTTGGCAGTGTGTGGTCTCGGTGCCCCCCTGCAGCTTGTTCAGCTGAAGTTCCCACGAAGCAGAACTCCACTCATGGAACCTTTGTTTCCGTTGGCAACACATTCAAGCGTGCATGGATGCCCGACACTAGATAGTGAACTAAGAAACCTGTTTGGCATGGCGTCCACTATGAGAAGCGGCTGGTTCTCCTGAATGTCCATCCCTTCAAGCAGCCCATCCAAGATTGCGCGGCAACCTGCCACCCCACGTTGTTGCACCTGAAATCAAGAGTTCTCAAAAACGGGAGCAAGTTGTCCAAGAACCATTTTGAGTGGATTTTGCAACGGGTCAACAAAACCTGTTTTGCCAAAGCGCCCGCCAATGAGGAGCCAGTGGCTTGTCCGCCTCTGGGTTTTGGAGATCGACTACGCGAGCGCGCGGAACTCCTGCAATGTTGCCGAGCAGTGCCCTCGACTTTGCAAAAGGCGCGGTGTTCTGCGTGGCGCCCATGGTCCCGAGACCTCAATTGAAAAACACATGTGAACCATTGTTGGCAAGGTGCAGGGAGAAGTTCAATGATTAAAAGCTACGGCGCACTGTTGCGATGTCTTCCTTCTGTCGCCAGCATGGTCCGAAGTGTTGAAGGTAACCGAGATCTCATACAGGTCACCAATCCTGAGACAAGCAGCGGCATTTTGACGGGGTTTAAAGCTTGATGAGGTTTGAGTCTGATAGGGTTGAGCTTGTCGAGCATGTCACACGAATTGTTTTGGACCCAGGATGTGACAGGGCTAAAGTTTGACAGAGTTGAAGGTGTGAAGTTTGCTAGGGTTGGAAGTTGGCAAGGTTGTAGCGTGATAGGGTTGCGTCTTGAAAGGGAGGGTCGCGACGGGGTTGGGGCTTGATCGGGCTGGAACCAGTGAGACTGGGGATTTGGAGTTGGATATGGTCGGAGTTTGATGGCTTGATCCACACGGGGGTTGGAGCTCAATAAGTTGGATAGGGTTGGGCCTTGGTAGGTTGGATAGGGTTGCAGCTTGGTAGGGTTGGAGCTTGACTGGATTGGGGTTGTAATTTGATGGGTTGGATTTTAGGCGGCTGCGGGTTGAGAGGGGTGGAGCTTGCTAGGCCGGAGTTTGGCAGGATTGGAGTTAGGGTTGGAGTTTGGTCGGGTTAGAGTTAGGGCTGGAGTTTGGTAGGGTTGGAGTTTGATAGGGTTGGAGTTTGATAGGGTTGGAGTCTGACTGGGCTCAACTTTGGAGGTTGGCCGGTTTGGGGATGGATAAGATTGGGTGTGAGAAGGGCTTCAACCAAGAGTCCCCATAAGCTTGTCCTCAACCAACCGCCTGTTCTTCACAGTTGTGCTCCTGCTTGTGCTGGAGTGCCACTGGGGCATCATGACAAAGGCCACTGTAGAGGCGTTGCCACTGTACACTGCCTGGATAAGGCTCATGCATTCGTCCACTGCCAACAGTCCTTAGACAATGGAACAATAAACTCAAGTAAATAGAGCCCATCACGAAATCGGAACTAAGTCTATCAAGAGTCGGTTTGGCCACAGGGTCAGGTCAACGATGATGATGGTAAGCCTGGGAAACCGAACAAGTGTGAGAAACCGAACAGGGTCACTCTCAGCCTTGGCCCAGCCAAGGAACGTGGATGAGCCGAGCTCGGCTTGCTTGCGAACCACTTCACCGTGGAGGCCGTTCAGCGTTGACAAGAGATGGAACTGGTGTTTGTCCTGCATGAACTTGTCGCATGCCTCCTTGCCCCTCTGAAAGCGGCTCGCCAGATACTTGATATCCAGATCGCCCTCAGAGCAAACTCCACTTGGTTTAACAAACGTTGGCCTGATCATTGAGCCGGAATATGCTTCAATTTTGATGGTGATTAACATCGTGCCTGTTGACTTGAGTGGACGTTGAAGTCCGCGGCCCATTTGTTCAACTTGTCCATGTCGGTGGACACACTCAGCTCCAGCTGCTTGAACGTTGTTTGTTGCAGCTGCGCCGAGAGCCTTGGTAGGTCAGCGCCGCCGAATCTGCCTGGACAAGACGCTGGTTGCTGCTGGGGCGCTGGGCTGCCTCGGTGACTTTGCTCTCATCAACCTTCAAGGTGCTTGGCAGGCGCAACCCGTGAAACAAAACCATACAAAACCCTTTCAAAAAGCATTCAGACAAACGTTCGAAACACCCCCGTTCGAAAAAGACCCGTTAAACAAAACGTGCAAAAGACCCGTTCAAAAACCAAATGAAGAAACATCGGACTCGTTATGGCCAGTATCAAAAAGCCCATTCAAAAACGAGCCTGTTGCTGGTACTTGGCGATCTGTGTGGCAAAGATGGTGACCTTACCCAGGTCCGCTGGGGGCACAGAAGATTCCAGCATCACCGTAATCTCCGCATCCCCGTGCCGAAGCAAAAACCTGACTGAGTCGCGAGATTGTTCAAAACGGGTGTTTCCAATTCTAGAGTGATGCACAAGATGGTTACGCGCGGTTTGCGTGAATGCTGCAAATGACGCACGTGGCTCCCGATCAAGACACTTGTGAGTATTCATTTGAATCCAAACGGAAAACCGATGCACATGTTCCGCATGGTCCAACATGTATATGCACGTATATTGCTGACATGTGTTTCACTGATTTCGAAATTGGGGTTGGTGCACATGGTATGTAAGATTCCAGACCGAGTTTGATGTCCGTGTCTAACGTGTTTCCGAGCTTGAAACTTCAAGCGCCCACAAATGTCTGGGGGTTGTTGGTAATGGGTGCCGTTGGAAAAAGCTGGGCGTTCTAGCACGAACCGCTGACAAACTAATGTGAGGTAGTTTGGTATGAGCCAGCAAAATCTGACATCATTGCACGTCCCTTGACACTGTGTGTGTGTGGTGTCGTCTCAGGGCATGCCAGCAGTCCATGCCAGTTGACCCGATGTTGCGTCGTTTTGCGATAATTTTGCAGCCAAAAGTGGCCCGGACACCAACATGTTTCGACCAAGAAGCGAGGATTTGCGCACCACTCCCCCGCCCAGGGCTTTGATATGCTTTAGGGAATGGTTTGAAGGGTTGTTGAACACAACAGTTCACAGAAGACTCAACATGTAACCGGTAAACACAACAGTTCCAACTTCTAGGGGTCTTAGCCGGTTTGCGGCACAAGTAGTACGAAACAGGAACAACACAATCACCAAAGCACATTTCTGGGTCGATTGAAGCCGAAGTAGTCAGGATTGACGCACACGTTTCATCCAAAGCAATACTGATGCAAATGGTTGGCCCCAACCAAACTAAGTGTCAATGTTTCCCGTCGTGTGGAGCCAATTGCAGACCAAAGCAACACCTTCTCGATGTCTGCTGTCACGTTCTGCAGAAAGCTCTCAGGAACGGAGGCGGCGAGCTGCGCCATGCAGGCCTGATAGCCACCGCACACGCGATGAAGATTCTCCTTAGTTGTTGGTTGGCGCCCCATAGAAGTCCCAAAAAAAGGCACACTAAATAAATGACGCTTCTCCTCAAACAAGGCACCCTGTCAAAACAAGAGCTGATGACTGAGCTGCTTTGATACCTTCATCCCCGACCGACGCAACTTGCTTTGCTGGGTGAATCACGATACTAAAAACAAAGCGGCTTTCAGTTGCAAGGGGTCCACCCTTAACCCAACCCGCCACAAAGACTATAGGCAGACAAAGGTCCAACTCCTTCTGGTTCCAAGCCTTGCGCATTTTGGGGTTGAGGGAAAGGAAGTCTTGGCCCATTCTGGCAGTCAACAATCTAAGAAGCTCGGGTGTGTTCGAAAGGTGCCGCTCCCATGGTGCCAGTGGGCCTGATGCTGAAGTGTAAACTTCATTGAACACCCCGTGCGCGATCGCCTCGTGCGTGATAAACTTCTGCATGCTGTGCTCACGCACCAACTCGGTGAGCTTTTCGCGGGTGGGCTGGCTCACATTCCTCAAGAGGTTGATGGCTGCTTGGGCCTCAAACCGCCCAATTTGCATTGCCGCCGCAAAACTGCTGGCGTTGGTGTACTGCTGGAGCGCCTGAACGGAAGCGTCGCCCTGCACCCCTCCGCGCGCCATGAACTGAAGCTGGTGAAGCAAGTTGAAGCAATTTGGACGCCGTCTGATTGTGGCACTCCCAAGGGTTATGCCTGTCAGCTGCGTGGCTGATTCAGCAACGTGGAACAAAACCGTCGAGCGAAAGAAGGTGGCCTCTATTGGTGCTCACAACCTTGGTGACATCGCTGTCCACTGCCGTCGCATACACCACTTCGAATGTCCTTAGACACGACAAGGCGAGATGTTCAACCGGCCAATCAAAGCGCAATCAAACAGCAATCCGGATAAAGCCGGGCTTCTTTGCAACATCCGAAGGAAGCTCCTGCGGTGAACGCCAACGCGTTTCGTTTCAAGCACGCTGACAAGCCCTGCCTCGAGAAAGTCAGGGCACTCAAATGCGCACCGAAGGACAGCTAGGGCGCATGATGCTCTGTTGAACCCCTTGACCACGAAGGTGCACTGAGGCTCCAAGAGCGAGCAGTCCCCGTCAACGGGGTCGAATTTTGCCCGCGGCGACAACAGCCAGGCATCAGAAACAGCTGCCACGCAGAGTTTCTCCGCACCGGGTGTGTCCGGGTTTGTCACGAACCCTTTGTGGGCAATCAGCTGCGCCAAGAGGCGCTGCACTTCCTGCGCACGGCTTGCTTGTTTTGAAGCGTGTGGCCAGCGACAGAAATCCATTAGCTAAGATTTTGGCTGGGTCGGTCGTTCCACGAAGTCCGAAATCGCTTCGGTGAGGAAGCATCCAAGGTCTGAGGTGGTGTGCTCCGGGTGTGTGCAAGCCGCCAGGGGTGACATAGGTCCTGGGAGAACAACGTAAAAGGCCATGAGTGCATGATCTTGTTTGCTGGGGAGCGGGCAAGCTGGGGTCAGCCGGAAACGTGTTTTCGATCCAGGTGTAGAACTTCAGAGCCTCATCCTGACATGTTTGGAGTCAAGGTTGATGACGAAACTTGTTGACACACAGTCCTTGTCAGCCAACACGTTGCTGAGGTAAAGGTCGAAGGTTGGAGTGCTGCTGGTCAAAACCTTATCCCTTAGCTACGGAGCCATTTCGCTTCGGAACCAAGTTGATTGGGATTGCCACTGAATGTGCATCAAAGTGACGCCCATTCCTCAAAGGCTTTCATGTGGGGCATGCAGAGCACATCCGGGGACACGCTCGGCAACTCGTTTTTCTTATCCCTCTTTCCATTACACGTTGGCCCCGAAGAGATCCTCTTGCGAGGGGGCATGTCCTGCCAAACCAGGCTGGCCACTCGCGCTGCGCTGGGTGGCGGACTGGCCTTGCGGGCGGGACCACGCTGCCAGGCCTGGCTGACCAGGCCCCATTTTGTGCCGAGCTGGGTTGTCGCCCCAACGATTTGTGCCGAGCCCCACCCTCAAGATCTGGATTTTGTGCCGAGCCCCACCCTCGACATCTTGGTTTTGTGCCGAGTTCGGTTGACCGACCCTTGATTTGTGCCGGGAGAGACCCCACCCCTTCACAAATGGCACCCTGCCCCAGCAACCCCTCCAAGACCCGAGAGCTGAGTAGTATAACCTGCTTGGAAAAACAAGGAAGGGGATACGGCTTGTGAAAAGGCGTCACTTCTGTTCCTCCATTTTGTGAAAGGCCATTTGCTCTCAAAAAGCGTTAGGGGGGGGAGCTCCTTTTTGTGACCAAGGGCAGCCTCCCCAAGCACGAAACCCTTTAGTTTGCGCAAAATCTTCAAGAACAAGGGCTGTTTTTTTCCGGCTGATGGAAATCAAACTTTCTTGTAGGTTTCGTGCCGTCATCCACCCCCACAATTCACAACCTGTGGTTTGTTTTTGGTTGCCAAGTTGAGCCGAGTAGGAGCTGCACAAATGGACTCACAGGGAAACCGAGCGCTTCTCAAACTCACACAAGCCCCCCCAAAAGAAGAAGCGCAGTTGTGGGCATTGCCTGCTTTGTTGTTTCTCAACTGCCTGAACCAGTCACTCTAAAGGAATAAGTTCAAGCCCTCTCAAACAAGGCTTACAATCCTGCTTCTGAATTTGAGAGACCGTTCACAAACTCTAGGTCCAGACCAAACTCTTTTCCCCCTTTGAAATGATCAGCGGCGAGCGAGCGCCGCAGCATCATGAGCAGCCCTGGAAATCCTAATGGCACGTTGGATTTCAACCCCCTGCGCCCAGAGTCGGGCAGCATCGCTGTACAGTTCAAGGCTCTCTTTCGAGCGCTTGTAGCGGGCAAAAGCTTGTCCTTTTGGCTTGTCAGTGAGCAAGGCCAGGTTGTTCGGCGCCTCATGTGGCAAGGTAACTGGGCGACATACAAGGAACTGCATGAGGGCGGCGCAGCTTCAAAGGATTGGGCGGCCACAGGCCCTTCTCCAGCAACCCCAGCACCAACTGCAGGGCCAGGAGCAAGTAGCGCCCTAGGGCTTTGGCAGGGAAGCAAGCCAAGCAAGGCCGAAATAAGGACCGCGCCAGGACACGTCTAGCAAGGGCGTGTTCAGATTTCTGCCCTCGGCCAAGAGTTCGATGGATTTCGCTGCCCTGTGCAGACGGAACGGCTCTTGGCCTCGGAACAAGAAATGGGAAGAATGTCACACGCCGCACTCCGGACATGAGGATACGACGCAACAACGCAGCCAGCTTCACATAGTTTTTATTCTCTTCAGACTCGCTGTTGTGCTCTTCTTGCACGTAGACTGGCATCAGCTTGCAAAACATCAATCAAGAGAACAACAACTAGAACGTCCGGCCTGGCGGGGCGGCGCAGCCCACAGACTGCACGGTTTCTGCAGGAAGATATCGAAAGCATTGTAGCTTCCACTCGGGATCGGACATGAACTGCTTCGACCTGCAACAACACAGGGCAAGACTAAGACGCAGGCAATTTAACAGGGCCTCAAGATGACATCAGACTGGTGCCAGGGAACGTCCTTCCTGCTCCAGAAATTGTCGGTGATGTGTTCGCGTTGGAGACCTACGCTGCAAACAAGTGAAGGACCAGGGCGAGGCAAAACGATTGGCCACTCAAATGCGCAACGGGGTCCTGAGTCACAGAAGCGTTGCAGCTTCATCAAGTGTGGGGCTCCAGGCCCTCCGATTCCTTTCAGGTGACAGTTCTGGAACACGCCCGCGAGGAAGTGTTTCCTTGGAGCAGCGGTCAAAGGCATAACGTGTGATCAAGCGGTAGCGTTGCAAAACACACCAGGAGAAAAGCCAAGGAACCAGTCTCGATATCGAGCAACAATCTTGACTTCACGGTGTGGCTCATGTTCCCGGACATGAGGTTGCTGAAGAAACTCTTCCATTGCCTGTTTGAAGCTGTCCGGATCCTCTAGAACAGGATATCGCTGTAACCAGTTCGACACCACACTGAAATAAGCATCGATATCTTCATGGCTATGGCCACTGGTCAGGCATGATAAACTGGCTGAGCGTATTCGGTGCGTTGCAACTAGTGAGGCAAGCAGCTGCAGACAGCAGTTGTTCTTGCCCTCCTTGGAGCAATTGTCGGCTTGGACCCCGACATGCGACATACGAAGGTCCAAGCCAAGCGAGTGGAGCCTCCCAAGGGTGTAACCTATTAACTCGGCGCTTCGCGAACTGTTGCAACTCACGTTCGGCGGCGAAAGCGATGTGAGTACATAGTATCCATGAACGATAATTGTTGTCGAAGCCAGTCGCGGCCGGTGCACAGCCGAGAACTCTTTTGCTTGAAGGGTCTGTGACTTTGGCCAGCTGTGCTTCGCCTGATCAAAACTATCGATGATGATAGTGATCTCGTGTGGCACCTTTGTGATGGCCCCGAGGCGGCTTAGACTCCTGCATTTCCAATAGACCTGGCGGTCAGCATACTGACGTCTTAGATGTTGCCGGAATAGCTGAAGCTGTGCAAGGCGTGCTGACATGGTATGCCCAGTGCATCGAATGATGACACGGTGTTTTATACACGTCGTGCACTTGCTGTGGTGGGTTGAGGTTCGAATCCTGAGCAGATCCATGAAGGAATCCATCCATACCTAAGGAAGCCATCGTCGCATGAAAGCAAACACTCAAAAGTCGAAACAATCAAGAACAAACTCGTTGCCAAATACTAGGCGAGGGACATCAGCGAACAATTTGTAGCTGAACTTTTCTGTAGGGTTCTGAGCCCGGAGAAGTCTCAAATAGTCGTGATAGGTGCCCGGCGGCAAGTGTCGGACCTTGCTCCGGTCGAGGTTGACAGGGTCAATTTTTCTGGAGGCTTGACGCGGCCGCTTGTTGGAGTTCATGTTGTCTGGTAAGGACTCTGCTGCCGTTTCATAGAGGAACATCAGAAAATCGTGCACCTTTTGTCGCTTGTCGCTTGCCGGCCCCCTTGCACGAGGAACACATCGAAGGTCAAACGGGCACTGCTCAGAACCAGTGGCCACCGCTTTGTGCATTTTGGCAAAGCGTTGCTTACCAACCCCCATCAGGGCCAGAAACCCCCGGTTGCACACTTGCTCGCCGAGAAACAAGATGTGAGTCACACCACGGCAGGTGGCAGGCGCTCTCCTGGCGCTGGAGCAACTGGAACACCTGACGGCTGGTGTCATGGACGCTTGGCATATGGGACAACGTGATGTTGCTTAACATGAGGAACCTGAGCCTCCTGCGTACTTGTCCTGCTCCAACTTGGTGAGCTTGTGAAACTCTTTGCGGGCCCCGATCCACCTCTCAAATTGGTCCCTCAAACGGAAAGGCCCCAAGCAATCGCTTTTGCAGTTGCATCTCCTCCCGACCCGATGGCGAAGGGCATCTACATCAAGCGGAGCAAGGGATTTGGGTTGCTTTCGCTTAGCCGGCTTCTTTCGACTAGGAAGCTGCTGAGAGGTGCTGCTGGCCAGCTGCTCAAACGGCTCCTCGTCACTCAAAGAGCAGATTGGGGGCAATGGGTGAGTACCTGTCAACAGGCGATGGCTGCTGATAAGAAATAAATCAAATGAGTTTTTTGAGGGGAAAACAAATATTTTCCTTGTTGTTTGCAAGGGGCAAGAAAAGGGCCACCCTTGGCTTGGGGGTGGAGCCTTTTTTTCTTGAGGTTCCGCATGGTTCCGAGGTGCCTGTTGGTGCGCTGGTCATGAGCACCCCTAAGAGCGAAGCCAGAATCAGAAGCCAAGGCTGAGCTGCGCTTGGCATGGGCCTGGGCAGGCATCTTGGAGTACGCGGTCAGGTGTCTTGGCGTTCCCTTTTCACTTCCAGGGCAACAAAAGGCATCAAGGGTCCAGATTGTTTTTGCGAGCCACCACAGCGATCGCTTGAAGAAGGGATTCTCGAAGGGCGGCGGCTTTTTGTAGCCCAAAGGGGTAAGGTCAGGGTCATTGCCACAAGCTGAACCTCTAAGATCCCAGCTGTAGGAAAGCGTCGCCACTTCGATCAGTTGGCCTGGGATTGCCTTGGTGAGTCGAACCGCTACAGAGAGTCCTGAAACGTTTTTTCATAAGAGGCCGACTTCCGCTTGTTGGTCAGAAACTCAAAAGCTGCTGCAGAGCATGGCAAAGGATCAAGCACCCAATGTTCCTATGGCGTTGTTTCTCCCTTGTCTCCGAAAAGAGTTAAAACAAGATGCGGCTTCCGTTATTGTCTTTGTTTGCCACAGAGCCTCAATAGGCTGCAGGGCCGGCCACAGTTGGAACAGCTCTGATCCAAGGAACGGCGCAGCTGATAATCTGGCCGGGCTGACGGAAGTTCGCAGGCGCGCGGCCGAAGGCAGGATGGGGAGCACCGAAAAAAAAGGCTCGAAAAAAAAGGCTACAAAAAAAAAGGCAGGATGGGGTTTGCCTAAATGTTTCAAGCGACACCAACTGCTGATAAGCTCAATTCTAACGGTTGCCGAATCTGACACCAACCCAACCCGGGCAATCGTTCAACCTTTCACCGCCTGCAATTCGTTAGGGTGGGTTGAGTTGCAAGGGAAGCGCCCGCTCAGTTTTCTCTGAACTTCTCCATGATTACCTTGAGAGCAAAGCATGCCCTGGACACGCAGGCGTGGCTCCTGCTCTGGGCCAGCGACCTGTGGATCTGCTTCAGACGCTGGGATGGCAATTCATCATGTGGAACTCCTGTGCACAGCAGAGTCAAAGTCAAAGCGCGTGCTACAAACCAAGCTGGCCTCAAGCATGCTGATCCATCCGGCAGATCTCAGCCAGTAAAATCAGAAGTTGTGCAGCAACTTGCAACCTGTGAATCCCAAGGCGAGGGCTTCTGTCCAATCTGGGCGCCGTCCACGACAAAGGCGTCCCGGGCCTCCTGGTGATGGCTCCGAGCAATCTTGGGGGAAGTCAGAAAATGGAGAAATTCGGTACAATTGGAGAAAATGGGCTTTCTAGTACGTACGTCGCTGTCTGCGGGGGATTTCTGACATTGTACAAAGGGTGTCCCTTTGAGGCGCTTGCGTATTTCTTTGAAGCTAAACCGATCCCTGATTTGCCAATTGACCCACATTTGGGGATTTGCGCTCGTTCGCGGGTTTCTGCTTGCGCTTGTTTTGTGGCCAGAAGTTACACGAACTAAAAGCATTTCTCACCCGAAACATGTTTAGACCCAAAGGTGCCCCGATTTACGCACCATTCCCCTCATGTCTAGGGCTGAAGGGCTTTGATGGGTTGCCAAGTCAACAAGTTGAAGAAGATTTGAAAAGCAGGAGAGAAAACAGGAAACACTTCCAATTCAATTGCTGGTGGTACGCAAAAACAATACAATGGCCGGCTGCGGGAGGCATCAGTTTGGACGCATTCTCCAAAAGAAGGCTTGTCAGGGAAGCGATAGTGCTTTGATTTGTTGGCAGTGGAGACACCTCATGTTGGCGATGAGCGTTCTGACAAGCGCTGGCGATGGTGATGCGGGAGACCTTGACTTACTGAGATACCAGTAATAACGATGGCAGGGACCCTTCTGCCGATGGCACGGAAAAGAAATCACAGCGATCGAACAAGGACACAAGAGGCGATGATGACACGGAGGACTGCGCGCGCGGGCTCTAGTGATGCTGCTGCTGTCGCAAACCGTTCTAGACGGCGACGAAGACAATGCTGACGATGGCGCTGGCGATAGGCTCACTGCCCGATAACGAACGACGGCGGCCTGGCGATAGCTTCTCTCAGAAAAACGAACACTGAATGAACATCAAGTCAACGAGATTGGGGCACCAATCAGTGGCGATTCAGCCAACGACAACGACGGGTGGCGAGCCAAGGATGCAAGGAGGTTCAACCACAGCTGATGATGGCGGATGATGATAAGTTGGGGCGAATCGGTGCTGGTTATGCTTCTGGTTTAACCACAACCCGGGTTTCGGGCCTCATCCCAGCATCTCCAAAAGCGCTTTGGTCGGCACGCCCTGGGATACCGCGCGGCTCACCCCCTTGTCTAACCCCATGTGAACTGACAGACCCATGTGAATTGAGGGCTCGGCCGATCGAAGTCAGACTCACAGGTTGCAGCTGTTCGTGGTGAGGCTTCATGACCTTTGATGTCTGAACTTTAAATGATTGACATGCGTGGCAGGTCAACCAGGAGGCCTCAACGCATGGGGCCAACACAGGAACCAGTACGGCTTCATCTGAGGCTGCTGCCGGCAAACTCTGCCAAGAAGAGGGTGGCCTCCAGGGATGCAGCGGGGCTGTGTCGACTTGGCAGCAATTCAAGTGAACACCTCAAGGGGCATCACCTGAAGTTGGTGAGGGAGGAGCTGATGCTTGTTCGAAATTCACGCCCGCCTGCAGGCATCAAGAAAAGCCCCTTTCCAAACGCTGGCAGTCAAGCAAAAGCCATGTCAGACATGTCATGATCTCAGGCTGACGCTGGTGCTGACATCTGGAACTGCTGCAAAGCAAAGGCGGCGAGACGGGAGGCGGGGCACGTTGGACCAACAGCGGGTGTTGCGTTGACAGGGTTTTCCAAGATCATGTGTGCAATGGCTGGGTCTGCGAATCACTCGGTGCGTTTTTTGCGGAGCTCCCCCAATCCCGAATGTTGATCTTGAATTGCAACCAATTTAAATTTGAATCAGCAGCGGGCTTGCCACCCCAAAATCTGAAGTGCAAACCGGCAAACATGGGGCATAACCACATTGCCAAGAGTTTTCAGACGCTTCGCGTCTACCTCGGACTGCTCAAAGCACAGCCACTTATGCAGGGCAGGCTTGGACCCGGGAAACCAGTCTTTGGCAGGGAGTGCGTTCAAGTCCGTCTTGTCCTGGAGCGTGTGGCCCTCGACACACAGTGTTTGATCAGAGCTCATATCCCCAGCAAAGTTTGCCTCAAAAAAGTCGAAGTTCTGCTGCTCAATCAAAATGAAGCACCGCTGCCGCCAGACCTGGAAAAGTAGTTTTACGGACTCTTGAAGTTTATCTCTTTGCTGAAAAGGTGTGATGAACGGGCTGTTTGAGCCCCTGGCCTGAGCGCCGACATTGTGTCCATTCACCACCGAGTATCTCATGCGGAGGTTGCGGTGAAGGCATTCCTTGGTCGCAGATCGCACGGACGGTCAAATTCAAACATCTTGGGGCTCGACCATCCTTAGGAAGTCCATGACGTCATCCATCCTGATGACGTTGCCCACGTTCTCCAAGAGCATGAATTTCCTTCAGAAGGATTCCCCAACAAATGCATGGTTAGATCAAGTCTTAGGCAGGGACGCCTGTGTGCTGTCAAACAGATACCAGCAGTGGCGCACCAAAGCAGTTCGGTCATCCGACATGCCCAAGCGCTTGCCCGCCCGGCTCGCCCCCTGACGGCAAACTGTTTGCAAAGGCAAAAGCTGGAGTGTGGTAACCGGCCTGACAGGGGAACCCCCCGATCAAGCCGTCAACCTGCTCGTTGATGATGTTGGATTTCCACACTGTGGTGATATCTCCAAAGATTGGGCCGGGATCAGCGTAGCCATCCTGCATGCGGGCAGCAATGACTTGTCGGCAGTACGCATCGCTTTCCACCTTGGTATTGCTCGCAGAAATTGAAGAACCGTTGATCTGGCTAAGGGCTCAACATACGCGATGCTCTTGCACCACCTCAATTTTTCAGGAAACAATGCGAAACAAAGTAGAATGTTTGAGGCCCCAACGAATGCAGAGCTATGTCAAGCCCCAGAACTCCACTAAACATCGAGACCACGTTGTGTCGGCGAGGCCCTTTCTCCTCCAAGGTCCAGGATTTGTTTTCACCCGTCGTGCTATCGATCGGCCAGGCCTCCAAGACCAACCAGGGCGCCACCTTGCGGATGCTGTCCTTCGTCACGCTGCCCGGGGTTGAGAGCGACCAGCCCTTCGGAATCCCTGGCCGCAAAGCGCAAATTCGGAAGCCTTGACCATTTAAAGACACGCGTTGGTGAACATGTGTAAACTGCTTGCCTGCCATGAACTCTGCCACGATGGGATTCAAGAATTTCCCCCGCTTGAGAATCTTGGAGTTGCATTCTTTCTTGTAGTCAGACCAGAAGTAAATTTGGGTGGCCACGTCCTGCAAGCAGGTTGAACCGAATAACATTTGTCCATTGGACATGCGCAGCACAGGGGTCCCGAGATCCACGCACCGATAAGTATTTCTGGCACGCCCGTGTGGTAGCTCCGAACACTCCTCAATTTGCAGGGTGACCGTGAGCAGTTTTCATTTCAAGTTTAGGGCCAAACTCACTGTTCCAAAAGACTTCAAAGTGATCGGTTTCTTCACCAGCTTCCCTTTTCGTGGAAGCCGCGCTTTTGGCTTCGGTTTGCACGGCACCTGCCATGGTTGAGCACACGGACATCCAAAAGGACCGCTCAAACGAGCAAGTGGGGCGAGGGTCAACTTGAATTTTCTCCTGGGGACTTGCTTCCCACACGCCGGGCGGTAGGCTTCGAACTGGCCGTATCTTTTCCGAAGGATTCCAAACAGCGGGAGCCTCCCGAGAGCCTGGCGGCACGCGTGTGTGTATCCAAGGAAAGCTTCGCTGGCTGAGCTTGGCGCCTTGACGTTGAGCGCGTGGGCTGCTTCGGCTTCGATACTTGGCATAGCAAGGTTTCAAGGGGTGCGGGAACCAGGGATGGGCTCTGGGGACGCGGCTCGCTCAGAGTCTCGACGGGCTCCAAAGGCATCACAAGCAGGTTTGATCCCCTTTGCCAAGTGCTGAGAGGGGCTTCCATTTCATTTTCAAACACCATCAACATCAAGGATGCAGTATGCAACAAGCATGTGCTCTTGTCAAGTTCAAGCAAAGCATGATGCTGCATGTTTTTTGACTTGTCGCGACTCCCCTGCAGCTTAGTTAGCCCCGCTGCGAAAGAACTAAGAAGACTCCAAAAAGGAGGGGTCTAACGAAGCCACACTTCCATCCCCATCAAGTCGGAAGCAGGCTTCCCCTAGCATCTCAGAAAGCCTTCTGCAAGAGTCTACTGGCTGGGCCCCTGCAGTCGGAGAATTCACGAATGCCTTGACCTGCAGATCTGCAGTTTGATCGTTTTGTTGAAATGACTTGGGACTTGGGACGCGACAGCGTTCATCACCTTGAGGGCGAAGAGCCGCTTTCGAACTTCCAAGAACTTAGGGGCTGTTCAAAAGCCAGCCCACGAAGTGTAAGCTGAGGACCGGGCAACTCTATTCCAAGCGGCTTCTTCTTCCAAAGTGTCGGGACTATCCTGCGAAACAGAAATGTTTGTTGGTTTTGAAACCCATGTGTTGCAACAGCGGCCTGCTTTTTCCTGCCTCCAAAGTCTCGCTGGGACAAGAGGAGGGCGTTCTGGTTTCCTGGGCGCAACATGTTCAGCATCCATTGGATAAAATGATTGCTTGGAATAAGAGCATGGCTTCTTGAGTAGAGAGACCGGTCCTTGACAGAGCATGAGCTGGTTCAGACAAATGCGCAAGTTTACAACTATGAATGCAGACGCGGTGCTCTGGCGAGGAGAGCTCCAACAAAAACGCATCCTAAGAAATGCACATGTCGAGCGAACCTTTGCCGTGATGGCTAACAGAAACATGATTGACTCTTTCAGGGGGCGACCAATCGACGAAGTTGCCCACGGGCCTGAGAGGTTTTCCCCTCCACCGAAAAAACTTGTTCCAATCCCTTGAATTGAGAGCCCAGCCAAACGGCGCTTTGGGGTCGAGCATGTGCGGGCTGGCGATCGAGATCTGGATACCTGACAGAAGAGTTGCCGCATAAAAAAAAACCTTTGGGGGAAACTGCCTGGCGCGACATGGTGTGCTCAGTGGAAGGCTAGATGACCCACGGGTTTGACCCTCTCAAATCTGCCAGGCAGAGGCTCCTTGGTCAGCGCTTTTCACTTTAAAAAAAAACTGCAAACAAACACACATGGTCAATGTTGCCCAGTTCTCGGCGACGGCCTGCTTGTAGATCAAATCAATCGATTGGTGTGGCACTTCCTGGGCAACTTTCGAAAGTGAAAAGCCCCCAGTCTTGTCACTGGGCCCCCTGCCAAGGAGTGACGCCGTGACGCGGTGCAACAGCAACGCTTTGCGAAAAAGCGCCTCCGGGTGCGGGTGGCCATAAGGGAAAAATGCGAGGTTTTGCCCAGGCCTGGAGAACATTAAGTTCCATTTTGGATCTCCATGGCTGGCTGACTGTTTGCCAAAACGGCCACTTGCCGAGCGATGTTGCCCCGCCCCTCGTGGGTCGAAACAAGGTTCGAACTTTTTGGTGGGAGGCACCCGTCCATGTATGCATGTACACACATATATATATATATATTATACATATATGCATTAACATGCGTACATATAGTGTCAGTTACGGGGGTCGTTTGGCTCAACCAGGACAGTGCAGCAGCTGCAGTAGCTGACAAAACTATTATTGTGTCATTTTTCCAGATGGCGCGGCCACTTGCAGCCACTTGCAGCAGCCATAGTAGCTGGCAAAACTACTCCTTGTGCTATTGTCATTTGTCACTCGCTCGCCGCCGCGCACTTGGACCACGCAAACAAAACGGCAGACACTTGCAGTTGCAGTAGCTGGCAAAACTATTTTGTGTCCTTGATTGGCATTTGGCTCTCGCTTGCCGCTCAGCGCTGGCACATTTAAACCACCAAAAACCAAACCCCGGGATGCAAACTAAGCCCCCGGTCCACAGGAACATAGAATTTACCCAAATCAAGCAAATGCAACATTTGCAAACAGGCTAAGCTGCTGGCCAAGCCGCATCGGCGATTGGCAAACCAGTCGTCGAACCTCCAAGAGGTGCATGAAGCCATCGCCCCAAAAGGGTTCATGGAAAGGATTGCCATCGATCATATGTATGCCAAGCAACATTTGGGTTTTGATGGGGAAGAAGTGGTTCTCATGTGTGTGGACTTGTTTTCAGGACTGTGTGCTGCGTGCCCAGCCGGTGATAGGTCTACTGAGAATGTGGAGGAAGCGCTTCGGTTCTTTGCCGGAAGGAGTCGACCGATCGTTACAGTGGTTAGCGACCGAGCTCCCGAGTTCGCCAAAGCCATCAGCAACTGTGGTTTTGTGGCTGACCCTGCACCCCCAAATGGTGTCCTTCATAATCCGCATGCTGAATCAGCCATCCGTACGTTCAGGCAGGGTGTCAGCACACTGATGTTGCAGTCTGGTCTGAATCAACAGTACTGGCCATATGCCATCAAGTATTTTGAGTTCGCTTACAATGTTCTCAGCCCGCCGAGCGGCCCGGCAATCCGGAATTCTGAGGAGGCGGAAGTTGAGGCACCTGCATCCAAGTACGAAGCGGCTGTGGGGTATCCTTACGAAGGATTCCTCATTCCCTTCGGTGCCCTGGTCTGGTACAAGGACTTGGACAAGCAAGGTTTTGAACCCAATGGTTCACCTGCCATCTATCTCGGACCTGAGGTTGTGGCAGGAATGCGATACAAGGCGACTCATCGGGTTTTCCCTCTGAAGAGAGTCAAGGAAGGAGTCGTTCAGGCTGTGTAGACTAGGAATCTTGCGTTACCCAATGGTGACTGGACCTTTCCCTTGGCCGTGAAGGATGCAGGAGACGGCCCAGTGAAGGATGCAGGAGACGGCCCAAAGGCCATTGATTTCCAAGGTGACGGCCCAAAGCCCATCGAGTTCAGGCCGGATCCACTCGGCAGCTTTGAGGAGCGAGTCGCAGCCCAGGATTCGGACTATGAGCCGGAGGTGCCTCTTCCTGACCCACCTAGTGACCCTAACCAACCGTCTAAGGGGCCCGGGGGGTTGAAACCCAGAAACCGAACGATCACCGCCAAGCGGATTGAAATTCACGGTCGAACGCCAGGATGCGATGGATGTATCGCTGGGGTCTTCGTGCATTCCAAAGAATGTAGGGAGAGATTCAATGTTCTTCTAGCCGATGAACCAGTGAGAACTCCGTATGGCCTCAAAGAACCCGAGAGTGGACCTAAGGACCCTCCGGGAAAGGTTGATGAAGGCCAAGACGATCCTGGGGTTTCTGTTGTTTTGGACATCGAGGACCCTTTTGGTGACCCTGATGTTTCAGACCCCAACCTCCTCCTCTTGGAGGACGAAGACGCTTTTGCTCCAACTGAGGAAGAGCGCGCCGATCAGGAGGCCCATGGAATGCCAAGCTTTCCTTTTAGGGGAGAACCCTCCAGGTTGGAAAGGGGAACTGACGTCGTTGGAGGGGTTTTCATGGATGCCATTGAAGCGCAATATGGAATGGAGGACGAGTTGTCAGTTGCATATGCGTCAGTATGTGCGAACGCCGATTCGATTAGGCAGGATTCGGACAAGACGAAACCCGAAACCAAAGGGAAACGGGCCAAGCCAAGGTGTTTTGTCGAGTTCTGCTGTAGAGAAGGTAGTGAGCTTTCTGGGGTTGCCAAGCAGTTCGGTATTGAGTACTCAGGCCTCTCAAAGGAGTTTGTGGACTTGACCGACCCAGAACAGTTTCGACAGGTGTTGGAATGGGCTCGCTTCGAAGCCTCGCAAGACAAGGCGATTGACCTATGGGGATCTCTTCCATGCACTCATTGGAGCCCATGGATGAACATGTCATTGCATAGGCTGGGCCCCAAGTTTAGGAAGACTCTGGAGGCCAAACGAAACGAGTCGCGGAGGCTCATCAGCCATTTCACTGGGTTGGCTGAGGTTGCGTTCCTCTCTGGAGGAAGTATATCGTTTGAGTGGCCAAGGTACTGTGCCGGTTGGCTTGAGCCTCGGATCACTCACATGATATCTTGGTTTCGGATGTTTAGTGCCTTTCCTACCGGGTGTGGATTTGGATTGGTCATCAATGGTAAGCATCCACTTAAACCATGGCGCATAGTCTCTACGCACCAACAACTTGCTCAGGATCTCGACCGCCGTCGTTGTATACACGGTAAAGGTCATAAACATGACCCGCTAGAAGGAGGCCTAACGGTGAAGTCAGGTTTCTACAATAGGAACATGGCCATGGCTATCCTGTCCAACCTGTACCCCAAAGCTGTCTTTGATAGTGTTCCTGGCATGCCCACTGTTCCTTGTGGCCCAACCGAACATGTGCCAAGGGAGGCCAACGGTATGGTCAACGTGATGGCTGCTGTCCACAAGCTGTTGTCACGAAAGGAGGCCGAGGGCTCTGAAGAAGCACAACAGGCCATCAAGAAGGAAGCTGAAGGCATAAGAGCCCGGGGGGTATGGGACGATTCTTCGGTTAGGGAGATGCATGAGTTGATTCGTGACTCCAAGGCGTCGGGTCGCGAGGTACACCTGGCCGACCTAATGGTCGTGTCAAGTATTAAGAATGCTGAGATGGGTCCCGGTCACCAAAAGCACAAGCTCGAATAGTTTTCCGAGGCGATGCTGTTCGTGATGTTGGTTCCGGAGCACCTGCATTCTTTAAGGAGCTACACTCGCTGCCATCCAACCTGCAGTCGGTACACGCCACCATTTGGTATGGCTTGCTGGCCGGACACACTTGCCAAGCAAGTGATGCCTATCAGGCTTATCTTCAGGCCAATTTGGCCACCGAGGCAGAGACTTGGATCCACTTGCCAAGGCCGTTGCGGCTTCCAGGTTGGTCCGCCATGAAGAAACCTGTGGTTCGTTTAGACAAAGCCTTGTACGGGCATCCGCAAGCGGCTGCCTTTTGGACCAATCATTTCCACAAGCAAATAACCGAAGGATTAAAGGCTGAGGTTCTTGAGTGTTTTCCGTCCACGTACTTTGTTCCCAATTTTGGTGTCATGGTTTCCGTTTATGTTGATGACATTTTGGCTAGTTGCCCCCCAGGCATGCTGAAAGCCCTTTGGGCTGAGCTTGGCCGATACATCGATTTAGAGGACCCTGAAGACTTGGATCGATATCTCGGTCGATACCATGTTGTGGAACGGACGGTAGACGGTGCGGAGCTTAGAACTCAGATGGGTGACTACGCTAAGGGAATCTCAGAGTCCTACTATGCGGTCGAAGGAGTGAAACCTCTGAAGCCAGCTTCAACTCCCCATGTTTCGGACAGTGCTCTGACTTTGCAGGACTGGGAGGTTAAAGGGGAACTCACCCACGCCGCAGCCCAACTTGTGATGAAAGCCTTGTGGTTAAGCAGGCTATGTCGTCCGGACATAGCTTTTGCTTGTACTAACCTAGCTTCGCAGGTAGCTAGTTGGTCGAAGAACTCTGACAAACAACTTTACAAGTTGATGTGTTACATTGATAGCACTTGGGACTTTGAGATGAGGTTTTCCGTAAAAGATTCTCTTCAAACCTCTTGGATCGAACTACACGTCAACGCAGGCCTCGCGGGTTGCCCAAGGTCAGCTAGGTCGACCAGCGGACTGTTTATGTTCATCTGCGGTCCGAATGGAACCAAGTTTCCTGTTGCATGGTCCTCAAAGAGACAATCCGCCACCGCCAGGAGCACCACTGAGGCTGAGACAATCTCACTGGCAGAGGGTTTGTTCTCTGAGGCCATTCCGTTGCAACATACTCTTAGTAAGATCAAGGGTTCAGACATGAAGGTTTGGATTAGAGAAGACAATGAAGCAACAATCAAGATCATTCAGAAGGGATACTCGGCACGCTTGAGAGCTTTGCCCCGTGTCCAACGGATCAGCATCGCGGCGCTCTCAGATTACTGTAAGAGGCCTGATTGCGAGTTGGTCTATGTAGACACAGCCAATCAGTTGGGACCACGTGCTGCTCTCTCTTGGGTTGGGCCGTGGGTCGGGCCCCAATTCGGTCGAGCCAGGAGTTTCTAAGTAGCTAGGTACTTCGCTCGGATTACCCAGCGCCTCGCGCGGGAATCCAAGGCGAGGCTGCGGGCTTCTGGTATAAGCAGCTGGCTGGCTGCGGGCTGCGGGTGATGGTATTGGTGGGAGTTGCTGCGTGCTCGTGTTCTTGGACACGCTGTTTGCAGCTGCGGCGGCTGCCGGTGAGTGGCTGCACGTGAGCAATGGGGCACAGACCGGAGTGTCGACCCAGCGCCTCGCGCGGGCGTCACGACGGATCTGTTGCCACCATAAGCCTCAAATGGGCTTGCATGGACTGTAGGAATTGAAGGATGGGCTTAAGTTTTGAGACCATTGGCCTTTCCTAAGACTTGCTTTTGTTTCGTACCCTCAAAAGCCCCGGAACTCCTTTTGGTTGTGGTGTTTGGCGAGAGCGGCTGGATACCCAGACCTGGCCGGGGGGCCTGGACTTCCAGCGGGCGGCTCTGCGAAGGCTTGTGCTGCCGTGGAGTTCGGGCGCGGGGGGACGTTTTGGGATAGGGGCAATACCCCAATTCCAAGAGTAGGTAAAACACCCTCACTCCAAAGAGCCATGTACTGCGTGTTTGGCTCAAGGCTGATATAAAAGGTGCATACTGCTCCGAAACGGAACGAATTCCTGCAAAGTCCAAAGCACATACTTTGCCCTTCCATTTCCATCAGGACCCTGGCCGTGGTTTATGATTTGATGGAGGTTTCATAGGAGCCAATTCCCCTATAACCCTGCCCCCTTGTAACATCCCCAAAACAATAGAGCGAACTTGCTGCCTTACTCAGTGGGAGGTCGGGGGAGGAGGGGCAGGGGTAAGTTTCTCTTTCAACCAAATCAACCATTAAAAAAGACGAATGTGCTCCTTTTGCGATTCTGGTCGCAGAAGAGCACCTGCAGAATCGCACCCAGCTATTCGTTCATTTCCCAAGTAGCGTCCAGCTACTATGGATGGACAAAATCCTGCACCAGTTGGGTGGTCTATCCCATTCGGCGTTCATCTATAGCTGGTGCGAAGCGGATGTCTTCCACAGATCCGGTACCCTGGCGGTGACCCGGTGCCAGGTGGTGTCCCGGTGTGACACGTTGATGGAGATACGTATACATTTTACATGTGATCAAAGGCTCATCACGACCGCAACAGAATGTCTTCTTAGAACATGCGCAAAACGATTTTTTTAAACTGATCACAATGTGCCGCTTTGTCCAATGATGCTATTCTTGTTGCAATTGTTTGGCGCCCAACTCCAATCGCCTTTGTTAGTTGGCTCCTTGCCAGGTTTGCCGCGCTCCGCGCCGCGTTTCCTGTCGGCCGAGATCTTCGACTTGCCACGCGGCCGAATCGAGTCGGCGACCGCCGGTTGGGCGGTCACGTGGGCAGGGGGGGCTCTTCCCCAGGCCTCAGGGCACCAGCCACAACTGGAGCTTCCTGGACCACCAATGGAAAGATTCCTTTTCTCTGCCGAAATGACCCATAAAAAAGTGGAAAAAGGCAGACAAACAGGGGTCCTTTGCGGGTCCAAGGTTGTTACAAGATGATTTGGTTGTTTCCAGAAAACCGGAGAAAGCCAGACAAGAACCAAGGCGAAGGTTTTTCTTCGGTGGTGCACCCCGTTCAGTGGATTTGGGGGCTCCTGAAAATTCCTCTGGAAGGTGTTGGGCCAAAGAACTACCCAGCAGTGGGCTCCCAAAAGACATGGTTTCAATCTGCCTTTCAGGGCATTGGCCGCAACCGGGTTTTAAGTGTTGGTTGTTGCCCTGATTTGTTGGGCGACTTTAGGTTCAGAAGAACATAATGATAAACAGGGGTAACGCTGACTTTGGAGCGGTGCAGTTTGTTCCTGGGCGCAACATAGCCCAGAAGATTCAGTTTTCCCTCAAGGCGGACCGCTCAAGGGGCTGGAATTCGTTTAGATTTGCCCAGACCCCCCCCCATTCAGCGCATCCTTTTGTCTTCCCTTTAAACCAACCAACCAAGTGGTCCATCTGGATTTGTCTTAAAATGTTGGACCCGCCCCCCCAAAAATGCTTTAAAGTCGCGACCCCCCCCCCAGAAAAAAGGAAAGAACGCGCTTCGGTGTTCCCTTCGGTTTCCCTTTAAAGCCACCCCCAAGGCAAAACCAACGAGCCACCCGTGCGGAAGTTTCTCGGGGGCTCGCCTCTCTCGCTGAGGCTCTTTGCGCCGACCCAACTGCTGCGCCAGGAGCTCTTCCTGTTGCGCAGCGAGCGGGGGCCCTCAGCCGGGCCCGGCAGAAGGCCCAAAGCTCCGGAGGTCCAGACATGCGGAGGTGGGTGCCCGTCTGCTTTGGTTTTGGGTGATTATTTTGTTGTTTCTTTGGGGAAGCGGGCTGGTTCCAAAAGGAGACCGCAAGAACACGTTCATTTTTCTTTGGGGGGGGGGGGGTCAACTTGTTTTGAGACACCCATTTGTCTAGGCTTGTGTACCCTTCTAAGGAGGGTCCGACCACTAGGGTGTTTGTAGTTTTTTTGAGGACCTCCCCCTTTTTTGCTGGTTCATGCTTTTGCGGAGGCCCCTGATAAGTTTCAAGGGGGCAGGGACAAGCGTCATTCTTGCATTCCCGAGCGAAACAATCATTGCAGAAAGGAAGTGCACAAAACTAAGGGGGAAGACCGCACAACTACAGCTACGAATCCGAAAAGTATATTCGCCGAGAAGGTGGGGTTTATATAAATATCACGAAGGGGTTGTAAGCCCTGCACAAAAATCCAGACCTCCAGTGGTTGGCCTTTGTTGTATGAGTTTGCAAATTGTTTTGCGGAGGGAGTTTCCCTGTTCAATCAAAGACCATGACAAGTGCGCCTTTTCCATGGATATCCACTGGGGGTCTGCGCTAAGCACATTGGAGTCCAAGGATTTTTCAGCCAGAAGGAGACGATGAACGCAGGGCTCCGGCTCGGAAAGGGTACAGGGTCTGGTGATGTTTGCAGGTCGGAAACGTTGGTGCCCGGGTTGAACGGATCTTATGTAGTGCTTTCGGCAAGGTGGTGGACTCACATCCCCCATGTGCCCCCCTGGTATGAGATGTGGGGATGGGAGGGTGACTCCTTTTACTTCCCCCTCCAACCATAGAAAGACAGTTTGCGTGGCCGGTTTTCAGGGAACCCACGTGTCGACCAGCACCTCAGGCTCTCGCTTAACGAGAGCTTCATTGCAATCCATCTTCGCTGGGCACCAAGACTGTGCTTTGGTTCGACGGAACATTCCCGCTGGAAACGGAAAGCAGGGGCCCGATGACCCGATGTTTCCCTTTGAAGCCAGTTGACACGTCACCTCTTTGAGAGCAATACCATAAATATCAGTATCAGTAGCCTCCTGACTAGCATGGAAGTGCAGTTGTACAAAGACAACTTTTCTCTTGGAAGGGGACTTTGTGCAGCTCCATGTTAGTTGGGTCGTTTCGCGATGTTTCGCGACTTTGGCCGACGGAGCGAATCAAATCGATGTTGGTCACTCCATCCCAACCCCATACGCCAACAAACCCAAACCGCATCCAGCGGAACCTCCCCCTGGAATTCATCAAGCGCCAGGACACGTGGCCACACATGCCACCCCAAACAGGCCCCCTAGCACCCTGCCAATCTTGGGAAGAACCTCCCCCTCTTTCGCGCATGCTGCAGATCCAAGCCAATAGCCAAGCAATCAATCCTTTCTTTGGGGTTCGGATTCGCTAGAAGGGGGGAAGGCTAGCTAAGGGAAGGATCCGCAGGAGGGATCGCAGGCTCTATCAATCTGCCAGGTTAAGTATACTGGTTGGAGCCTTACTTTACTTGGTGGCTCCCAGCCATCCCCTTGGCGTTTTGTTTTTTGGGGTTTAGTGGTAGTTTCCGTGTAACCCACTAGAACCTAAACTTTGTGCAGGGGATCGCAAACCGGGCAGCCCAGTTTAGGAAGCTTGCCCAACTTTCCCCGCGTTGCACTGGACACGTGTCGATTTTGCAACTATGATCTTTAGGGCCAACTGGGGCACTCCATTTTGGAGGGTTGGTGCAAATGTCCGTTCTGTGTGTCCGTGTCACCACCTCCTCGACAGGTGGAAAATGCCAGGATCGCATCTATCAGGTAGAAGCGGAGTTCTAAGCAGGTTTCTCAGCTGGTTCCTGTTGGTTCCCTTTGAAAAGTCCACAAAAGCCCTGAACAACTTCCGACAACTTCCCCATGTTACACTACCTCGAATCCAAGATTGTGAGCACAAGGCTTGCGCAAACAAATCACCATAATCCACACTAGAATGAACACCCTGACAGCCTGAAAAGCATGGGAAAGTTGGGTCCTGGTCAACATTTGGGGGTGCCTTCTTGTTGAGGGACTTTCTTAGATTGGTTCAGAGAGGGAAAATCAAGGGAACCATACGAGTTCCCCCCCCTATTGGGACCAACCCAGGTCTCTGGAAGGGGGCAGGTCCCCAGTGGATGGTTTCCTACAAGGCTTCCCTTTGGAAGCAACAATCACCCAAATGAGAGCTGTTTCTTGAATCGCTTCCATGTTGAAACGCGAACACACAAGCGGGTAGCCTCAACAATATGCCTTCAAAAGCCCTTCCCAAAAGAGTCGAACTGGTGTTGGCGGCAGTCCCTCAACGTTTGTTGCCCAGCAACAGCAGCGGTACTCGCGAATTCATGAAGCCCTCCAGTCAATACATCAATTTGTCATTTGGGGAAATCCAGTGAGCCTTATTCGGGATGTTTGTCTTGGTCAACTCATGCTTAGCCCGGGCACCTCTTTTTGGGCCGGTAAATTTGAAAGGGAAGGTCACTCCAAGGACATGTTGAACATGAGAGGCTGGGCCTGGGTTTATATTTGACCCCTTCTTTGCAAAAATGGAGGGCGCCCTTGAAGAATCCCCCTTCCCCCCCCCCAGCCAGGACCTCACTGAATGTTGAAAAAAGCTTGTTGTCTAGAACTTCCCCCCCCGATGCCCCTCCGTTTTCCCCCGCTGGAAACCATGCGCCCTATGCCAGATCCTGTTTAGAACCGCCCTCCTTCATGGGGGCTGGGGGGGAGGGAGGGGGAGGGGCCTCAAATAAGCCCTTATTAAGCCCTTAATAAGGCCTTATTTGGGGCTTATTTGGGCTCCCTCCCCGTCCCTCCCTCCCCCCCAGCCCCCATGACTCCTATGTTCAGCCAGATCCAACGGAAGCCGCGCCGAGGCACGGGGCAGATCGCCTGGGACCCCTCCCGCCACGGAGCCGGGGAGCTGCAGGTCGCGGTGTCATCGAATCGCCCGCTCGGGTTGGAATCGGACGCCGGAAGCTCCAGCCGTGGGGTTCCTGTTAATTACCTGTGCGGGAAAAAGACACTTACTCCCTGGGTTCATGGATTTTAGACTTCACTTCCATTTGCTGAAGTGAATATGTTGTTTATTTACCTTTGTTGGTTATAAGGGGAATTTATTTCACTACTGCAAACATATGTTGTTGTTTTCTCCAGGGAGCAAAATTGGAAATGGAAGGTTGACAAGCCCAGGAGCACAACGTGCGAGTGGTGCGAGAAATGCAGGGAATGAGAAATGGAATGACCCCGAGACAAACCATCCATTTCCGAGCTGGTTTCCTTTAGTCGGGAATCTCCAGGTTCATTCCCTGATCCCCTGCCTATCGCACCAGCAAGTTAAAGGGGCAAGGTACTTCGTGGTTAGGAACCCACTTAGGACTTAGGAGGCTTATAATCATGGTAAGGGGGTTATAGCCAGGCTTGCAACCACTTACTAAGTTTCAGCAAGGGCACCCTTTAGAAACCAAAAGGACATAGCGAAGAGTTACCTACTATGGCTGCCTGGGATCCACTCGTTGGTGGGTGGGTGGGTGGGTGGGTGGGTGGGTGGGTGGGTGGGTGGGTGGGTGGGTGGGTGGGTGGGTGGGTGGGTGGGTGGGTGGGTGGGTGGGTGGGTGGGTGGGTGGGTGGGTGGGTGGGTGGGTGGGTGGGTGGGTGGGTGGGTGGGTGGGTGGGTGGGTGGGTGGGTGGGTGGGTGGGTGGGTGGGTGGGTGGGTGGGTGGGTGGGTGGGTGGGTGGGTGGGTTGGTTGTTTGGTAAAAAGTCCAAGGACAAACTTGTTGGGCGAATTTTACTTGCGTCGCACGACAACGAGTGGCTCGTCTTTGTCCGAGGCGAAAGGGGGCCCCTTGTTGGTTGCCGTGTTTAAGCTTGAAATCCATGTCTGGAACTTTTGAGACAGACAGATATAAACCCATATAGCCAAAAGCTTGCATGTGCCCACAGACATGAGGGGCCGGCCTTCAAAATGGGTGAGAGGAGTCGCACCCTTTTTAGGAGGGTCCATGAGCGCCTGGTTACGTGAGAAGGGATTGGCCAATTGATGATTTTTCCAGACCCCGTACAGGGATCCCCCCTCGTTTGACAATCTGTTGACGCCTCATTTTGACTTTTGTTAAATGAAGGCAACCCTTTCAGCTAGTTTGTGGCATCAACCTGAAAAAGAACCAATACGCCAGTCGCAAAACTGAAGATGAGTCACTCAGCCAAATATGTCTACGTGTTTTTGTCCTTAGCTGGTGGGGCACACACCTGAGCAATCCTGTCACACTTGGGCCTTGAAACCTTCCAGATAGAAACACATTGGAAGGCAACGAAGGGTGATCGATTTCCAGCAGCCTATGGATATCCAAACCTGGTCGAAACATGACTCACTCCGTTTCGTTCCGTTTCCGACTTTAGTCACTTTAAGGGTTCGAACTTTGGATAATGTTAGTAGTAAACCAATAGTGTGGTTACTTTGGTTTGGCCAATCCACAAGAAATCCGAAGTCACATGATGATCAGAGTCTTTTTTTTCTCCGTTTCCGGAGCTGTTTTTTCTACCCTCGTGCCGATCGATATGTTGTCACAACCGTGTTTTGCAGGGGATGCAGGGGTCAAAGACCGAATCAGAATTCTGGCATGCCAGTGACCCGTTAAGAAGATGGGTTGAGCTGGCGGAAGCAATTTGTTGGGCCTTCAGTCGACAACTACTCATGGTGTCTTACGATTTGCTGCATGCTTTGCTACACGCCCCCCAATGATTCACTGAAGCTACCTTTTCGCGGGGGTTTCTAGATGGAGAGTGGTTATGATGCGGGCACGTCTTCTTTTCGGGGATGGACTTCGGTTGTCGTTTGATTTCCCTTTAAAACCAACCCAACGTGCGTCTTATCCCACAGAGTTGGTTTCCTTGTGGCCTGCTTTAACAAACGGTATCAACTCAAAGGACAGAGCCATGTGTTGGATCCAAGGGTCGCCCGATTTTTCTAGAGGCATTTGCACAGTTGTAAAAGCGATCCGCGGGTTAAACGGGCGACAACCAAGGTGTCCTTTTTTAGGTCGGTTTGGTTGAACTTCGAAAACTAGGTTTTATCCAGTAGTGCCCTTTTACCCAGTTTTGGAGGGGGGTTCCCCTACTCCTACTAAAATAGACTCAGATGCTCGAGGGGGTGTGCAATGCACACCCCGGCCCTGTGCATAGCACACCCCGTGGCTTGCATGCCAAACTGTGGGGTGTCAGGGGTCTTCGCTATTTTTTTGGGGGTGTTACCAGGACACCCCGAAGGCTGAAGTCTATGTTGATTCTGTCTAACGCGTCACAGGCCCTGCAGCTACTTGCATGCAGCACGGGCAGTTCGTCGAATCTGCTGAACATCAGGTTTTCACGGTTTTCATGGGCTGACTGCTGAGGACAACCCTGCATCATTGACGTGTCAATGTTGAGGCTTGATCAAGGAGCTGGTTTGCTTTTTGTTGGTTGTGTTTCTCACCCTTTGCTGGCTGCAATTGAATGGTTTGCCAAACTCTCCTAAATCCGTAAATCTTGGGGCAGTTGCTAGACAAACGCAGTGCGAAGCAGCTCAGCGGCGCTATGAAGCACAACCAGACCAAGCCGCAGAAGCGGACATACGGCCGAGGTGATGGCCCGTAGGTTGATAATGCTTCAGTAGCTGCTAGGTGCAATCACTGTGCAGGGCAGGTTCGACAGAGCAGGCTCAGCAAGCCCCAGCCGATCTGGCTCTAAGACTAGTCTCCACTTGGGCTTTCCAGCTCGCCTTTCCGAAGGGTTGTGGAGGCCTTCGACCTTCATGGGCAACGCTCTCTTATGAAAACATTGCGAAACATCAAACACCACCTGCTTTTGCTTCCTGTTGCAGGGGTGCATCATCACGGGTCGAAAACAGGATGCTCACACCTGGTAAGAGTCCAAGAGAGGCCACAGCAAAGCCGAGGTGCCCACACATTTCAATCTGAAGCGGTTCAATCACAAAGTAGGAGCCGCCAGTGGCACTTGTAGCCTTTTCAGTCCAATCCAACTTGACCCCCCACCGTTGCACGCAATCTGGTTGCAGAATGTCTACCTGCAGGGGCGCGCGCGTGAAAAACAAGGCGTGAAGCGGAATAGAGTGTTGGCGGCGTTTCTGAACCAGAACCCTCTCCAGCATTTACCACCAAAAACATGTTGAACTGTCAGACGCACAGCTCTTTGCATGTGAGCTGGGGGCTTGGACAAGCGGTCGCAAGCGCGATGTTTTGACTCTACTGCGTGTTGCTGCCCCATTGTTTTGAAGCGTTCAGCAGGTTTCCGTCTACCAACGCCCGTGTTAGTCAAATCATGTACGGGTTGGAGATTATGTTTCTGCAAAGCTCTACAAAGGGCGACATCCTATGGCAACACGTCAAACATCATAGTCCCAAAGTCTCAAGTCAAACAGATCCTACCAAAGTTTTTTCATAAACTGCACTGGAGCTTCAAGTGCCCCACTAGGATCCAGCGGGTTGTAACGGGCTCGGGAACTCCAGCACCAGAATCCGACAGAATCCGACGGAATCCGACGGAATCCGACGCTCGGGGCGTCAAATCTCCTAGTTTCGACACCCCCTGACCCGAATCCGACGGAATCCGACGGAATCGCTTGGGGCGTCGATGCTCTTTTAGTTTCGACACCCCCTCCACCCCCAATCCGACGAAATCTGACGGGATCACGCCCCAAGCAATTCCGTCGGATTCCGTCGGATTGGGGTCAGGGGGTGTCGAAACTAGGAGATTTGACGCCCCGACCGTCGGATTCCGTCGGATTCCGTCGGATTCCGTCGGATTCCGTCGGATTCTCTCGGATTCTGGTGTGGGGGGTCCCGAGCCCGCGCGTCACAACCCGCTGGATCCTATTGGGGCATAAGCTCCAGTGCAGTTTATGAAAAAACTTTGGTAGGATCTTTTTGGTTTGAGACTTTGGGACTATGATGTTTGACGTGTTGCCATAGGATGTCGCCCTTTGTAGGGCTTTGCAGAAACAGAATCTCCAACCCGTACATGATTTGACTAGCACGGGCGTTGGTAGACGGAAACCTGCTGAACGCTTCAAAACAATGGGGCAGCAACACGCGGTAGAGTCAAAACATCGCGCTTGCGACCGCTTGTCCAAGCCCCCAGCTCACATGCAAAGAGCTGTGCGTCTGACAGTTCAACATGTTTTTGGTGGTAAATGCTGGAGAGGGTTCTGGTTCAGAAACGCCGCCAACACTCTATTCCGCTTCACGCCTTGTTTTCACGTGCGCGCGCCTGCAGGTAGGAATTCTGCAGCCAGATTGTGTGCAACGGTGGGGGGTCAAGTTGGATTGGACTGAAAGGCTACAAGTGCCACTGGCGGCTCCTACTTTGTGATTGAACCGCTTCAGATTGAAATGTGTGGGCACCTCGGCTTTGCTGTGGCCTCTCTTGGACTCTTACCAGGTGTGAGCATCCTGTTTTCGGCCCGTGATGATGCACCCCTGCAACAGGAAGCAAAAGCAGGTGGTGTTTGATGTTTCGCAATGTTTTCATAAGAGAGCGTTGCCCATGAAGGTCGAAGGCCTCCACAACCCTTCGGAAAGGCGAGCTGGAAAGCCCAAGTGGAGACTAGTCTTAGAGCCAGATCGGCTGGGGCTTGCTGAGCCTGCTCTGTCATTGTGCGCGCAGCAGGGCAGTGGGTTGAACTGGCGTCATCAGTACTCAAGGAAAGGTCCGGCTGGGTTGCGTCCAGCAGCTTGTGAGGCATTAGCAACCTATGTGGCCGTCAGGTTGGCTGACAAAAGCGCAGTAATTGCCACCTCCAGGTTTCTTGCCCGTATGGCTGCTTCGCACAGCTTTTGTCGGTTCGCAGTTGCCTTCTAACAAAGTTTGGGTTGTAGGGGAGCGGGGAAAACATTTCTGAGTTTGGAATTCCACGGCAAGCAAATACACAAGCGCATGTGGAAACGCGAACCATCAAAAACCGGCCCAGCTCCCTGATCAAGCCTGACATTGACATGTCAATGATGCAGGGTTGTCCTCAGCAGCTAGCCCATGGAAATCTGATGCAGCAGATAGCCCTGACCAGTGGCGCCTTGATCCATAGTGCGCAGCTGGGCCCACGACGCATTAGACGACTAGCCTTCGAAACGTCCTGGTGACATTCCTTCAGAATCCTTAAAGACCCCTGCCGCAATTTTGCAGGCTAGCGATGGGGTGCTGTTTGCGCACTGCAAACCCCTCGTGCAAACTGGGAAGTGAGTGAACTCAGAAACGGCGCCCCGATCATTCACTTGACGCCCCGCGACGCCCCGCGACACCCCGACGCCCCAAAATCAAATCGTGAGCGTCTGGGTACCGAAAAAAGTTGGTACCCGTATTCTAGCCTCTCTACTGGAGGACCCAGAAAATACCGCCCTGGGATCCGTGCGAAGCGCGCTGCTGAGCCGAAGAGCCATTTTGGCTTCGTCCGTGGGCCATGGACGACGGGGGCTATGGGCCCCGATGGAAGGATGGCCTGGAGCGTCTGAGGCCCCCGGAGCTGTCCTCAGTGACCTCTAGAGGCTCCAGCCGCCATGAGGAGGCGAGTGGCTCACGAATCGGGGGTGTCCGCCAAGATGTCGTATTTTAGTGGGCACCTGAACTCTCACACCACCCTTAAACAATGGTAATTGTGGGGTGATTTCGCAGTTTTGAGTGTAGTTTGTGGGTCCAGGTGGTCATTATGAAGGGCTAAATCATGAGAATGGGGTTGTGGGGTAAAATATTGTCATGATTGCAGGTGGAAAATTATTGGACTGCCTCTGGTCTTAGACCAAATGTGAAGCCAAACATGAACATGGGTCAAGAAATGGGGGGCGGGAGTATTTCATGTTGACTTCGGAGGATTCATGCCCCATCCTGGGAAGCTACAGTAGCTATGTTCTAAATATGCTTTGGCCATTTCTGAAGCTAATTGTCGTTTGTTTCATCCAGCACCAAGCTTGGCTGCTGTTGGGTGGGCTCTTGAACCTTTACTTTGGTGCATGTTGCTTGGATGTTAGGACTTTAACTGTTTGCCAACTCATGGGTTTTTCATTAACCCACTAAAAGTTAAACTTTGAGCAGGGGAGCGGAAAGCAAACGAGTTTAACTTGTTGGGATCATGCTAGTGTGTTTCCCAGCAAAACGTGAAGTTTTCACAGCTTCCCAGCCACCAAGCCCAAATCCCAGGAATCCTTCTCACAAAATCCCGCCGATCGGAACCAGCTTCTCACTTGCCCAAAGTTTTCCCAGTTGATGTTTAGTCATGGCCCCACACGGGGATGACCCGTTATTTCCGCCTAGATAGCCAAGTTGCTGCTTTGTTCAGTCACCGTGGCTGGTTTTTGGGGTAAACTGGATGGCAAAAAGCAGCAACTGGCGATACAGGCAGGTCCTTTGGGCAAGCAAGGTTTATGAAAACCTCTTCACTGGGTCACCCAGAAACTGCGGCCCTGGCCAAATCCCTGCGTTTGATGCGCAATAGGGGAAACTGTCCTGTTGGCAAAACTAAACACACGGAAAACGGTAGCAAGGGGAGTCATAGCAAGAGATGTTTGGCCAGTATACTCAGAAGAGTGATTCCAATTTTCTTTGAAACGGGAAGAATGAGAGCCTAATGTTTAGATTCGGCTTCATATGCTGTCTTCCCTGAAATGCTGTGGATGGACACAATGCCGCACCACTGTGGAGCCAGGGTTGAAACCAGTGTTTGTTGGTATTTACAGGTGAAACATCATTCCAGGGTTTCATTAGGTGCCAAATGGTTTCGTCCATCAGTACAAACCCGTTTTCGAGGAGACCCCGTTTAAGGCCCCCACGTACGGCCAGGACACCCACATCAGCGACGGGCGCTCCGTCGATGGCAGCGACCACGAGGACGTGGTCGCCAAGACCCGGCGCCGGGTGCGGGAGGTCAAAGAGCGTGAACGACTGGAGCCGCCGGCATGACTTGGCTGCTGCCCAGAGTTCTAGAGGTTGCTTCCGCCATTCTTTTCAACCATTGTTCTTTTCGAAAACCAGCCGTTTTCCCTTGGGTTTCTGAAGGTTTTCTAGAAAGAAGGATCCCCGGAAAGAATGGGGGAGGTACCCCTGCAAGAGTCTCCTTCTGACTCTGAACAAAATGGGTCCATAACCCCTTTATTGTCGGGTAATGACCCCATTTTTCAAGGGTCATGGAGACTTCAGGTACTTGCTTTGTCGCTGTTTGGTTGGATCTTTCGACTTCAGCTTTTTAGTTGAAGCAGGTAGGATTTTCCAAATTGGGGTGAGGGTACCATTTGTCGAGCGGTTTCAACGGAAAAGGCAAACAACCTTTCAGGGAAACACCCTAAAACAACACACCCCCATTTGGTCGGATCTTGAGGCTTCATTTTGTTGGGTCGTGCTTGTATAATTGCGTTCCCACGAAGCAAAAAATTGAGTCGGAATAACAGCCCATGGCGTGGCGGGAGCAAGAAGTTAAACTTTTGCGCAGGGGGTGAAGCAAGCCATTCAATTAAGACAAGGTCGCGGGTGAAACGAGCTCACACCTGAAGGTCTTGGCGGTTTGCTGCTTTTTGGTTTTGAAGTTGTTAAGTTGCAGAGGAAAAGGGGCAGGGGGTCCACTTCCTAGGGGGCACTGTTTATACCATTTAATGGTTTTCCTAGGTGGGATAGACAAGCAAGCCCTCGTGCTTGCCAGAGTCACAATCAAAACCTGAAGGGAAGCCAAGGGGGCCCCGGGTTGGGTTTGGGAGGGCAACGGGCATGAAGTAGGAACCTACAGTGGGTTTTGGAGTGTGGTTGGTCTATTTGTCGTATGAAAGGAGCATCCATCGTATCACAGAAGTGGGCAACTGCCGTGCGAGCTTTCAACACCGAAATCAGTCGGGGGCAGCGGGGCAGCGGGAGTTACTTCCCTTGCTCCTTCATCCAAAAAATCAAACAATCTGAAACTCCCAAACTAATCCACACAACCCCCCCCCCCCCACAAAAACAGATACACAACCCCCCACCAAAAAAAAACTCACACACACCACACACACACTCGCGTGGAGGCCGAGAGAACTCCACGCCAGGAGCGGCTCCGAGAGCAAGAGGAGGCGGAGGTGCGAAAGCGGGAGCAGCAGGAGCAGCACACGGAGCGCTTGCGGCGCATCGAGCAGGAGAAGCGACAGAAGATTCTGGCTTCTCGGAGAACGCAAAACAGCTGTGGGGCAGGGGGGGGGGGGGTTGGAAGGAAACACATGGCGTCTTTGGTGTTTTTGTTGATTTGGTTGGGGGGGGGGGCTCGCAAAAAGAAAAACATGGCGTGTTTGGTGGTTTTGTTTGATTGGGAGTTCCTAAGGGGGGGGTGGGCCAAGGAAAGATTCCCTACGGTTCCCTACGGTTCCCTAAGGCATCTCGGAAGAAAAAGCACATCATGGCGCGGTGTGTCTTTTTGTAGGCGGGGACCCCAACATGGATTTAGGTGTTCCTCTTAGTGTTCCTTTGAAAACCGCCAACCTTCAAAAGGGGTACCATGGAAAAAGAGACACCTACATGGTGTCCTTTCTTTTCTTTTTCCGGGTTCCCCCTTGGATGGTTTTACAGGGAAACCAGAAGGAAACCACCAATTTGGGCGTCTTGTTCTGCCTGGCGTGGCGTGCATTTTGGCCAGAGTTTCTGGTCCACCCTGGTATCAAGCAGTGGGTTGGGCAACGGTCCCTCCTGGCATGTACGCAAGTAACGAATTGACATCCGGTACACTCACCAAATGACAATTTAATGAAATGGGGGCACTCATCAAACTCTCATCTCATTGGGGGACACAAGTCCTATGACTATTGGCAGCGACTTTGAGATTTCTTTTTGAGGGTATCCTTTTCAGGTTAGTCTAAAGGGAATTTCGAAGCCATCAGATAAGCCGCCATTTTAAGGGTGGAGCTGTGTGGGTGTCTTTGTTGGAGGAGCAAATTGTGTTGGTTTTGACAGGCGGCGAAAAAGGAAGCTGGTCGTGTGGGGGTCCCTCATTTAGAAACAAACCTGTGCGCATTTGGGTGTGTCTCTTTTTTTCAGAACGCCGTTGCGAGTGAGTGAGTGAGTGAGTGAGTGAGTGAGTGAGTGAGTGAGTGAGTGAGTGAGTGAGTGAGTGAGTGAGTGAGTGAGTGAGTGAGTGAGTGAGTGAGTGAGTGAGTGAGTGAGTGAGTGAGAGTGAGTGAGTGAGTGAGTGAGTGAGTGAGTGAGTGAGTGAGTGAGTGAGTGAGTGAGTGAGTGAGTGAGTGAGTGAGTGAGTGAGTGAGTGAGTGAGTGAGTGAGTGAGTGAGTGAGTGAGTGAGTGAGTGAGTGAGTGAGTAAGAATCTCCTTTTTGGGGAACCCCCAAAAGCAAACAATACAACGCAGCAACACGGTTTCCTTTCGATTGTCCTTTAAACTTACCAACAAAGGGCTACCATCAAACAAAATTGACGCACCCATGTGGCTGTGGGTTAAAACCAATGGGATCCCATTTTGGGGTAGGTGAATTTACCACCCATTTTAGAACCGATTTGAGTGTTTGGATTGGGTGCCGTTCACTGGGGGTACGGGCTTTGGATTTTGACCCATGGCATGTCCCCCCCCCCACACAAAAAAAAAGAGACACTTGGTTGCCCTCAAAACCACCAACAAAGGGCTACCATCCAAACACAAAACTGACGCACCCATGTGGCTGTGGGATTGGATTGGGATGTTCACTGGGGGGTACGATTTGGATTTTGACCCATGGCCATGTCCCACCGAGGAAAAGAAGCTGGACCAGGAGGTGCGTGCCACCCGCCAGGCAGAGGAGGAGAAACGGCAGGAGGAGCAGAGGCCGACCGACGTCGTCGGACGCTTCGCCGTGGCGCGAGCCCCACAGCTTTTCGGTCGGTTTTTCACCTCGAAGAAGCGGCCAAAACCGATTCTGGGGTAGACTTAGGATACTTGTTTTTTCCAGTGACTCCAATTGAAGCAATCAATAAAATACACATTCTACAACTGGGCCTAACTCGTATCATGGATTCCCACCTGCCATGTTAGTAGAGGCACCAGCTAAGGTCGTGATTCCCACATGCCATGTTCGTACAGGCACGCGCTTCTTTTGTCGTCCCTTTTTTCTTGTTCGAATCTATTGCCACGAGTGTGGAGAGCTGCCTTTGTAGCCGGTTCTTGCAACTGGTTTTGTTGGGGGGTTGTTGCAAAGCCTATGCAAACCTCCACAACCATCTTTAGAACCGCTGCTTACCGGTCTCCGCTTGTTTGGGCGTAAGTTGCCGGAAGGTCTTTTGGAAACGCATGGCTTTTCCGTCAAACCTACAAAAGGCAAGACCTTTTGCTCAGGGAAAGAGCAACCCAGCTTTCTAGATCCGATGTTTGCCTCCAAGTCCTTTAGATGGTCTGGGACGAATCGCTAAATGGCTAGCAACCCTGGTTACGGGGGACTTACAACCATTGCTTTGGTGGGTTACAACCAGGGCAAAGCTAGCAGCTAGCCATTTAGCTCACCCCCAGACCATCTTAAGTTGACCCTCCCTGAGATCCTCGGCTTTCCGAGCCAGGCGGCAGCAGGAGGAGAGGTTCAAGGCTTTTCAGAAGCAAACGCAGGCGCCGGGTGAGCCTGAAGGTGGAAAATGGACAGTCCACTTTGGCGCATCTTGCGGAGGGACGTTAGGACTGAGCAACTTTTTGCCAACTCATGGGTTTCCGTATTAAACCACTGAAAGTGATTCACTTTTAGCAGGGGAGCAGAAAGCAAGCGAGGACATGTGGTTGATCAAGCTAGCGTTCAGGTTGATGGCCATCTTGCCATTTTATTTATTTTTAAACTTCACGAAAAGCATCCCATAGGTGATTGGGAAGGATCCCTGGAAAGTTCAAGGACTGTAGCCGAGAGAAGTTGCCTCTCGTTCAGACACTCCCTCAAGATGGAATTGGGGAGGGGGGTGCCCCAGGAATTCTGGTTCCATTTTCCCTTTTCTGGGGAAGACCAGACAAATGCAGTTGGGTCCAAAGGACCCCCCACGCCCCCTTTTCCGTGGTAGGGGGGACCCGAGTCCCTGAAAAAGGTCATTCATCACCCAGGGCTCTCCCCTCAAGCTTTTAGGCCTTAGGCAGGGGTCCCACCTTTTTGGCCGTCCTTGGTGGGGGTTGATGTTTTCAGGGGGAAATACAGGGAGCCCTGTTAGGGGATTGTCCTTCGTAAGGTGCTCGGTGGGTGCCAGGTTGCAAGTAAACCAAACACACCGCCAAAATACCTGGAGTCTCCTTCTGACCTGAATCAAAAATAGGTCCATGACCAACCATTATGAAATGGGTGACCACCCATGTTGAAATGGTCAGAAGGAGACTCTAAAAACACAACGACCCTGGTCAATCACAGCAACTTGGCGATATCTGGGGCATCCATCATAGTCCATAGCCCCACCCCCATCATTTGGCAAGTCTGAGGCCAGGATCAAGGCTGAGAAGGAGAAGGCAGCCCGCGAACGCCGGGACCAGGAGATGCAGGAGACTTGGCTTGGTGGGGCTGTCGCACTTAAAGGGGCGACTTGGTACTTAGTACGCAACTCAAGGAGGCTTGTAGCCATATGGTAAGTGGGTTATAACCATCATTATTACCCACTTACTAAGTACCCTGCCCCTTTAAGCATGGCTTGGTGCCTTTCTTAATCTCACCCCCCTATTAATGAATGACCCCAATTAATAAAAAATCGAAATCCGGGGCCCGGGACCAGATTTCCACTCCGCACAATTTATTTTTAATTGAGCCAATACTAAACCCTTACTAAAGTCTTGGAATCCTTATTAGCGGGCACTTTTAACAAGCTTCCAGCCCTACTTTTAGCTGTTTAGCTGCAACTGTCTGTCTCTCGCATATGCTGGCTACCTGACCTGCCTGGCTGCACCCCAACAGATTTGGTTGTTTAATTGGGTCCTTCATTGGGGTGGTGTCCCTAAAAGAAAACATGTCCCCAAAAGCTGTCTAGCTGCGACTGTCTCTCTCCCGTACATGCTGGCCAATTAATTGCCTAACCTGCCTGGCTGCAAACAAACAACCAGTAACCTGAAAAACAACTAGAATGATACATACAATTTCCTTATTAAACCGCTTACTCGCGGACCTTACAATTCAATCCATGTCGTCCAAATCCTATGTGAACCCTCACATTGTTGGAAAAAAAAAACAATTAAACAAAACAAAAATGGGAAGAGTTTTTTTATAATTGGGGGGGATCCATATTTATTAATAGGGGGGTGAGATTGCCCCCCCCCCTCTGTTGGTTCCGGTTAAAACTCACTCCCTGAGTTCCTGGACTTAAAGCTTTTGGCGTTGGAGAATTCTAGTGGAAACAAACAGTTGGAAAGGAAAACCAAAAGGACACGAAGCATGTTTGCTGGGCACCCCTGTTTCAAGACACACCCACATGGGTCTGAGGGTCTCGCCATTTGGACACATACCTACATGAAGAACTGACCTTTCCCCGCGCGACCGGTTCTAAGCCATGGTTGAGTAGGAGTGATATTTCCATGACCACGTCTCTGACCTTTCTGCCCTTCTGCCCTGTTTGGGTTTCCTGAAAACTCCCTTGCACCAACACGTTATTTGGATTTACTTCCGCGGTTTTTTTTTTTAGCCGATCAACATGGATCTCAACAGGGAGATCCAGAGGAGGATGTTATGAGACACATAAGGAGTGTTTGGTTCCATGTCCAATTATTGTAGATTTGGCACGCCGTTTTATGTTTTGACCAGTTTGTGTGGGTTTCTTCATGTTCATTGATTTGTTCAGACCCGCAAGCAAAACGCGTTTTCACCAGCACGCAGGTCTTACTTGTACGTGTATTTGCAGGGAGGTCCCACCAGCAAGAAACACTTGAACAGCAACACACGTTTCGTCCGCAACAAGGAATATCCATAGGTGTTCTTTTTGGGTTAGTTTGATGAGAAACAGATGGCTTGGATGGTTTCGATGGGATTTACGCCGTCGGTTTGTTCGGGGAGACCCATCTATCTGGAGGAGAGGCGTGAGAGTGGGAAGTCCGAAGAACACAGAGTCGAGGACGGCAAGCGGGGGGGGGTGGAAAGCCAGAGCCCTTCAAAGGATGGCACAAGGGTTCGGGGCTTAGCAAGCCTTGAGGGGGAAACAAAGCCAAAGGCCGTAAACGTTGGCGACGTCATTTGGCTGTGGGTCAAAAAATATGTACCCAAAATGGAACCCTGGTAAATGGAAACTTGGACTACAACCTGCGGTCCCCTGGTGGTTTAGTTTTGACCCACACCCGTTTCAAGCTTGGTCAGTCCTTCAACTTTGAGCCTTGAACCACTTGAACACAAGTGCAATGTGTGCTTCACCAAAAGAGCTGGGGCAAATTCACGGAAGAAACCCAAGTGCAGCCCCAAAGAAGGCGTCTACGATGATGATTCTTTGGGTTCCCCGAGCACCAGACTTGGTAGGGATATTCATCAAGCACTTTGCATTGAAGCAAGTAGGGGGGGTGTCTTTTTTAAGGGACCAGGGACCCCCCAATGGTAAGTTTCCTTTTGGTTGTTGGTTCTGGTTGGACATCCCTTTGTGCAGGCACTAGGGGACGAAGCAGATTTTCCCTTTGTTGTGGTTGAAACATTTTTTTCTGAGTTGACCAAAGCCGATCTTTTGACCATTTCGTTTTGCCATTTTGGTCCATGTTTAGTCATGGCTCCCAAAAGGATGTGCAGCAGCGCTTCGTCGAATTCGTGTTCTGTGCTTTTTTGTCATCGGTCGACCACCTTTTCTTTGTGGGTCCCTATAAGCTGAGTCTTGTTTCCCCCTAAAAGGTTTTCCTTTTAGCGGCAGCAGCTCGACATGAGTCCGTCCCAAAGGGCTGACCGTTGGCTTCAACAAGTCTCTTCGGGTCCCGAGAAAGCCACGGGTTTGGTTTCCGCGTGCCAAACGCCTCGCCTTCCTTTGGGTGTGTGTGTTCTTTGAGGGAACCCCTGGCAGGGTTGATCAACAGGGACACCAAACAGAAAGCCATTCTTTTGGTGGCTTCCTCTGACAAAGCGCGCACACACACACCCCGTCACGCAAGCTCAGTGATTTGCGGACGTTGTGAATCATTCACGTGTGCCATGGTCAAAAGTCGCTTGGGATTGTCATGATTCCTTTCAAGTCTAGTGTAGACAAGCATTGCAAGGTTGCCCCAGAAGGTGACCAACACCATGACGACAGAATTCAAGATTTGCCACCAGGACGCTGCCGAAATGGCCAAGCGGCGGCTGATAGAAAGGAAGAAGCGAGAGCTGCTCGGATTTGGATGTGATCTGAGGGGAAGGAAGTGGTGGACTTTGGGTCCATGTCGGAATCACCTTCCGCAAGTCGGGTTGTTTGCTTTGTTTTCTAAAGGTGGTCAGGATTCAGGGCTCCTTAAAAGGGGAGGCCAAAAGAATTGTTAGCCAATTCGTCCTGCCTTTCCGCAGGTCGATTCAAGGACTCTCCTGTCATGTGGTTCGATCTGCTGAATCATCCACGAATGCGCATATCTTCGCCCAGTTCTTATGAAGTGGTGAGCGTTCTTAGTCAAGCAAACCACTCTCAACCTCATAGCGGTGCTGCATTGCCACTGATAAACGTTGAAGGTTACCATTTTTTGGTTTTAAGGGGAAGCCAAACCAACACCATTTTGAGGGGTCCCCTGGTCCCCTGGTCCCCTGGTAAAAGACATACCCAGAATTGGCTTCCCAAAAGGAAGGCTTCAGTTGATTCAGGGCGCGCGATTATCGACAAACATGTGTCTCACGGTTGGATGGGTACGCAAGTTCTTCTGTTCCGCCATGTTTCTTGGTATACGACATCTTGGGGTTCAGTGATTGGTTTAGGTCAGATGTTTGATTGGCAAGCAGTGAGGTGGGGGGGGGGAACACTGAGTGCCAAACTCCACTTCGCACCGAGAGTACTGGATTTTGTCCATCTTTCTGTGGCTTAGGGGGTACCTTCGCCCCGCCTTTCCGCAGTCAAATGCGAAAATAGGAAGCAAGCCGGGGGCTTGCGATTTCGCATGATTGTGTTGATATGTTTACAAAGGGAAACCAAAGTGGACGATTTTCCCGGACTCCCTTTCAGATGGTTCACTGAGCTGCTGGAAGTCTGACTACATGGATCTGTTTGCTTGTCGCATTTCCAAGGCCCGACGCGTTCTGAGCTAAAGCCTTCTTTGGTACAACCTTAGCCTTCATTATTCTGGACAATGACAAAATAGACGAGTTTCCCTGGTAATGAATGGGTTTCCTACGCTAGTGGAACCCATCTATATTATATATATATAGCCAAACCAACCTAAACAGGATACCTATGCCTCTTACCAAAAGGACACCTATGGACAACGGTTTTTCCACAGGAGGCGATAGACTACTTTGTAGCTGGTTGCATGGTTCGTCAAATTGTTTGCCCGTGGTTGCTTTGCCCCTTGTGAGTCGCCGTCCGACTCCGAAAATGTAACAAGATGTTGACCCTAGGTTGGCCAATCCAAGGGGTTGCAACGAGATGCCGTTGTTCCACCCCACGGCGACACATACCGACGCCTTGCTGGTCGGTTTTGCTCAGTGGATTCCACCCTTTGAACGTCTTTGGTGGATTCCCCACTAAGAATGGATCCGTCCTTGGAAGGGTTCACTTTTCTTGCTGGCTCAACCAGCCAGCCGGTTCCTTAGCCTTTTGGCTTTTAAGTGTTATAGTGGTAGTTTCCATTTCACCTGTAAAAGTTAAACTCAGTTTTCTAGCGTCACTGGGCACAAGAACTAAAGGCTGGTGAACGGCTTCCTTTTGTTTTCTTCCAAGGACCGACTTTCTACCCGTGCCGCTCGACCCCAAAAGGGTTCCCCGCTTTCAAGCGGCAACTGTGAGCCCAAAACGGCTAAGGAAAAAGAAGCCCAATTTCTCGCCTTGACGAGCTTCACCCAATTGTCCAACCATTCTACGCCGCAGACGTATTTCAGGAGTTCCTCAATTTCCCTGTTTCGGACCTCCACAAGTGACAGTTTTAGTGCAAATCACCAGTAACTTTCAACTTTTCAGAGGGAAATCCAGTGCCCCCTGTATTTCCCAGATCCCTTGGTACCTTCTAAGGAGGTACTGAACGACCCGTTACCCCCAAAAGCCATCTTCATGAGGTACCAAGGGACTCTCTGGGAAAATACAGGGGGCACTGGATTTCTCTCTGAAAGTTGAAAGTTACTGCTGATTTGCTCTAAAACTGCCACTTGTGGAGGTCCAAAACAGGGAAGCTGAGGAACTCCTGAAATACGTCTGGCGTAGAAGTGGACTCTCTGGGTTTGAGACATCCAAACACCTGGAGTCTCCATGACCCCGAAAAAAATTGGGGTAAGGACTCCCTGGATCGCCAGCTGCGAATCGCTTTTGTCCATGAACTTTGCCCCAAGAACAGCAACAGTGACTGAAAAAAGCAGCAACTTGGCTATCTAGGTCATTATTTTGGGTAATGACTAACCATTTTTGATTCGAGTCAGAAGGAGACTCCAGGTACTTCGTTCCTTGCACGGATCCCGGGTTAGCCCGGCGGCGACGAAGACCGCGAACCCAAGGCAGGCCAGGAAGGAGGAGGAGGAGTCTCTGCAGCGAATGGAGGCGGAGTACGCTCAAGACAAGGAGCGAAACGGATCATACTTAATGAAATTAGCTATTATAATGTTGCCCAGAAAGTCCAAGTACCTTATGAGGACAGCTTTTGGGGGGTAAAAAGAGTACCTCCTTAGAAGGCACTTGGACCCTCTGGGTTAGTGATATAATGATCAAAGTTAATGAAATTAGAGATATAATATGTTTATCCTATTCTATTATTCAATTGAGTAATAATAAATTAATAGAGTTGAATAAAAAAAAAAAAAAAAAAAAAACAATATATATAAAAAAATATTAAAAAAAAAAAAAAAAAAAAAAAAAAAAAAAAAAAAAAAAAAAAAAACAATATTATGATATATCAACTGATGTTGCGCCGGACGTTCACAACGGGCTCAGATTTCAAATGGGTTCCGATGGCTCAGGATGGGTCTCCTGTTGTTCTTTTTCTAATTCTTCATTCCAGGCTCTCTATGGGTCCAGGTAATAAAGGTTTGCGCAACCCTAAGTAAGAGCCTACTGCCTTCGATCAGTTGACAACCCCCCTTCGCAACCCCTTCGCAACCCCTTCGCACCCTCCGGGAAAGCAGAAAGCAGCGGTCCCAGAAAGCAGAAAGCAGCATCCCGAAAGCAGCAGAAAGAGCTGCTGATATTTGGCTGTGGGTCAAAAATCGGGTAAGCCCAAAATGGGTTGCCCTGGTAAACATGGACTAAAATCTGCGGTCCAATTACTGGTGGTTTCAGTTTCACAACCACACCCATTTGGAGCCCAGCAGCCGAGCCCCGCCCGTGTCCGCCCGCCGAGCAGCGGCCAGGAGAACGACCAGCTGGGCGAGCAGCTGCGCCAGAAAGCGCAGGAGCGCCTGCGCCAGCGGTCCCAGGAGCCGCGGGCTGCCGCTGCCGAAGCCGCTTCCGCTCCCTTGTGGCCGAGTCCCGGTTTGTTTGAGAAGTCAAACAAACAAGACCCATCTCCATTTGGGAGTATTTTGTCTTGTTTTTTTGAAGGTGGCTTTCCCTCTTGGCTTCCCATCAAACCCACCAAGCAAAAGCATGACAAAGCTTGCTGCTGGCGCGAGAGATGCAGGGAATGAGATATGGAATGAGCCTGAACTGAACCATCCAACTGGTGGCTTCCTTCAAGGGAATCCCTAGCTTCATTCCCACATTGCCTACTGAGCACCGCCAAGAAAACACACCCACTAACTTCTAGTTACCCCTAAAGAAAGGTAACCCTTCGCCATCCCGTTTGGCGTTTAAAGGGTGGCAAGCCCTTGGTTACCTACAAAACCAGGGAACTGGAATCACTGGGAGACACAGACCATGTGAAATTATGCCATACTTCCACGTGCCAAATGTTAAAACGTTTGTGTTGGGACCGTCGCTTTTGCGGGAAGAATGCTTGCTGAAACAGGGAGGTTTGGGAAACCTATGTTTCATGTTGTTGGAGCGCCGCGGGAGCAAACTCGATGCGCAACTCAGTGGATTCCACCCTCGAAATCCTTTTTTGTTGGGTGGAAACGGGTGGTATCAAAACCAACCCCGATTGTGAGAAACACCCTGAGAAGCCTGGTGAATCATCGGATGTTCTTTGCTGCCTGCAAAACCCTCAGGATTTGTGGGAGAAATAACACCCCTTCTTTGGGGGAGGGGGGAAGAGTTGAAGTCTTGGCAAGACAGATTCAAGCAGTTCCACCCCCTGGTTTTCTAGGAACCCCCCGCAGAAAAACACAAACAAATAACGACATCGCCTGTTCATGTGTCACAGCCGTGGGGGCATCGGGGCTTGCACGGACGGACTCGCGGCTCGTGGGAGGAGAAGCGGAAGCTTGAGAAGGCGGCGCGGAACCGCCAGGCGCTGGAGCGCATCGAGCACGAGGAACGCCAAGCGGAGTCCCAGAAGGACCGCGGACCCGGATGCGTCTCCGCACGCGGGGATGCGGATGTGCGAAGCAGAAAGAAAAACCCGGCTGGTGGGTCTAAAAGGGTTCAGCGAATAGGTTGAAAGGGAGAAACACCGCTTGAAATGCTCGTTGAATTTTTGCCCCCTAGGGTGGAGGCCAACAAAAAGTATTGCGAGTAGACCCGCCCCTTCCGAAAAAGGTGGGGACCGCAAAGGCCAGCCAGAACAGGGTGGCGTAAGGGGGGCCCCCCATCACCTCGAAAAAGACTAATTGAGATGGATCTGGGATGGTGTGTGTGTGTGTGTGGGTGGTTTTGGGGGGATCCTAGGAAAGGAGTGTGTTGTAGGGGTAAGGGATGGTCAACGAGTCAACGACCAAAATTTAGCGTGTCTTCTCGACATGGACTTCAAAGGTGCCATGGTCAAAACACCGGTTCCTTTCCTTGGGGTCAAAAGGGGTGATCATCCGCCTGGTAGGGTCCGTAGCAAGAGTATCACGATTCCTAGGGGAACCATGACATGTAATTGAGTCTTGACCATGGCTCATATTACGCCTGCTTGCTTGGCGATAAGTCTGGTCAGCTCCGAAGAGGGACTCGAGAGCCAACGTAAGGGTTCTTGTTAAAGCGAACCAGGAGTGTCGATCATGGGATATAATGCTTGGGTGCCTTGCGTTTCAAGAGTTGCCATGGCCAGGAAGATGCTGGAGCATCGGTAAGAGCCGTGGAAAGATGTTTTCTCCCATTCTTGGAAGGCGCAAACAGAGGAAAACACAAACGCCTAACACAACCAACATCCCAAGATCCGTAAGGGGGTGTCTTTTTTTTTCCGGGAACCTGGGTTGGTTGGTTTTGCAGGGAAGCCAAAAGGAACATCACTTCCTTTTTTGGGGGGGGTCCGTAAAAAAGACATACCCGTATATCATTATGTTCCATAAGCATTTTTCCAGTAGTGATAGATTCCCTCTAAAACCAAAAATGTGGAAACAACATGGGGAATCTACCAAACATGGGGAAAAACATGTGGACAGATTCCCAAAGATGGGGGAAAACATCGGCCGCTGCCATCGAGACGCCTCAAGCTCGCCAGGAGCTCGAGGCGCGAAGACAGAGCGCGGCGCAAAGGGCCGCCTCGAGACTGCGGAAAGAGAAGGAGGAACAGGAGAGGGAGAGCCACTTGGGTCTCAGTCGGCTCGGTATTGGTTGGGGTTGAACGTTTAGGGATAAAGAAAAAAGTTTGGGTCTCAGGTGTCTTCTTAAGCTTAGTACTCTTTTGAAATTGAATGTTTAGGACAAAATGTATAGGGGTGTGAATGGGAAAGCTGTCTTCTTAGGCTTGGTAACTACTCTTTGGAATTTGAATTGTTTGGGGGTCTCTGTCTTTTTAGGCTCAGTTTTGTTGGGAAACGGATCTCTGTCTGAGGCTCCGTACCCCTTTTGGGGTTGAATGTTTAGGGAAAAATGTTGCTGCAAACACCCTGCAAAAAAACACCCTCAAGGTGTGTCTTTTTGTGTGGTGTCAACGGTTGAAACCACCAGCATGTGCTGTGTTTTCAGCTGTTTGTGGGTAAGGACCACCGAAAACGGCCCAGAGCGCCCCACCGCCCCAAAGCCGCCACTGCCTTTCCAGCGCGGCCGAGGACGGGAGCGCGAGGAGGTCGAGCGCCTGGCGCGGGAGCGGAAGCAGCGCTACCAAAACCCCCGGTCCATCGCGGAGCTGAGGACCGGCGAGCCGCTCGGACTCGGACGGACTCGGACGGACTCGGACGGGGAGAAAACCGAAGACGTCACCCGGTGGGTTAGCCTGGGCGTCTGTCTGTCTGTTTGTCTGTTTGTCTCTGTCTCTGTCTGTGTCTCTGTCTCTGTCTGTGTCTCTGTCTCTGTCTGTGTCTCTGTCTCTGTCTGTGTCTCTGTCTCTGTCTGTGTCTCTGTCTCTGTCTGTGTCTCTGTCTCTGTCTGTGTCTCTGTCTCTGTCTGTGTCTGTGTCTCTGTCTCTGTCTGTGTCTGTGTCTGTGTCCGTGTCTCTGTCTGTGTCCGTGTCTCTGTCTGTGTCCGTGTCTGTGTCTGTGTCCGTGTCTCTGTCTGTGTCTGTGTCTGTGTCTGTGTCCGTGTCTCTGTCTGTGTCTGTGTCTGTGTCTGTGTCCGTGTCCGTGTCCGTGTCTGTGTCTGTGTCTGTGTCTGTGTCTGTGTCCGTGTCCGTGTCCGTGTCCGTGTCCGTGTCCCTGTCTGTGTCTGTGTCCGTGTCCGTGTCCGTGTCTGTGTCTGTGTCCGTGTCCGTGTCTGTGTCTGTGTCTGTGTCTGTGTCTGTGTCTGTGTCCGTGTCCGTGTCCGTGTCCGTGTCCGTGTCTGTGTCTGTGTCCGTGTCCGTGTCCGTGTCTGTGTCTGTGTCTGTGTCTGTGTCTGTGTCTGTGTCTGTGTCTGTGTCTGTGTCTGTGTCTGTCTGTCTGTGTGTCTGTGTGTCTGTGTGTCTGTGTGTGTGAACGAACGTGTGAACGTGTGAACGTGCATGTGTGAATGTGTGTGAATGTGTGTGGGTGTGCGTCAGGGAATCCCTGAGCCAGTTATGGTAGAGGGTGTGGATCAGGTTTGTACAATTTGTCTGAGGCATGTCCATTTGAAGGGAAGCTTCAAAAGCGGCGATCGGCTCAATGGAAACCACTTGAAGATTCATCAGATTTGATTTGGGGAACTCCAGTGACCCCTGTGTGAGTCTGTGCCTGTGTTTCTTTTTGTTTTTCCGAACAGCTCAAAAATGGGTCTCTGCCCAAAAAGATTCAGAGCGGCTTTGGGTTGGGGTTCCGGGGTGTTGGGTATACCACCGTGTGTTTTCGCGTTGGGCCAAGCTTGGAGTTGCTTCCTTGTGGCTTTAATTTGTTTGTATGCCCCGGGTTGGTTCCTTCTGTGGTAGTTACTGATTGGGAACCTGAGTTTGAAGTCGAGAACTGGACAATTGGTATCACCGCGGAATTCTTGCATGGGTTGCAATTTGGATTGCTAGATCACACTAAATCCGGGGTCTTTGTCTTGACAATTTCCGTGGAATATCAAAATCAGAAACTGGAATTGAGCCTATCACTTGGGTGACTTGGATAGTGGTAAAATCATGGGCCCAGTAAATTTACTGGCGCAGGTTGGGGATTCGCTTGTGCATCAGGCGATTGTTGGATGCACCGACCCTGGGCAGGCAGCGACAATTTGCCGGAAAACCGCCGGGACTTGTTCATGGGCACCCTCTGAATCCATTATGGTTCAGCGGGCTCAGGCCCCACAAAAAGGGTTGTCTTTTTCTATGAGGGGTCACTGGGCAGCTGCAAAGTTCGCGTGGAACCCAACAAGAAGATCTGCTTAAAGGACATTCCTCTGAAACATGTTTCATTTTGTTCTATGGTAAAACCTGCAGGGCGAGTGATAGGTTTTGCCGGAGGGTGTGGGTTTTGCTGGAAACATGTTTTGGGCGGGTCAACATAGGGGGGTTCCAAAACGTGTTTTGTTCCTGTTGGTTTCCTATTGAAACCAGGAGGGATATCCCAAAAACAAGCACCCTTTTGCACCTCGGCCAGAAATCATCCGCTGCAAGGCACCCAGCAGGAAATTGGGGATGTTCCTGTTTTGACACATGCCTGTGTTAGTGTTTCTGTTTTTTTCAGGGACCCCCTTTTTGGTTGCCTGTTTTTTTATGGGTAGTTTCAGCGAACCAGTAGTTGCCAGTGTAAATTGGTGGTTTGGGGAATTGAACCTCTGATTCTTGTTAAATGGGAAACCACTCCTAAATCACCAAACCACCAATCCAAACCACCAATCAGAGTTGATAGTTGGAGGGTTCCTGCACCACCTACGATTCCCTGGAGGGATGATTCCCCTGTAAATACCAACAAACAGTGGTTTCCCATGGTTTCCAACTGGTGCAGGATTTTGTCCATCCACAGTAGTTGGAGGGTCCAGAAGAATCCCATTTGCCGCCTTCCATCGACTCGACGAAGAAAGCCGAGGGCGCAGCAGCCGCTGACGCAGCAGCAGCGCCGCGCGGCCTCGCAGCGCCCGGGTGAAAAAAACACGTCGGGTTCGTTTTGGTGGGATCCGTGGGTATCGTTGTTGGGAGCCCCGAAATGGAAAATGGGGTTCCCCTTGCAAGAGGTTATATTAAAGTGCCATTAAAGCGTGGGACACTCTTTCGTAGCATGCAAAACGGCCATGAAGCATGGTCAAACAAATCACATTTGCAGACAGACATTTGCAGCCAACCAGATGTTTGATCAGGCTTCTATTTTATGTAAAAGCGGAGCAAGTCCGACCTTCAGCTGAATGAATTGTCCCTGGTCTTGAACTGGCAGGTCAACAACATCCTTTGTTTTGCATACCGAACAAGTACGTAAACAAATGGGTTGTGGTTGTGTATGCTTACTGCATGGCTCATATGTGTGTTGCATATGTTTTGTGCGGTTGTCTTTTATGGACCTTACATGTGGCTTCCGTGTACGTGCATTAATCTACACAAAACAACGTAAGTGCAGGTACGCCTGACAAGTGTGTTACAAAGGCCTCATGTATGCCTTAAAGCATTCAATTTGCGTGCACATGTAAATGCATGTGTACGTATACACCTGACATGGTTCATCTTGTCTGCTACTGGCATTAGTTTGGATCGTTTAAACTTCAGCTTTATGGGACATGTGTTTCCCTACCAATCAACACCCAGGTAGACTTTTGTGTAGGGGAAGCCACCATTTTGCACGGGAACCCAAGACATCCAGCCAACCCTAAGTTAGGACGTTCTGAGGGAATGGTCTTTTAGGATGTTGGCAATGAAGTGTGTGGGAATAATAGCCACCAAGTCAGAATAACCACAGAAAAAGCTGGGTTGTCGGATACACCTGGCATATTTCGGGAACTGAATTATACAGTCACATCATGAGAGAGATCATAGCCACCAAGCGAGCTTGGGAGCCACCGTATGTCATGAGGAAGGGCCTGAACAATGTATTGGCATGATTGTCCCATGTTCATGACTTAGTTTAGTTGTGCGGCAATGGGCCCGTGGTTGATTAACAGGGGCTCGCTACTCAGAGGGGAACACCCCCTGTGAACGGGAAGGGTTTATGAATCCGGGGTCAACATTACCTCAAATCCCAATTTCAATGATTTTTCAGGTAATCCCCCGTTGGTGGTTTGTATTGGTGGTTATTTAGATTCGGATTTGAACCCTGGCGTTGAGGGTAAATGGGTCGTTTCCCGAACCTCCAAACCACTAAACCACCGGGGAAGCTGATACGAGTGTGTCTTTGTCTTAAGGGACCCCCAAGATGAGTGGGTTTTCCTTTTGATTTCCCTTTCAACCAAGCCCAAGGGTACGAGCCACTGGCATTTAGCTCCCCATGAGCGAGCGTTTTGGTCCTAAGGCGGCGGCACCAGGAGCAGGAGAAGCTCCGGAGCTGCTTGGCTTATGGGTTGGGCCTGAGCAAACAGCAGAAAGAGACCTGCCTTCCGCGTGAAGACATGTGTATAATATAAGAAAATGGTCTGTAGAATATAAGGACCTTTTGGGTCGATCCAAACGGTTTGGGTTTCCTGGCTGAAATTTGCTGAGCAAAAACAGACCTGCATGCCCATATATCAGTTTTCGGGAGTTCCGCCGTTAACAAACTAGTGCACCAAGCAAAGGGGTTGTTTCTAACTAACCCCAAGGACCCTCAAAGGACAAGCCCATATGGACGCGCCTTTTTAGGGTTCCCTTGTTGGGATCTTGGAAAGAGCTATGTAGGTGTGTCTTTTTCTGGGGGTGCCCTTTGTGGGATGGTTCCAGAAGGAAACCAAGAGAAAACCACCAGTTTGGGGCGTTGCCTATTCCAACTGTGTAATGCGTGAGCTTTGTTGGGGGACCCCCATATGTATGTGTGGCCAGAAAACGCATACCTCAACAACGACTAGCCACCCATATCCCGTCTGGGGAAGTACTTGTTATTGCAACGGCCCATGGCTTGGTCGCTTCGAAGGATATGCCGAAGGCATGCCAGTGGAGGAGAACGACCCGCCAGGCGGGAGAAGCTGGAAGTGTTGATTTTTCTTTAACCTAACCCAGAGGGTCGCTTGGTACCTTCTAAGGAGGTACTGAACGACCCCTTTTTACCCCCCAACAGCCATCCTCATGAGGTACCAAGGGACCCTCTGGGTAATGTTGACCCCGGATTAATAAACCCCTATCTATGAATATGGGGTTGACTTAGGATACATTTTACGTTTTACCAGTGACTCAAGGTGAAGCAAACAATAAAGTATACATTCTATAACTGGGCCTAACACATGGAGTATGGTGGTGTCCCTGGGTTCTGTGGGGGTTCATCACTTTGGGAGGGAAACACCCCCTGTAAATAAACTGGGGTGTATTAGTTTGGGGTCAACGTTGCCCCTTGGGGTGTGACTTTGATCTTGGTAGAGTAATGTGGCCGGTGCTAAATAGCCATTACTCCCCTCCTGTAGAACCATGGTTTGTGGGTTCTATGTTAATCAGGGGACAGGGTCTGGGTATCCCTAATTTACACCCAGATGTGTCAAAATTGGGGACTCTCTAAAAATCATTTAATTCAGAGCAGGGAGGCCTTAGCGAGGGGACATTAAGGACCATTCAGGATTGTTCTCAATTCATGCTACTGTCGATGGACAGAATTCTGCATCAGTTGGTAGGCGGGTTTATGCCTGTGTTTGAGTTATTATTCATCCATCTTAACTGGTGCGAAGCAGATTTCCTCCATCCGCAGATGGCTGTAAATTTGCCTCAAATGGCTCCCACGGCTCTTGGGCGTGAGTCACTGGGTGTTTGCTGAGCTTCCTAGGGTCCCCGGAGAAAAAAAAAAAGCGCTGGCTGAGGAATCTGGGGGTGGCTCAAAATTGAACGATCGGAGGGGCAAGCCGCAGGTTTTGGTCCATGTTTCCACTTACCAAAGCAAGCCATTTTGGAGTTTTCCGGTTTTTTGAATTCGCCACAGCCATATGGGGGGTCCGACCCCTGTCAGAATGGATGACTCACCTTGAACGGAGCACCCCCTGGGAAGGCTTTATAGCTTACTGGGCTTGAGCCAACTTTGTGACAAGTTTGGACGTGGTTGGCCAACTCAGCAAGTAATGGTTGGAATGAAACCATGGGAATGAAACCTCGGGTGTTTGGACGTGGTTTGGACGTTAATGGGAAACCAACAGGAGATGGTTTAAGCAATGGTGGTTCAACCGTGTTGTGAAGGAGGGGTAGGCACCTTGGTTCTGGGTCGGCCTTGCTTTGTAGAGGCGGAGAGGGGGTGGGTGTGTTTTCTTGTTCTTCATTGAAAAGTGATCACGAAATGAGAGCCACCTTTCCGGACCGATTTTAAAAAGTACGGTCCCCTTCGTCCTACTGGGCAATTCTATGGCATTTGAAGCTCTTCACGGTCGCTTTTCAGTTGTTTTTTGTGTGTTGGTTCTGTTCGTTTTCAGAAGTCGGGCTGCAAAGATCCGAGTTTTGTTGCTACCATGTGGATCAACGAAATCCTGCACCACCCAAGAAACCCTAGAATGATGATTCCTCTTTAAATACCAACAAACCTTGTGGTTTCATTCCCATGGTTTGATTTCGTGGTGCGAAGTGGATGTCGCAACCATCCACAGTACCAAGGGACGTAAAGAACCGAACCCCCAGCCTCCACCCGGCATCTTTTCGCCAGAGCGCGGGCGGCCCCCGCGATTGCCCAGCCTCAGCCGGGAGCGGGACAAGGTGGGAGCCCGGACCGGGTGGCTCCAGTTCGACGTGTTCCCTGGGCTTGCTTAGGGCGATCGGGTACTTAGGAAGAGGTTAGTAACCATGGCTACCCACAAAGGCCATGGTGAAAAATGTCTCCGTTCAGTGGGTTATAGCAATGGATACTAACCGCTTACTAAGTACCCTGCCCCTGTAAGTAGGGGTCCCTCCATTTGCTTAGGTGTTTTTCACCGGTTGGTTTTACGGGGAATCTATCACTACTGGATATATACATATATATATATATATATATATGTATATATATGCATATATATATATCAGGTCCTGGGGGGGTTTACCATATATATATATATATATAGTTGTTTGTTTTTGTTTTTCTCGGGGACTTAATCAAATGGAAGGGTTCCTCTGATTTGTTGTTCTGACCTTGAGTAAGTGGGGATCGTTTCAGTGGAACCCACATTGCAACTGTTCAAGGGGACGTCCAACCCCTCTTTAAAGTCTGCCGAAACAAGGTGCCCTTGTTGCTCCCACAGTTAGTGCAGGTTCTGGGTGAGGTGCGGTCAAAAGATCCGGTCTTTGCACTCGGGAGGGATGTGACTCGCTAGATCTAGGCCCTTCTACAATCGGCGTTATAGAGGGGAATGGCCGTGACTGGGAGGGTCTGCGGTCCCGCAAGGATGGATCAGGTATGCAGTAGGTCAGGAAAACCGCATTTTCAGGGTCGACTTTTTGGTGATGCGGATGTGAACCCTGGTTCTTGTAGACTCCCGAAGCTCCACGACACCAAACCACTAAGGTGAGTCAGTCCATATTGGACCCTTTTGCTTTCACTTTTCCAGCCATCATAGCCACCAATTGGTTACCCATGTGAAAGGGTAGTTGGAGTAGCCCCTGTGTTCGCTTCGTTCGCTTTGTCCGCTCTCCTCGGTTCATGTGCCAGAGTTTCCGTTTTGAGTGGCTGCTGTTTGGAAAATCCCAATCGTCGCTATCGCTTCTTGTTCCCCTTCACCTGCAAGGGCTGATTCGTCGTTTTGCTGGGAAAAACCTAACTAATTCAGTTTGTCTCCATGCAAGCCTCAGGCTTGCATTCGCCTTTTAAGCAAGCTTTCACTTGGACTCGTTTTTCCTGTTTCAGACGTGGATTTTTTACGTTTTCGCCAGGCTTCCCGGGAGAACTCCCGGAACGTCTCGCGGAACGCGTCCCGGAACGCCTCCCACGGCTCCTCCGTGGTTTCGCTGCCGGACATCGACGGACACAAAGTGGGGCGAGAGCCGTCCGTGGGCCGAAAGGAAAGGCGCCTGGGATCCCAAAGCAATCTACCGAGAGTCTCCATGACCCTTAAAAATGGGGTTATTACCCTAGATGAGGGGGTCATGGACCTGTCTTTAAAGGGTCAGGGAGACTCCAGGTATACGTACTTGTAGCAAAGGGAACACAGTTCAGCAAACGAGCCCCAAATTACCATGAGGACACGTGCAAGACGTGGCAAATCTTGGCATTTCAGGTGATCAACTCTGCATGGGTTGGGATTTAACAACTTGTAGATGTTGGGTGGTTTTGGTTTGAACCAGATTGGAAGGAAGGTGTTTCTCTATCTCAACATGCGTCAAAATACTGTAACCGTGTGGGGATGGCTTAGCAGGGGCACCAATAGAACCCAAGCATTAGCGTTGGGCTCAGTATTTCGAGAAGGACCCATGTGGGCAACTGAGTGTTTTTCAAAGTCAGGAACCTTGAAGTTCCCCAGAATTAGCTCCCCTTTTGTCTTTTGCTTTTTTTGGGTCCCTTTGTTTTTCCACTAACCAGGCAAAAAAGATATATTTTTGCTGTGGACCTAATTCCAGCCTAGTAAGATGTTTATTACTTTTTTCTGGCTTTCCCTTCACAACCATCTAACTAGAGGGGAAGCCTTGGATTTCATGGGATGGCCAAACGCGCACTTAGATGTGTCTTTTGCGGATGGCGCCAAGAGAGCCTTGGTAAAACCGGGTTGTCAGTGTGGCTCTGGTCTACGCTGGATGACGTAAGCAGCGCAAGAGGGACAGAGGCTGTAGACGCTCGCCGGATCACTCTCTGAGTTCCAGGACTTTCGCCCTTGTGGGAAGATCAGTTCAGCACGCAAAATGGTTGCTTACCTTGCTTGGCCAGTGGGGTTGGGCGGTACAGGGGTTCCACCACCTGGTTTCACGGGGTTATATAGAAAAGCAATACCCGGCTGGGTCTGGCGATTTTTGTAGAGTTATTGGATATTTGTAACGGGAAACCCCAATGGACACACCTCATGTTGGGGGCTGGCCCTAATTTGAGACAAGCCCGCATAAACCTGAATACCCATCTTAGTAGAACCAAAAGTACTGGGTGAAATGGGTGCAGATTTGCAGGCCCTGCAAGTTGTGTTTAAGATATTCTGCTTGTTTGGCAGTATGCCAACAGATGCTGTTGGAGTATCCTGTAGTTGCTTTTGTGGACCCTTATTCGTTCGGACTCACTTTCCATCTGAGGAAGGAGAGGGCCAAAGAGAAGGATGCGGCTCTAGAGGCCGGGTAAGAGAATCCCGGAAGTACTTGTTCAAGTACTCCACGTTTACAGTGTTGGGATTGATCAGAGGATTGTCATTGTCATCTTTCCCGTTTCATGTGCGGTTCTCAGTTTGCTCAGTTTCGATTTGCGGTTACCCTTGTTGGTTGGTTAAAGGATGAATGCCAAATCCGCAAATTGAGATACCAAGAGAGCCGATCCGGAAATGGGGAGTTTTCACGAGAATCCATCAGGAGAACCCACTTTTGTTTTTTGGGGGGATCCCCTTAAAAAGGACGCACCCACATCTTCCTTCAATGCTCAACACAGGGTTGCTATAAGAGTGTTAAAATCGTGGGACCTTAAAATGTGCAGTTTTTCCTGTGATTTCCCGTCCAAGAACAGATGCCCCGCAGACAGAAGCAACACACAATAAACTCGGTTCTACGTCATCTAAGCCTGCTTCGAGTCAAAGGCGAACATCTTGAACGATGTGGCAAGAACTCATGCGGATGCCCTGAAGATTGCACAGTAGAACTGCCATATGGGTGAGGGTACTCCTTTTTTGGAGGTTTTAGAGGGACACTAAAAGGACAGGCACCATTTTGGAGGATCCCCTAAAAAAAACATCTCGACATCCAAGTGCGGTACTTTGCGGGGGGGAGGGGTGTCCAACTTGTTACGGCACCCGTAGTTCTATATGATGTTGTTTGCAATGGTTTGTGCCTGGACGTAGCAGATTGACAATCGTTCCAAGTTATGTTGAGTTGAGATCCTCCTGAGTTGCGAATCGGGAACTAGTCACTTTTTGGGCTTGGATCATTGTAGTGGTAACCGCGAAAAGTTTGTTTGCTCTGGTTGGCCAATCCATCCACGAAGGATCGGAAGTGGCGCGGATTGACAGGTTGGGTCAAGAGTATGCATGGGTTCGTCAATGGGTTTTTGAGTTGGACCCCCCCAAAATATGTGTGGTTCTTCTCTGGTTTCCCGGCAAACAGCGTCCCAAAGAAAGGGTAGTCCGCTTCAAAAGGCCTTTTGCCCACTTCCATGATACCTGGGTGAATTCCAAGGACCTCACACGAAGTAATTCACCCCAAATGGTGGGTTTTCTGTGGGGAATATCCCTCCAACCACCTTATTTCAGGCTGGTGACCTGGTGAAATATAAGAATTCACCCAGATGAAACTGGGAAAGAGGTCGGCGCCTTCTATCAGGCCAAGCTGCGAAGGTTTCAAAGGGGCCATGGGCTTGGAGTCGTTGGGAAACCTGAGAAAAGCTCAAGCGGCCTTTGCTCCTTTGTAAGGGAAACGTCGGAGAAGTCGGGCTGGACAGTCTGGACACCCAACCAGACCAGTTGGCCTAGCTGCAGGGAAAGATTTGTAGAGGACGCGTGTCAGGTGCGTCAGATTGAGGGGTAGAAAGGGCCTCGAGAGAGGTTGATATATAGTTGGACTTGGTGCTCAGAAGGGGGAGTAACAGGCGCTACAACTATGGTATATGACCCACACATGTGCAACTATACAGCTAGTGTATAGAAGGGCATCATGAGAGGGTTTATGCAGCAAGAAGGAAGAGAGAGAGAGAGAGAGAGAGAGAGAGAGAGAGAGAGAGAAAGAGAGAGAGCGAGCGAGCGAGGGAGGGAGGGAGGGAGGGAGGGAGGGAGGGAGAGAGAGAGAGAGAGAGAGATAGAGAGAGAGAGGGAGGGAGAGAGAGAGAGGGAGGGAGGGAGAGAGACAGACTGGTAGGCAGAGACAGAGACAGAGACAGAGACAGGGACAGAGACAGGGACAGAGACAGAGACAGAGACAGAGAGAGACAGAGAGAGCGAGAGAGAGAGACAGAGAGAGCGAAAGCTGGAGCGCGAGGGCTACTTGGTGATTTCGGGATAGGTGAGTCTGGACATCCCCCTGGGTCTGGACTCCACCCCCCCGCGGCCGACTGCTTCGAATGGCGCAGAAGTTCTGGACTGCGAGAAGCCTCGGTCGGGAGGAAAGCCGCCGAAGCCCAGCAAGGAGATCGGGCCAGACCACCCGGCGCTTGCTTTTGCCAACAACAGCGGTGGATAGGCGGCTCCCCCAATTGGACGGTAGTCTTCAGCACTCCCTGTCAGCTTCCATGATTCTTGGAGGGAGGGTATTTGGGCCAGTGGACTTCAGCCGTTCGGGAAATGAGCCGATTGTTCCCGCCGACACTACGGATGCCCTGAAGATCGCCTGTCGACCACTCTCAAAAAAGGGAACCTGAACCCCAGCCCCCTCTTTCTTTAGGAACCTGGAGGGAGCAATGGCAAATGGAGTTGGTAGCAGCGGTTGCACCCTGAAGGAACCCAAGAGCTCCTCAAAGTGGAAGTCTCGATGGCTGGAGTCGGACATGGAGTTGCCCTCTACCAGCGTTCACCAAACCTCGGATTTACTGGAAGACCCAGTGACTCCGGCGGAACAGCCGTTAGAGCCGCTCTTAGAACCTTTGGATGAGCCGGCAGAGGAGGAGACTTTGCACTCTTCAGCGGAAGATGCTGCGGAGGCTCCGGAGACGCCAGCGCAGCAGCCGTTAGAGCCTTCTTTGGAGCCCTTGGATGAGCCGGCAGCTGAACAGGAGGAGGCTGTCCATGCTTCAGCTGAAGATGCTGCGGAGGCTCCGGAGACGCCAGCGCAGCCCTCGGATGAGCCGGCAGCTGAGCAGGAGGAGGCTGTCCATGCTTCAGCAGAAGATGCTGCCCAGGCTCCGGAGACGCCAGCGCAGCCGTTAGAGCCGCTCTTAGAACCTTTGGATGAGCCGGCAGAGGAGGAGACTTTGCACTCTTCAGCGGAAGATGCTGCGAAGGCTCCGGAGACGCCAGCGCAGCAGCCGTTAGAGCCTTCTTTGGAGCCCTTGGATGAGCCGGCAGCTGAGCAGGAGGAGGCTGTCCATGCTTCAGCTGAAGATGCTGCAGAGGCTCCGGAGACGCCAGCGCAGCAGCCGTTAGAGCCTTGTTTGGAGCCTGTCCATGCTTCAGCTGAAGACGCAGCGGAGGCTCCGGAGACGCCAACGCAGCAGCCGTTAGAGCCTTCTTTGGAGCCGTTGGACGAGCCGGCAGCTGAGCAGGAGGAGGCTGTCCATGCTTCAGCAGAAGATGCTGCGGAGGCTCCGGAGACGCCAGCGCAGCCCTCGGATGAGCCGGCATTTGAGCAGGCTTCGGCAGAAGATTCTGCGGAGGTTCCAATAACGCCAGCGCAGCCGTTAGAGCCCTTGGATGAGCCGAGTGCTGAGCAGGAAGAGGCTGTCCATGCTTCAGCTGAAGGTTCAGCCGAGGCTCCGCAGACGCCAGCGCAGCAGCCGTTAGAGCCTTCTTTGGAGCCCTTGAATGAGCCGGCAGCTGAGCAGGAGGAGGCTGTCCATGCTTCAGCTGAAGATTCTGCAGAGGCTCCGGAGACGCCAGCGCAGCAGCCGCTAGAGCCTTGTTTGGAGCCCTTGGATGAGCCGGCAGCGGAACAGGAGGAGGCTGTCCATGCTTCAGCAGAAGATGCTGCAGAGGCTCCGGAGACGCCAGCGCAGCATCCGTTAGAGCCTTCTCTGGAGCCCTTGGATGAGCCGACTACTGAGCAGGAGGAGGCTGTCCATGCTTTAGCTGAAGATGCAGCGGAGGCTCCGGAGACGCCAACGCAGCAGCCGTTAGAGCCTTCTTTGGAGCCCTTGGATGAGCAGGAGGAGGCTGTGCATGCTTCAGCAGAAGATGCTGCGGAGGCTCCGGAGACGCCAGCGCAGCCGTTAGAGCCTTCTTTGGAGCCCTTGGATGAGCCGACTACTGAGCAGGAGGAGGCCGTCCATGCCTTAGCTGAAGATGCTGCGGAGGCTGCAGAGACGCCAACGCAGCAGCCGTTAGAGCCTTCTTTGGAGCCCTTGGATGAGCAGGAGGAGGCTGTCCATGCTTCAGCAGAAGATGCTGCGGAGGCTCCGGAGACGCCAGCGCAGCCGTTGGAGCCTTCTTTGGAGCCCTTGGATGAGCCGACTACTGAGCAGGAGGAGGCTGTCTGTGCTTTAGCTGAAGATGCTGCGGAGGCTCCAGAGACGCCAGCACATCCGTTAGCGCCTTCTTTGGAGCCCCTGGATAAGCCGGCAGCTGAGCAGGAGGAGGCTGTCCATGATTTAGCCGAAGATGCTGCGGAGGCTCCGGGCACGCCAGCGCAGCTGTTAGAGCCGTCTCTGGAGCGCTTGGATGAGACGGCAGCTGAGCAGGAGGAGGCTGTCCCTGCTTCAGCTGAAGATGCAGCGGAGGCTCCGGAGACGCCAGCGCAGCAGCCGTTAGAGCCTTCTTTGGAGCCCTTAGATGAGCCGGCAGATGAGCTGGGCAAAGCCATGCATGCTTCAGCAGAAGTTCCATTTGATGAACCATCGGTGGAGCAGCATCCTAGTTGTCGAGTATCATTGTTTGTCTTTGCAATGTGGGTAGTGAGGTTTTCCCTTTGCTTTCCCTTTAACATCACTCAACACAGGGCAACACCATTTTCTTTAGTTTGTTTGTGGCTTCACTTGGAGCCTTGGGCTATGTGGCACCTATCCTTTGTGTGTCTTTATGACCGCTGATCAAACTTTCAGTGGTTAGTGACTGTGAATTTCACCAGAGTGGACTAGTACCAAGGGTGTTTGGATCAGTTGCAGCCAGACTTACTTGCCACATTCCGACCACAATCAGCAAATTGATCACTTACATGGGATCTGGGTTGGTCTGCAAAATTGAGGACACTCACAGGGTTGCTTCCGTTTGGGTTCTGCTTAAAGACACCCCAAAATGGGCTACCTCAACAATGACGTGTCGCCCGGGGTTACCGACTAACTACTTAGGTCCAGTAGCCTGTTTGGGTTGCCATGCTCGCTATCCACTTGCAGCGATCAAATCGATTGTCGGCAATCAAGGCATTCACAGGAGGCCCAGCCTCATGTTCTTCCCGCTGTCCGGCCCGCGCGTCACCCGCTCCTGCCTGACGCCACCTGCGATGCGAAGAAAGCCCCTCAGGCTGGGTCACGCATGGGCCCGGAAAGTCTCGTTGGCCTGAGTTCCTGGAGCTATTTCTTGGGAAGACCATTTTTTAAGGGTAAATATACTCTGCATGCAGGTTTCTGTATATATGTATATATATATATATATTCATGCTGAGGAAGTGAATCATAGTTTGAAATATCCCCACCCCCTTAGTAATGCAGTGGGGGGTCAAAAGGACCTGTTCCGGTATATTTTCCTTTTGGAACCACCAACAGTGGCAGTTTCAGTGGACGCCACGAGCAAATTGGCAACTTTTGAAGGGGAAGTCCAGAGACGTCGTGGACGAGTTCCTGAAAAGTAGGGGCTCCAGTCGGCGTTGTTTGGAAGCAAGAGCGATGGCAAATCGGCGTGACCCGTGGCTTTGGCAATTCTTTAGCAATTGGAGCCTCGGATCGAACCGCCGTCCCATGTTTCTGCAAGGGTTTCCTCATGGCTTCCCTTCAAACACCTATCAAAAGGGGGGCTTTTCCACTGAGAAACGCATGTGACGGTGGGAAGCAAACTCAGGTGTTTGCGAAGTAGGAGCCGGACTGTCAAGGTCCTTCGGCTAAGGTCCTGGAAAGCTGTTTTTGTTTGGGGCCAAAGTGAGGGGCTGCGGATGCACAAAATCCGCTTCGCAATGCTTCGCACCAGCTTGGGATGTAACCCTATGAATCCTGGTCGATAAACCACCTATCCACGGTGGCGAAGTGGATTTGTCCCACGGTATTATTTGAATCTTTAGCCTTTGCCTTTTGGGTCTCGCGCACTCGTGTTGTCCCACGAATCAAACATTGAACACTTGCTCCTTGGGGGGTAAAGAATAGGCCGAAGAGACTCTGGAGCTTGGCTGGCTGGAAGGGGATATCGGGGCGGATCCCCAAAAGGACAGTAGTCTTCTGAACCTTTATGGCTTTTTGACAACTGGACTTTTAGCTTTTTGGTTGAAACAGGACTTTCCATACCCACAAAATGTGATTCACTGTTTGCAGAGGGGTCAACATCAACCAAGGAACCCCGTGTCAGCTGCCATGATTGTTGGAGGGAGGATAATTGGCTGGGCCTTTCGACTTCAACAGCCCCATCTCCCTTCGGCAACCCGCAAGAAGCAGATGATTCCTAGACAAATTTTAGCGAGCTCACTGGCCTAAGGCGGGCCCCAGACCCCGAATTACGAGGTGGTTTCCGAAATAAGGATTTCTCAAATCTCTTGGGTGTTATTCGACGCACCGGGGGCTTCATCTTCGATGTCAACCACGCCAAGTGTGGCCAGGTGTTCGAGAATCCGACCCCCGAGGAAAACAAAAAGCAGAAACCAACAACTTGAAAACACATGTTTGAGAAAATCCGGCCCTTCCCGTGTCTCATGAAGACTAGCATCAAGTCCTCAAAAACCAGCCGTTTCTGCTTTATTGGCTTTCAAACGCTTAAAAATACACACGTGTGAGAAAATCCGGCCCTTCTCTGTCTCTCGTTAGACTGGCATCAGGTTCTTGGCATCAAGTTGTCAAAAACCAGCCGTTTCTGCTTAATTGGCCTTGAAAAGCTTGAACACACACACGTTTGAGAAGTTCCGGCTCTTTTTGTCTCCCATTAAGACAGGCATCAGGTTCTCAAAAACCAGCCGCTTCTGCTTAATTTGCCTTGAAAAGGTTGGAATCACACACGTTTGAGAAACTCCGGCCATTCCCTGTGTCTCATTAAGACTGGCATCAAGTTGGCCTTGAAGAGCTTGAAACTACACACACGTTTGAGCAAATCCGGTCCTTCCTTGTCTCTGATTAAGACTGGCATCAAGTTGTCAAAAACCAGCTGCGTAATTGCCCCTAACAAGCTTGAAAACACACACGGTTGAAAAACGGTTGCAACAATACACCTGGCTCGATTTTTACACCCTTTTTTTAGAGGCAAGGAAGGCCCCGAAATACGAGGTGCGAGGTGGACCCTTAATTTTGCGAGGTTCTTGTTCTAATAATTCGAGGTACGAAGTAGAAATTATCATGATTTCTCCAGAGATGATGTGTACGCCGCCAGAGCAATCTGAACCAAACACCTTTCCCGATCCCAGTTACCACCTTTGCCATCTTCATTGTTGTTTTTACAGGGTGGTTCCCTTGGATTTTATACTAATGAGTTCGCGAATACTTCAGAAACTAGAAATGAGGAATCCGAGGACTTTCGTGAGCTCGCAATGGGAAGCCCGACTGCAAGTAGATTTTGATCAGGGCTCCGGTGGGCATTCGGACCACGTCTTGAGCTGCCTATTAACGAGCTCCCTTGGGGTTCTATCGAGCGATCCTTCTATTGAACAATTTGAGATGTGGCAATGCATCAGGCCACGGCTTCTCAAGAGCGCTGCTCATATGATTCCTTGCTGGGTTGCAAACTACTGTGGATGGAAGAAATCGTGCCCCAAGAAACCCAAAAATAATAATTCCCCTGTAAATGCCCACAAATGATGGTTTCCCATGGTTTCAACGCATGTTGCTGAACCAATGCTTGTGATCCGGGGTCAGCATCCGGAGGCGGCGCCCGAAGCCCCCGAACCGGCGAGTACGGCGGCGGCGACTACGGCGGCGGCGGGGGCACGGCGCCCCTCTCGCCCCACGCCGGAGCCCCGCGCGGTGCCGGGCGTGCGACCGCTGAGGCATCCCCTGGAGCCAAAGCGCCTTGGCCGAGCGTCGGCTGAAAACGCATCTGAGACAGAGCCTCTTCCATTTGCTGAAGGATGTGCTTTCTTGACTGCTATTGGGTTGGATCTTTGGACTTTGAGATTTGGGGAAATCAAGGGGTTGCCCGCTAAACCCACAAAAAGTTAAGAACTTATTGCAGAGGGGTCAACAGAAACCAAGATTGATTTCCCCTTGTTGGATATAAAGGAAAATCGATTTCCGAGGGGGGCTATTGAGCAAATGGAAGGCTATCTTCATATGGGTGGCTCGTCTTTTTTGGAGGTGGTTGCCCGAATCCCCTGAATATTGATGTCCACCAGTTTGGGTCCCTCAGTCGAACTCATGAAATGTGTATAGGTGTCCTTGTTAGGCTAGGTTGGTTAGAAATAGATGGGTTCCACTGGTTTAGATTAGTTTTATGCCCTTCAACCAAAGACAGCGCTTCCTACCGTGCATGGACAAAACCCACTTTGAAACCATGGCTGAAACCACAACGTGTGTTGGTATTTACCGACCAGTCTTGGAAAACTCAAAGTGTGGAGAGGTCCTCGTGTTTGAAGAATGGACGTTTCCCCTAATGTTCTGGAATCCTCAGACATTGTAGGTTCTGGGGGCAAAAAGAGCTGAGGCAGAAACAGGGATATATATATATATATAAGCATACCTCTTATCCATGGCTTGTGCTGGTGGTTCTATCCCGCATCGCGGGCTTGCTGGTTTGGAGGTGGGTTTACCCTTTTCGAGTTGGAGAATCTGACGGCTTTTTGAGCCGGGTTGGCGTAAAAACAGCTCTTCGGGCCAAAACTCGTGAAGAATCAGCAAGGCTTCAGGAAGCCTGAAGTAAACTTCCGTGTCAAAAGTAACAACACACGTTCTCTTTTGTTGTTGGTGCGGCAAATGTCCATTTCAGCGGTTGTTTTTTTTATTTTTGCAAGTTGTATTGTGGACCTCTATGCGTATGTTTTGACTTGCAGGGTGGTTCGGAAAAAGAAGAAAAAACCAAACGCCAAAATGTAGACAGCCTGTGGAGGGCCTTGGTAAGAGAGGTCTCTAGCTTCTTTGCCATCGGAAACCTTGTGACTTGGCTGGTTGGAGGTTTTGGCGTGACCCCTGGAAACCACCGGAGAGACCTTTTGGAGTCTGTGGGTGTTACGTGCGCAGCGGACGCGTCCTGTGGGCCTTAGACCTTTTGGAAACAAACGGCTTTTCCATTAAACCTACGAAAGGTTAGATCTGCTGCTCACAAACTTTACGGCTTGGCACTTCTTATCAAGGTTTTTTGAGCCCTGAAGAATATGTTGAGCCCTGCACCCCTTCACAGGGGGCGAATGGCCGTTCCTGAAATTCCATCAGTTAACCTCCACAGTGTTGAATCCCAGCAAACCACAAGTGAAACCTTCAAGGTGACCCAAAGGGCCTAAATGACTAGATCAGAATTGGATACGCTTCAAATATGTTGAAGTTTAATTCAAATTCAGACATGCTCGTAGGAGCAACCTGCTAGTTTCTAGTTCGTCTCTCATGTTGGGAAACATGGGGACCCCTGTGCACCTCAGGAAGGCTTCGCTTGACAAGGGCTACACCCCAACTCGGCCGCCAAGCGAACACCGAGAGGGGGACGATGTGCATGTCCAACTTTCTGAAAGCGAGGAGGTTGTGCTGAATCTGCATGCTTAGTGCTTAGGACCAAAAAGTGGCCTTGCTTGCTGCGGGCGACCGACTTTGCAAGGTAGGCAACCGCAAAATGACCTATTTCTCATAGATTGCCTGTTCTTGTGTCCGCAGGTGATGTGTCACAACATTGGCCCTTCAAATGTTGGGCAAATGTCCAGTATGTGACAGTATGTGGCTTCCCTTGGCCTGCAATTTACCACACAGAATTGCAGGGTTCTGTATACATTTCCGCATTCGATGGTTTTGACACGTCACCTTTTCGGGGGATTTTGTTTTAAGTTGGACCATGCGATTCACCCCGCTGTTCTCCAACCCCGCTACTTCAGGTTTCCTCCAAATGCCTTAAGTCCTTGTTGGAGTCTTAAATTGGCTGTGAATTTGAAAGGGTCCACTCCTAGGTGGACATGACTTGTGTAAGCCAAGGTTCCTCATTAAACTTTTAAACATCATAGCCAACTGGTTCAATCAGGGCGACCCCGGGAAAGGTCTAGGGAAATGGGCGAGTTGAGTCCCAAGGCTGGAGGAGTGGCAGCTGGATAGTTGTCAACAACAACTGCCTAGATTGGAGCAAGTCACCTCTTGGGCCATGGGGGGTTTCCAACTGGCAACTGATCAGCAGATGCCTTCGCTCCGCTGGGCGTTGGTTCTGGCAGGTCTTTTTGGACTGCGCCAGAAGAGCCGAGGAGGACGTAGGCGCATCGCGGAGGGTTCATGTGTTGGGAGGGTTGGCTCGCGTTTTGGTCGGACGTCCCAAAGACTTGCCGGTGCTCAGCAGGGAGTGAGACATGGAATGACCCCTACAAACCATCCCCCATAGTTTCCTTTAAGGGACTCCTCAGGTTCATTCCCTCATTCCCTGCTGAGCACCAGCAAGAAAAGGAGACCATTCATTTTGGGGATTCATGCTTCAAGATTCCCTCGGTGACTTTTATGGGCTGGGAACCCTGAATTGTTCTTGTAGGGTTTGAGATGGCCTGAAACCCCCAAAAAAATCCTCTTCCAGGCTTGCATGGACCATTTCAGTCACCCCGGGATTACCCGTCTTGATGGATTTCTCGCTTTTGGTGGTTTTTACACATCAGTTGGTCCAATTGACATAATGTCCTCTGTTGGATGTTGAAGGGACATAAATATAGATACCCCAGTTGTAATTTTATCTTTGTGGGTTCGCTTTCTTCTCGGCAGAGGCTTGCAAACAACACCTCTGTCCTTCTTCTCCGTGCGAGCAAGAGTAGGTTGGAAATCCTCCTGGAGTCTCCTTCTGACCCTGAATAAGTGGTTGGTCATTACCCTAAACTTGGTGGTTCCCAGCCATCCCCCTTGCTTTAGCCTTTTCGTGTTTCGTGTGGATTTCCATTCACCCACTAAAAGTTCGTCACTTTCAGCGGATCTGACGCACAGCCCAGTAAATCCAACTGACATCCAACTGACATAGGTCATGGACATCCAACAGAGGACATCATCCTCTGTATATGCCCACAATGTCCAATTGACATAGGTCTGGCGGAAGGTTTGGCGGAAGCAAGGTGTAGTGGGTGAGAGGGGGCGTTAGCGGGTAAACATCGATAGTTGGTCATGGACTGTTTTTATTTCGGGTCAGAAGGAGACTCCAGACACGGCCAGGCGCAGCGACGTGGCTCCTGGCCACGGACTCCGCGCAGCTGGCGGAGGAGGCCAAGCAGCTCCCCGAGGCGGCTGAGCAGTCGGTTGGCGGGTGGGTGGAGTGGATTGGGGTGGGTTGGGGTGGGTGGGCCGGTGGGTGGGTCGGTGGGTGGGTTGGCTTGGTTAACTTGGCTTAAATTGGATTGGGTTAAATTCGGTTGCATTGGGTTGTTGGTGGAATGAGCCTTTTCCCAAATACCTGCAAGTGCATAAACTGGGGTGGAAATCTTGGGAGTTCCTAGAAGCAGGATTGCTAGCCTCAGCAATCCACAAGGCTCCAAGATTGGCAGCGGAGGAGCTGCGGAATCCATCAAACGGTCCAGAACAACGGTCAGCCAAGAACCGTGCGGCGTGGTTTTCTGCTTCTTGTGTTTCAGGGGTCAACTCTTTGCCCGGGGATTGAATGGGAGAAACCTTATCGCCTGTAGGCCAGTTCAGAAACACTGGAGTGAGGCCAATATTGACATGTACCAATGATAAGCAGATACATATGTAATGTGTATACACATTGCAAACCATATATGTGTATGTATATATATATATATATACATACATATACACATGCAATTACTATGTATGTTTGGGGGGGGGTGTTACCCCCTGGTCCTGGTGGAATTAGCAAGAAGGCAAGAGGGCAAACACAGACACACACATCACATGCGCGCCCCCCCAAAAAACATCAAACGCGAAGACTTTTCCCGTTTCTGCCAGTCACATGGCCACCGGGCCCACGGGCCAACCGCGCCAACCGCTGGAGGCCAAGTCCGGGAAGCTCAAGGTTCCTGCCGTGCGGGCCTCGAACAATGGCGCTCGCAGAAGGATGTGAGATCCTGAGTCCCCAAAAGGGCCATTTGGGAGTCTTCCATGTGCTTAGGAATATTCCTAAACCGGTTGGTTTTAAAAGGGAAGCGGAATCGATTTCAAATTGCTGGGTTTCTTCTTCCTTTTCTTCGGGGGGCTTAGGCGAATGGAAGGTGTGGGTTTTTCGTAAGGGACGCACTGGTGGACATCATTTAGGTGGAGATTGTTGTGTCCACCAAGCACCTGGGTTCGGTGGTTCCCTATCAAAATTCAACACCGTTTGAGAAAGGGCACTGGCATTTAGTATAACCTTTGCCAATGTTGTGCCCTTCCGTAACCTCCAGTGCCCTTGCAAGCATGTTTTTGTTGCAGGTTCAACTAAGACAAAGGTGCCCCTGTTTCCCTGTGGCGCGACTTCACTGGCCCAACATGAAATGAGCCCTGCCCCCATTCAAGGTCGGTCATCTCTTATGTCATGGATCCGCAGTTGCAACCCATGTGCCCCTGTTGCCAGCCCCCTAAATGATTTTTATATAACATATAATTACCAGGCCAGCCCGTGTAGAATTAGATACGCCTAGAGTCTCCATGACCCTTTAAAAATGGTTGGTCATTACCCAAAATAAAGGGGTAATGGAGCAGTGTTTAAAGGGCAGAGGTCATTGTTTCACTGTTTCTGGAATTATCAAGTCAGAAAATAGGCCTGTTTCCCTTTAACCCACCTCTTACGGGTGACTTTGATCATGGTGAAATAATGAGGCCAGAAGGGTCAGAAGGAGACTCCAGGCAGAATGATATCACCAGACTCGTTGACCTTTCAGCCCGGAAACCAACGTGAAGTTCTGTCATTGCATTCCTTGAGGCCCGCGGCCGCGTGCACATCGACCGCTCAGACTTGGGAGATGCGCCCCTTGGAATCGGAATGGAAGCAAGCCGCTGTGGCTATGAATCTTAATAGGGATCACCTCAAAATTGATTAGTGGACATGAATCCCCACCTAAATGATGTCCACCAAAGGTTCTCACCCATGTAGAACTCGGGTATGCTTTGTGTGTCTTTTTTGAGGATGGCTTTTGCCTCTTGGTTTCCCCTTAGAACCAACCTTCGCAATTTCCAAATTTGGGGCTATGTCCCGGGCTACTTGCACATCTTACGGATACGCTATTGTTTTGTTTTGGTAGCCGCCCCCTTATGCTTCATCGTACCCTCATAATGGCCTGTCTTTGTCAGTATCGATGTTGGAATGGTCGCCTCATGGGGCAACTGATGGGGTGCATCAGCAACTGATTTTGACAGTTCCAGGTCCAAGGCTCTTGGTTTAAGGATGTTATTTTTTTCGCCCCGTATTTACAGCCGCCAAATCCCCCCCTCCCAAAGGCCAACATGGACCAATTTTAGAGGTGTGGAAAGGGGGGGGGGGTTGGTTTCAGGCGGGGGGGGGTGCAAAACCAAACGAAGAAGTTCCATCACGTATGCTGAAGAAACTTACCCTATGGGCCTATGGGTTGTAATTCTTGTACTCCCCTGTAAAATTTACCATGACACCTCAAAAGAAATGTGGGGTGCGGGACCCCTCAAAGCGTCAAATCAAATCCAAGTCCAAAGAAGGAAGCCTTTCTGGTCCTGGATCATTGGGCACTGCAAACTCCAAATGCAAGTTTTCATCGTCATGGCATTCTACCTTCAAGGGATTGTAATTCCGACTTCAATGTATTTTATTGTATACGCTATAATCAGGAACCCCCTTTCCTTCTACTGGTCACGGTCTCTGAGGTTCATCAAAGTCAGATGCAACCAAGCCCAGGTTCTACCCTTCAGGTGTAGGTGTTCAATCACGAAAGCTAGCTCCTTGGAGCTAAGCTGGAGTTTTTGTTTACCTCAGCTCTGCTGAGAGGATTGGGTCGAAAGGTGGAGGGGGGGGGGGATGGGATGGGCGCGAATCCCGCCTGGACCGCCTGCAGCGTGTCTGCGCGCCTCTCTTGCGGCTGCATGAGCGAGAGAGTGTGTGTGTGTGTGTGCCTGTGTGTGTGTGTGCGTGTGTGTCTGTGTGTGTGTGTTTGTCACGGTACTTTCGGGTCAGGGGAGGGGAGTGTGTTGCACAACCAGATGGAAGTCACTGTGTTGGCCATGCCGTTTGCGCTGCCAACCAGCTCTGTGTGTCTGTGTGCGTGTGTGACGGCCTCAGAGCCTAGCTCGAGTTTTTGTGTTACATCGAGACTGCAGTTACGCGTTTGGGTTTCATTTTTCGCGGTACTTTCGGGTCAGGGGAGGGGAGTGTGTTGCACAACCAGATGGAAGCGACTGTGTTGGCCATGCCGTTTGCACTGTTGTGTCTGTGTGCGCGTGTGACGGCCTGAGAGCCTAGCTCGAGTTTTTGTTTTACATCGAGACTGCGGTTACGCGTTTGGGTTTTAATTTTTCGCGGTACTTTCGGGTCAGGGGAGGGGGGTGTGTTGCACAACCAGATGGCAGCCACTGTGTTGGCCGTTTGCGCTGCCAACCAGCTCCGGTCCCGCGCGGTGACTCTTACATGCTTTTACTCTGTGTTTGGGACTGCTTTTATGGGCAAGAAGCATGCGCGACATGAACATCGGCGAGCCGTGGCTCTGTCACTGCGGGGCCCCAGCCGTGCTCACCGTGCCTTTCTCTCCCCCAACCCGCATTTTGTTGCAACCCTTAAGGAAGCTTAAGGGTCGATACGTCAAACTTGTTGGTTCGTGCGTAGCTCAAGTTGTTTCTATGTTTGTTCGGACATTCTTCTACCACCGGGCGGGTCGACTGTGAGTGGACGCACGTTTTGCTGCAACCCTTAAGGACGCTTACGGGTCGCTGCTGCTCGACCCTGCCAGAAAAAAGCGCTAGCTTTCGTGGCCTTCTCTCAAGTTCTTATCAGTGTGCAGTCTTAGTAGTCATAAGGGCCATGGATTGCCGAGAATGACCTCACTATGCCCCCCTCTCTACACTCCTTTTTGATTAACGTGCAGCCCTTGCTGACCGATCCGATCCTAGAGGAATCTCATTTTGGGAAAAGGACCCTTCTTTGGATTCCACGTTAGTTTGCACGGGGGTCCACTTCAAACATGTAGGAGCTAAGGTGACTTGAGATAGCTACCACTTTAGGGGTGACTATGGTTAGATGATGGGGCGAGCTCACTCTGGTAATGAGATCACTCTGTTTGTTTGACAACAAACAAAACAAACAAGCCATTTTGGCACACCAACACGGGCTAAGTTTTAGGTTCTTCATCAACCATTGTTCTACCCTTGTGCCGTCTTTGCAAACTTGTACAAGTAAGTACCCCTCAGTCATGGCTTCCCCTATCCCATCACCTTATTCGGACTTCCCGATTTTCGAAGAAAGCAGCTACAGCAAATTGTGCAGGATGGTTTTTGTTGGTTGGTGTTTGGACAATGTCCGGTAGAATTTCCTGTAGCTGGTTGCTCTGATAATTTCCTTCATCGCTTTCGCCAAAGGCTAAACGGCGCGGCCGCCAACTATGCGGAGTGGCTGCTCTTCGGGCATGCCAAAGCCGTGCGGCGCCCGCCATGCGAGAGCGAGGCATTTTGTTCGTGGTTCTGCCGGGCAAAACGGGAGGCTTTTATTCATAGGAATCAGAACCCGAAAGAACGAACAGCATGTCGTTTGCAGTATGTCCATGACCAGGCTTTTGGGATCTTTTGGCGAAGACCGGTTGAGTGCAAACAAAACGTTTAAGGCCAATCCGCTAAGGCGATCATTATTGTTTGGTTTGGGGTAGACTGGACCCTTGTTGCTTACCACTGTTGAGCGCTCAGGCGAAGTTTGGTCAAAATGTTCCATGGTCCATGATGTTGGAAAAACCTCAGGCACTCAGATTTCTCACAAAACCCGACTGACGAAGAGTTCCAATGTCCTCTGTCAGATGTGCCATGATCAACATCCCTTTGCTTGTTGATATGGATGGTCATAAACCTCTATAGAATCTAGACAACCATGCTGTCGATGGACGGACTATTGCATCACCTACTAAGAAACCCTGGAACGATTCGACTCCCCTTTAATACCAACAAACCATGGTTTCATGTCCATGGTTTCTTTTCGTGGTGTGAACGGATTTCGCAATCATCCGCAGTATGCCTATTTCTTCCAAGGGACTTCTGCGAAAGGAGGTATTTGCTTTCTTCCCCCGCCTCTGGAACCTTAGGCTACCAGCACTATGGCATGTTTTGTTTGCCCCGGGCTGAGGTGGTGCTTTCCCGAAGCTACTTCGGGGAGACTGCCGCAGAGATCGGCCGCGTGCGTGCTGCCGGCTTCCGCTTTGCTTTTGGCGACAGCCTCATGTTGAAACATCTGATTTGGGTGTGTTTTTTTCTTGGGTACCTTTTCTTTGGTGGTTTTTCAAGGGACGCCAAAAGAAACACCATAATTTTAAGGATCCCCTGAAAAAGAGACAACTTTTGGAGAACAGTACTCGTTCCCCTTTCAGTACAGAATTGATCAATTGTTAGCTTGCACAAAGCGAGCATGGGGAGGTGTAGCGGAACACTGACTTCTTCTTTGCTTGCCGAGCAAGCTTAGCTGGGCCTTGAACGGAAAGAATGAGAACTGGATATGAAACACGGCTAGCCAGTGTTGAAAGCTCGTCTTTTGGTTAGGAGTTGTTCGGGCGGTGTCGGGGTTTTTGAGCACTCAAGTGTGGCAGATCTTTGGTGTGACCTTGGCTCCTTGGACCTTTGGGAGACTAAATGTGCGTTTCCGAAGATAGAGGTCGTTTTAGCGGAGCTGATGAACAATGCTGCCCGACCTCCGGTGGACAAATCAATTGGTGTTGATGACACGGAAGACGGCCGAGGGGCCAGCCTCTCAGCTGGTGTGGTCTTGCCGCCTCACAGACGAGCCGTCCCGGATTTTCGCTGGGAGCGTCCAGAGTTCGGCTCTGCTATTCAAAGTCGCTTCCCCGGTACCGCAAGGAAAGCCTGCGGTCGTGTACCCTCGTGGAATCGCCTGCAGTCATGGAAATCGGTGCCCGCATCGGTGAGAGGGAGTTGCCTGTGGTGTCAAGCGCGTGGCACAGGAGACTGACGCCAGACTCGAGGCCCCAGCGGTGCCTGTAGAAAAAGACACACCCATATTTATCAGTTGTAGAGTGTTTCTTTTGGGGCAGAGTGGGTGTATGAGTTTGGTGCTTTATTGTTTTTTCTTTTCCACTGCCCCTCATAGCGGGGCAGGACATGAACTGTTCTGCTTGTATCGGGAACGGGCAAGCTGTCCATTGAAACTTATTTCCGGGAAATCAATTGAACGTGTTTGAAGCAACAGTGGTGGTTCAAGATGTTTAAACAAGATGGTATACTCCAGTATCCTCAGGTGGCTTGTCCGTGTTCTTTCGGCTTTCTTTTGAACACGGATGTTTGCATCTATGCTCTCATATCTAGGCCAGCCTTTCTCATCATCCAACAAAAATAGCTTCCCCGGTTTGAAACAAACTTCCGGAGGCGATTGGCTACTTAGTAAGTGGTTGTACCCGGACCAAACTATGCAACACATGCATCTTTTGCTGTTTACCCTGAGAATCCATGTAGGCAAATATGGCGTACATTGCAATGTAGCCATTTTTGGGGTACATTGGCAATGTAGCAAAAAAACGACAACATTCGTCGGATCCCTGTCGGATTGTCGAAATATAGCCAAAAAATGATACATTCGCCGAATCCCCGTCGAATGTCGAAATATTGCCTGAAAATTGAGGAGATTTGACGAAGCTCGTGTCCGATAGTCAAATTTGAACCCGAGTGTGACGGAGTTTATTGAGCATACTTGTTTTTCAGGGGCCTAATGATCCTGCTTGCTAACTTACTCTATTTGCCAAAGCACTGTTGTGTAGCAACTTCGCTTTCATTAATTTGCACTTGCTTCAGCAAGTGTAAACACCACGTTATTGACATGGACATTTGATGATGTGTGTAGCTAGCGATGGTTGAGAGCTTGCCATCAGACTCTTGCAAGTGTTGTTTTCCGGATGAGCAGGCTACGAAATCCACAATTGCGAGATTGATTCTGTTCGTGCATATGGGCAGTTCTTATGGGACTGTGTGTGTGCAGCGTTGGTGCACTCTTATGAGAAAACCGCTCTAAGTATTGAGTACGCAAACTGTTCGACCACTGGCACTATCGCCTATCGCTGCCAACCAACATGGGGTCGGACGTGCAACGCAAAGCCACCCTCGAGCTCTATTGCTCATGTAAACGTGCTTTGATCTCGAGTTATGCGTATTTGAAATGAAAACCCTACAAATTCAACATGCTCTGAGCCAAAGGAACGGACTTGCCGACCTTGAGCCGCATTGGAAAGCACAGCCATCTATCAACTGTAAGGGATTTATTTTACAACAGTACAGCCTACACGCAATTGCAAGTATGGACATTTTTCTGGCTGTGCCGAATGTTTGAGATATGAGGAGCGCCGAACCAAATTGGCCTACCGAGTCGACTCCCAACTGCCGCCCAGTAACTGTTGGCCATTCAAGTGTGCTCAATCTACGCAGCAAGATGTCCAAGCATACCAACAAGAAACTCCAATTTTATCTTACCAAAAAGCGTTGTTTTTAATTCCGCTAAGCAAAGCATAGACACACATATCTTATGTATGTGCAAATTTATTGTGTATACACATGTACAAGACTTTAGGTACACATGCAGCTCAACATAATGAATATCTAAGCTCAGAACATAAAGCAGTGTTCTTATTGGTTTACAATGACTGCATTGCGATTGGGCAGACCTGGCGTTTTGCCGCTTGAGCATGGGATATATGATGCTGCACGCGCGACATGTATGTCAATTATTAGGTTGCCAATACAAAGTGCTATGTAAACTCGGATAAGGAGCCACCAAGCTTAGCATGCATGTCTTCAGAGCTCTTGAGTATTGATTGGCATGCTGGAGACTCAGCATCCGGATTGTCTACTCGCATCAGCTCTCTGCTCGCATCAACCATGCAAAAAGCTCAGTCTTGCCTATTCAAAGCTTGCCGCGCAAGAACGAACGTCCCTGTCAGCAAAGGACTCTTCAATGAAGTTCGAACGTCTACTAAAGGCCCAACAAGTACCTATTTTTGCTATGTGGCTCCCCAAAAGCAGTTCAGCAAAGGTCCGTTTATTCCCCCTACCAAAGTATGTCCCTACCATGTTCTTAGCGATTTGGAGCAAATGACCCAACAAATTTCGATTGTTTTTGCGTGACTTCTTCTCGGATTGTGTTCCTGTCCTTTGCTTGTGCAAACGAAAAACCGTGATTTGGCGTGATTTGGCGTGAAAAGTTGTCGGATTGTCTTCTTATTTTTGCTTACGTTAACGGAAAACCGTGAAATAGCGTGAAATAGCGTGAATTTTTGCCGGACTGTGTTCGTGTGTTGTCCACGCGTTTTACGAGAAGCAACGCGTGATTTCGCGCGATGACACGTCGGACGAGGCTCGATTTTTGTTGGCGCCGTGAGTTGGAAGTGATGTGGCTTGATTGTTGGCGTCAGCTGGCAAGCTGGCCTAGAAACAGCGGAGAAACGCTTGTCAAACAAATGGCTTACTAGCGCGTATGCCCAATGAGGGCAAAGCACTGAGCCCAAAACATTCGCAGAAAAGCTGACAAGGACATGTTTAATCAAGGAGAGCAATAGACAAACATGTTACGTGTGTCCTTTATAGTTGGGTTTCATCAAAAAAACCGAGTCCTTGCAAAGCAACATATGGGGCTTGGACTGCGTCATGTGCGTCCAGTCTCAATCATTCTCCTCAAGACCGCCGCTTGAGCCCTTCCCAGCACATCTCGTTTAACATCCACGTTTGTTAAGTACAGCAGTTTGTTTTTTGTTAAGTCTGTGAATTTTGCATTGCGGCATGGGGGCATGGCAGGCTTAGAGCCTTAATCACTATCTGACCAGTGAAATTTCGCTTGGCAAGCAGTTGCCGCTCGAATGGTGATTGGGAACTGCTAGCAGGCTAGCATGCGTTTAAAGTGAGCCTCCTGGAAAGAAATGAAACACCTGCTTTGAACAACCAGGGCTTTTTAAGTTGGGCCTGCGCTCTGGACTGGGTTGCGGCGTGGTGTTAAGCAAGTATTTGGTTGGAGATGTGATCGTTGGAAATTAGACTCCTTACCTTCGGTTGACGGTTTATGGCCCGCGAACAAGCTTGTCATGATGACCCATCGCCCCTGCGTAGGCACGCATCAAACATAATAGCAACTGGCAACTAAGCTCGCAAAGGCAGAGGTTGCAGCTTGCAAGCAATCAGGAAGCAACACGCATTTAAGCTACACACGGGCAAGTTGACGAAATTGTGTTCCTGTGGACAACAACGATGTAACATCATTCTGCTTCATCGTTAGTTTGGGGGGCATCAACCCCCATGAGCGATTGGATAGGTTTTGTTGAGAGTGACTGGCGGGATCTCCTGCTGCGAGGTGTTTTGCAAGGAGTTGTTGTCCTCCATGCGCAATAATTATGTTTGTTGAGTGATCTTTGCTAACCGGCGTTGCCTTAGTGTGATCCTGCGCTGGAAATGTGCTTCATGGCGTGGCCTGAAAAGTTTGAACCATCGCACACGTGCTTCGTCGTCACACTGTTTCGTCAAGCAAGCCAGCCCATCAAAAAGGTTAACGTTACAATCGGAAGCCCTCAGCGGGATCTGCTACACTATGCTAGTGGATTCCTTCTTTTGCGTGCCAGGAAACCAACATTTACTGACAATGATAGCCGGGGTTGGCTCGAGTCATTGTGTGCCCTGTTTGTGCCCTGTAGCTGTTGCCAGTCATTCGCAGTTTAAGTTTTGTCCGTACATCAATTTGCGGCGCGCCTTTGTATTTTCCTGCATTGTGAGTTAAGTTAGCGGTCGGAAAGGCGTTGGAAAAGGGTGGTTGGAGGGCGTCGTCGGATAGAGTCGTCGAAATTGAGGCGAGCTTGTTGTCGGAAGGCTTGTCGGAACCCTTGTCGGAAGTTGTCGGTTTGAATGTCCCCAAAAATTGGCTACATTCAGGTTTATCGGTCAATGTAGTTGAAAAACGCTGGCGTCGGCCAATGTAGGCGATATATGCATACATTGGATTGTCAGGGTTAGGAACAGTGGGGCAAAGCACACGTCTGTTGATTTTGTCTCTGAACCTCAGAGGCAGGAGTGCCACCTGTAGCTGCTAGTCCCAATTATTTGGGGTCATGGCCATGGCCTTCTTTGGGGATATTCCCAGACTTTAATGGAAACACCACCGGTCATACCGGTCAATTGATCTTTTTTGGGGGTGGGGGGCATTCAGTGCCCCAACATAGGTGTGAGCGCGGCACCGCATCCCCACTCAAAGGACAAAAAGGGAACTCGTCGGTGCAGAGTCTGGAAATGTTTGCCCCAAAGGGACCCTATGGTTCAAACATGGGCTTGTCTTTTTGTGGGGCTCCGCTTTTTGTCAAGGAGTTAAAGGGAAGTTCCCCTTTGAACCCAAAAGGCCAAAAAGCTGCAAAAGCTGTGCTTTTTTCCCCACTAAAACGGGACAGCGCCAATCGTCTCCGGGCCAGGCCACGCATATTTCGCCCCGGGGGGCGGCTGCGTGCGGACCGATCTCAGCTCCTCCTGAGAAAAAGTCCGCAACACGCGGGATGGGAGGGGCTTTGTGACCAGTGAAGCCATGAATTCCTGGTCATACTCCTGGTAACATTCCTGGTGGACACTGCAAGTCTATTTTGCAAGCACCCGAGTTTATAGCTGTTCAATGTTGTTTGGGCTTGAACTGATTTTGATTTCGAGTGGGGACTGGGCCGAGTCCCTTGAGCTTTCCTTTGCACCACCCCAACAAGGACAGCTTCAAAAGCGTTCAACAAGTTGCATATGAAGGTTGGCAATACCTCTTGACGATTTCCCGGGCATGTTTTAGCGGAAGCGTTTTTCGCCCCTGAGCCCCCAACGAAGTCAAGCAGAACTTTCTGCTCAGTTTCACTGCACACTTTTTGTGAAGACCAAATGGCTGTGGCTCAACAAACATGTACCAACATGGCGCCTTGGCGAATAGAACCAAAAACTATTTCCTGCAGCTCTGTAATTTTGGGCCACACCCAGATTGCAACATGTGCCCATTTTTGAGTTGGAATCACCCGCATAATGATGGGGCCGTCACCCATTTTTTGGTTGGTAGTTTGAGAGTTCAGGTACCTTCTTGGAGTGTAACCACTGTTTCAGGGTGATTTTAGGTGGTCCTTTTCGCCTAATCCCCCCCGAAGCTCAATGCTTTCACCAGAAACACCCGTGGGGTCTGACTGAGGGGGGGATCACGGCGGGGGGGTCCCTGAAATCCGGCGACGCTCATTTGAGGGTGAGCAAGGCTTGACCTTCTCTCACGCCACGCAGGCGTACGAAAAGCTGATCCATGATGTGATCCAGGGCGCAACTCGACGGGAAAAGCCCAACCCCTTAAACAGTTTCTATACATCCCCACCCCCATTAAAAATGGAATTGGGGGAGGGGGGTGACCCCTGAAATTTCATTTGTGGTTCTATTGTCCCTTGTAATACTAGATGAATGGAATGTGGGCACCCCCCACGTGCCCCTTAAAATGGGGGGTTTCTGTTGCAAAGGGGGGGCTGAAGGAGACCCAACTACTCACAGGGCTTCAAATCTCTTTTTGTCAGTGCCTGATTTTTTTTCTTGGTTCACAGCCATCCCCTTAGGCTTTCAGGTTTTTCAGGGTTTCGTGGTAGTTTCCATTTAACCCACTAAAAGTGTTGCACTTTTAGCAAACGGATTTGAAACTGACAGCCCAGTTTTGGGGCTGCGCATTGATACATCGCCCCCTTGTTGATTGGGTGGGCTTTAGATGGATGCCTTACGCTAAGCCCGTATACATCCACAGCCTCACTTGCCCAATCCCCATTTTCTCTTGGCCTTTTGGTATTCTGGGCTTGTTTTTTTTTTTTTTTCGCCAAGGTCCCAATACCACTTTCACGTTCAGGCCCTTTTGGGGTGCTAAATGCTTTTATATAATATCCATATGATATATGTACACGCGTACATAGAACAAATTTAGATATCCGCCGGCACACGTATACTATATGTGTACACGCATTCAGTTAATACCTACAATCATATTATATGTAATATTATATATATACACATGCATACATATATTATATATACATCACACATACCAGGGGCAGCTTTCGCAATCGCACTAAGCCGAGGGCATCTTTGGTTTTCACTCGCCCAGGAGAGCCATAACTTCGTGCGTCGGGATGAGCTGGAGCAGGCGAGGTGTAGCTCTCGATGGGGCAAACGGAGCGAAAGCCATTGGACGTGGTATGTGCAGCGAGCTGCCTTTACTTGGGGGGGCCCAGCCATCCGGTTCCTTGGCTTCTTGGCTTTTTGGTTGGTTTAGTGGGGAAGTTCCGCATCCCCTTGGCTTTTTCAGGCTATTAGTTGGTCTAGTGGGGGTTTCCGAAATCCACCCACTAAAAGTTGGTCACTTTTCGCAGGGGATCTGAAAGCGCACAGCCCAAATTTCATTCCGCTCTGCTGGCAAACTGAATGGACCGCCAAGAAGCAGAGAGGGGTTGCAGCCTTCCTTTGCGATACCCGTGTTGATCCATCCATTTGCTCTCCGGCGCCTTGAAGAACGCATTTCCCTGTTTTTCTTGTCTCGTGGGCGAGGCGCTCGGCACCCTGGTCTGATGGCTGTGGTTGTCAAAGCCGTTTTGGGATCCCATTTTGGTTGGTAGGTGAATTCACCACCCATTTTAGTCCATTTTCGCCACCCATTTTAGAACCTATTTTAGTAGGGATCGGGATGTTCACTGGGGGTACGGGCTCTTGACCAGGTCAAGCTTGTCAACTGCGAAGCCTTGCATGTTGGTTCTTGTTTGAGTGGTTGAAGACAGAACAGTGTGAGGCCTGGGAACGGGTTTGAACACATAGGTTGGGTGTATCTGCTCAGTTGCCCAATGCCGATCTTGTATTCCCCCTTGGTCCATGCTTTGCCACGGCCCCGAAAGGTTAACCTCTGATTTCCAGGTCCTGTGGGCAAGCGAGAAAAGGATTGTTTCTTACCCTATGGGTCAGTCAAAGTCAGCTTGTACTAATTATCGCGAGCTCACGGCAAACGAGCGCAAACCCATGATTCAGGTGGTTGAGGGCCCTTGCTGAGGGCTTCATTCACTCTGGCTGTGTGAGTTAAAGTATTGATCGGTTGGTATCAAGAGTGTCCCTTACCTAAGATGCCACGACCAATTGATACTTTTGAACCATCATTTGAAAGGACAATCATGCGATGGGCCAAGTGAATCCACCTCTTTTGTGAAGGACACCCTTGTCACTTGGCGCACAGTTGGCGAAGACTTCGGCTACTTAAAGGTACTTAGTAAGTGGTTAGTAACCGTGGTTATAACCCGCAAAAGCCATGGTTACAAGCCTCCTAAGTGGGTTCCCTCACCAGGCTTACTAACCACTTATACCTGACGTACCGGCTCGCCCCTTCAAGCAGGGGTTCTTGGAGGGTGTTGAACCAGGTTACCTGCATATATATTTTTTTGCGGTGCATATATGTTGTTTTGCGGACGGTTAGATTCTTTCAGGGCCAAATGCCCCTAACCGCTTCTCCTGCCAAAGGGACACACCTCCAGCGGGGTCTGTAGATAAAGCCCACATCCCCTGAACCAACATGAACATTTGTACTTGAAAAATGTGTTGTTTCTTGAGGCCTGGGGAAGAGGGAGGGGCGGGGGGAGAGTGCCCAAATTAGCCCCTAGTAAGGCCTTAATAAGGCCTTTCTTTGGGCTCTAGTAAATCACCGATTCTGCCTGGCTTGAAAAGGAAAGTACGCAGGTTGCTCATAAGCTCACAATGACCAAACCGCAAGGGTTGAGCATTGTATTTGGGTGTGACACTCACTGCCATAGATGGTACACAACCGAAAGGGGTGCATTTCTTTATGTCTATTTGGTTGGTTTGCCATTGGACACAGGAAAAATGAAGCTTTTCCAACGGGGTCAACAATGTGGGTCATTTGTTCTTCCCTTTGCTTTTTTTTTGGAGTGATTCGGAAGGCTTGGCGCATCTTCGACCCCTTACTCACAAAGCTGGAGCAAGAGGAGGAGACACGGGTGAGGTTTTGTGAGGGATGTTTGTTTGGTTTGGCAAGCTTGGTGTACGGATATGTGTTTGTTCTGTCCTCTGTCCTTGTGTATGTTTGTGCGCGTGAGTGTGTGGAGGTGTGTCGTTGTTCATGTGTTTTTCAATCTCCGATTGTTTGGTCGCATGCCGTTGTCGTTTTGTTTGCAGTCCCAGTCGGTGTTGTCTCAGCGAATGTCACTCAATGTTTAGATTGGGACTGTCCCATAAAAGAATGGATCCTTCTTTGCGAAACACACCCCAACAACCCAGCGTCGCATCGGGATCGTTATACTTGAGTTACTCTATGCGAGTTGGAGGTATGGATGCGGCTATTTTAAACAAAATAAACGTTTAAGGCTGTACATACCCCTCGTGCAAGTGGTTTGTACCCTCCACACCTCCGAACCCATATGAATATGAATCTGCAACTGTAGCTGACTCAAAAGGAATCTAACGATATTTCGTTGAGGCGAAAAGACCGCACGCCGCTCCTAAGACCTCTGTTTCATTGGGGGGCCTCCCCAGCCCTCCCCCGCTTAAGGCAGGAGGGATTACTTACCAGCTAGCGTCATCATGCTGTATCAGGAAGAAGTGCATAATGGGGTGGTAGAGTGGATACCCACAGGGCCTCAAATCTCTTTTTGTCGGTGCCTGTTGAAGAGTTCTCGATTCTTTTTCTTGGTTCACAGCCATCCCCTTAGGCTTTTAGGTGTTTCAGGGTTTTGTGGTAGTTTCCATTTAACCCACTAAAGGTGTTCGACTTTTAGCAAACGCATCTGAAACTGACAGCCCAGTTTTGGGGCTGCGCATTGGTACTTCGCCCCCTTGATTGGGTGGGCTTTAGATGGATGCCTTACGCTAAGCCCAAAAACATCCACAGCCACCGTGGTTTTGGTGGTTGTGGTTAGCGCATCCACAGTGGGGTCCCAAAAAATGCCCAGCCCTTGGGGTGGAGCTTATCCTTGGAGCTTCGTTCCAGAGGCCACAACCGCAGGCCCGCAAGGGGGAACGTGAACAGGGCATCAAGGCCAAAGACAGTTTTGGCTCAGGGCTCGAGCCCGTGCGGGATCGGAACCCCAGGCGAACTTGATTAGGATAGCCTCCGTTTCAGACCAGAACCGGGGCCCCGGTCCGAGTTGCGCATTCTGTCAATTTTGCGGCTGGCAATCCTTGCCAAGTGTACTCGAAGCTCCTTGGTTTCTTTTGATTTTCCCTTTCAACAAGGCCACGGTGAGCTTTTTGCAGGGCGCAATTTCTCTCACAGCCCGCACAGACTCACTCCCTGAGTTCCTGGACTTTAGTCACTTTTTGGGTTCGGACCATTCTAGTGGCAAATCAAAAAGTTTGGTTACCCTTCTTGGCCAATCCACTCGATCGGAAGTGAGAGGAAGCGTTTGGCCACGCAACAAGCTGGACACGGTGTTGGTTGCCTACTGTGGGTAGACAGAATCCTGCACCACTTTGAAGCCATGAGAAAACCTTTTTCGGTGGTATTTACAGGGGAGCCATCCTTCCAGCGCTTCATAGGTGGTGCAGGATTTCATCCATCCACAGTATTAAAACTGCCCCTCGATAGATGCCCTCCCAAAACCTAGCAAACACGCAGACACTCATGGAATCCCGAACGGGAGGTGGGTTCAAGGACGGGTAGTTGAGAGCTCCTAGATCGAGTTCCTGAGGGTTCCCTAGGCTTCCTTGGGGTTGAAGGAGACCACCACCCTTACCTTGGTGGTTCCCAGCCATCCGCTGAAGTATCAACCTCGCTTTTAGTTGGCATTGGTTTAGTGGTGCTTCCCGCAAAGGATTCCATACTGTGGATGGACCAAATCCTGCACCACCCAAGAAACTCTAGAATGATTCCCCAACGTAAATACCAACCTACCATGGTTTCCCGCAATTTCAACGTGGTGCGAAGTGGATTTCGCAACCATCCACAGTACCACAGAAACGGTTTCGCCATGAAGGAGCGTGTCCCGGAGCGCTACACTCTGGGCAGCCGGGGCCCACTGAAGGCCGGATGCTGGATGCTGGATGCTGGAAGCTGGAAGCAAACCAACCCAACCGCGAGGTACAGACTCCATGTTTCACGAAGCATGAGTACATAAATTATATATATATATATATTACGCACATATATATATATATGTCTATAATTGTTATTGTTTATATTAATGCGCACATATATGTATGTCTATAGCTGTTATTTGCTTTTTTTTGGAGGGGTACCTTTTCTTGACGGGTGTTAGCCAAGAGGAAGCCACCTCAAAATGGGAGGTATCCGCCTAAATGTTTGCGACACGCCCATATGCCCTTGTGGGATAGTCTTAAGAGGAAACCAAAAGCAAGCCAACACGTACATCAGTTCAAAGCCAACATGAGCATGTTGTGCATATTCTATGGTGGGATCCTCCATTTGGTGGTGAGATCACCCATTCAGTCAAGTTCCAAAAGGACCTGTTCCCAGGTCCTTTGCGCATCCTTGGGCAGTGGAAGGCCATGAAATTATCTACATGCTTTGCGAAGGTTTTGGCTTAAACCTTCGGCCTCATGCCTTATGATTCCGTTGGTTGGACACCCTTGATTGGGATTAGACAATTGTTCTAAGGGTAATTGTCCCATTCTTGCCTGGGGTCCTTCTTCCAGAAAGCCGTCAGAAGCCGGAGGTCTTTGAAAAGAATGGTTGAACATGCGGGGCCTCACCCCCTAGAACAAGTTTTCTCAGATGCATGGGGGCAGGGCTTTGGGAAGCCTTCCGACTGCACGTGTTCCCTATGTGGCTAAACAATACGTTTGTTCTGCGTTGAAGAAGGGTTCCTCCGGTCACACCGCGCCAAGCAAGGGGAGTAACTCACAGATTTTGTTCGGGCTCACTGCGCGTGTTGGAGGGTACTTAGAGGCACCCCGCTGCAGATTGATATGGAGCCCAAACAAGGCACATGTTCCGAGGTTTCATTTTGTTTTGTGGAGGTGGACAGGGGCCAATTCCAAGAGGACTGTAGTCTTCTGTCCCAAGCTCTTGTGTCAGCTTCATCATTTTGGTGTCTGTGGTGTTCAGGTCCAGGTTGGGACTTTTGGTAGCCCCCATACTCCTGCGGATGGACAACATCCTTCACTGGTTGCGGTAGATGAAGCCTTAGAAGTACTGGCATAAACCGCCTACCAACTGGTGCGAGCGGATTTCGTCCATCCCCAGCATTTTTATCTATGTTGTCCTTTCATCGTCTTTTAGAGGCTAGGGATGCCCTTTTCTTGTTTGGGTCACAACTCTTGTTGGGTGCCGGGCCTGTGAACATAGGTTCAGGACATTTTCGGCAATGTCCCGCCAAAGCAGACAGGCCACATCTGGTGGCAGCTTCAAAACAATCTAGGAGTACCCGTGCGCCAATGGCGCAGCTGTTCCCATCAAGAGGTTGCAGGCGGCGGTGGTGGTGGCTGGGCTACCTGGCGGGGTTATCGCGCAGCAACGGCAACCATGACGGTGGGCCCACCGCTGATCGGGACCACCAGATTCCCGGAAGGGCGCGATGTCGTGGCTTGCAATGCCATTGCTCATTCAGGTTTCATCGGTGTACATGGGTGCGCCTCTCGTCCGTACAGTGACGTATGTAGACAACTGGGAGCTGGAAGCAGCCAATGCTACGCTCATAGACTGGCCGATCGTGCCTTGGAAAACTTTGTTTGACAAAGGGAACGTCCCACATCCGGGCCAATAACAGGCTCGGGCCGCGCCCAATAGAGCCACCAACCAACCAATGCCATTTGGTCGAGCGCATCGATAGATGGGTTCCACTGATTTTTTTTTTTTTTGCCCCGTTCTTCAAGGCCATCTTATTTTACCAGAAGGACACCTATGTCATGTCCATGAATATTTACATTGCTGCACACTCCCCACAACAGGTTCGGCAACTGCTCCGGTCAAGCGTACTGATCAGGCTGACATGCTCATCGACCGGATGGGCTTCAGGCGGGTCCGATTAAATCTCAATTGATTTATGGATTCCCTAAGCAGGGGTAGGTACAAGGGGTGGGTAGTTGGGAGCCCTAGGATTCCTTAGCGTTTCCTAGCGTTCCTTTTAAGGTTTTCTAGGGCTCCTCAGGATTCCCTACAGAGCCCCCCCCCTTTGACCACCCCTCTTAGAGATTCCATTGGCCGAGCTCACCTGAGCGCGCCCAACTACTTTGGATGGTTGCTAAATCCATCCAACGCACCACCCAAGAAACCCTAGAATGAGTCGATTCCCCAACGTAAATACCAACGAACGTTATGGTTTCCACCATGGTTTCAAAGTGGTGCGAAATGGATTTCGTCCATCCACAGTATCGCATGGACCCGCAATTCTGGCTCGCCTCTTGAAGTCTCCCAGTGCTGACAATTGCTTCTCACTATCTCAGCTTTTCAGTGGCACCCGTTTTCCCTTTTTTGTTGGTGGCTGCCCCACTAAAAGTGGTCTTCCCAAAAAGGGTTCCCCTTTTTTTCCAGGGTCACAGATCAACTGAGCTATAGTGGATGTTCCTACTACCTAGCTTTATGGGGGTGATAGTAAAAGTCGGATTGGGGACTCACAATCTGCCAAGCAGAATGAGTATCTTGGAAGTCGACAGAAATGGTAGGACAACTTAAGAAGGGAGCTTCCTTACGCGTGAGAAGTGGGTCCACCAAATAATGAATGATTGTTTCCCGGCGATTTAGGGGGCAGATAGCTAGAATTCAGGCTCCATTCTGGTCCATTGAAACCTTGGGAGGCACTTGACATGGAATTGACTGGCTGGCTAGTAGGGTATTCAGACATATCCCCTTGCAAGCATAATGAACCCTTGTAGGGAAGATTGTTTCCCGGATTATTACCATGGTAATTCCGAACCGACTGGTTCTAAGCACAAGTGAATATGTACAATGGGGTAACATGGGGCAACATGTCCATTCCCCCCCCTTCCACCTCCACCTGTCAGCCGCCGCTCTGAAATCGACCCTTGTTCCGCTTTTGGTCCACATTTGACCGGGTTACTCGCTTGGCCTGGAGGACAGAAACGCAAGTTTGTACAGTTTCAGTGATCAGTTCCTCTTCCAGCACCCCCCAAGAGCTGCTTTTGCACAGCACTTGGGAGATTGGACATGGGAAGAAGCAACTTGTGCTGTCTCCATGGGCTGAGCTCGCCCCTTCTCCTGTGAAGAACACGGCTGAGCTTACATTCTCATACCTGGCCTTCAGCGGCGTGGGGTGCGGTCCTGGTGATCAAACAGCCGATTCAGCGCGCAGGCCGGTGTGAGAGCTATCCAAACTGGGGATCGCATTCAAGAACCTGGGCTTCACGAACCACAGCGAGAAGATGGCGACAGGAGCCAAAGCGATTCAATGCGGCTCTCTCTTGCCGTACGCCGGCTACCTGAAACTGCCGCGAGCCAAGCTGCTAAGCTGGTGGAGTCTCCAGGTACTGGTCTCGGCGGTGGACCTCGTGTCCACGCAGAAGTCAACTTTCGGGAGCATCAAGAATAGGGCGCGACTGCTGGGGGATGCTGGCAGGTTTATTTCGGTGATCAGTCTCCTTTGGTATGCCTTCGGTGCATCGGAGGTTTCGGCCCCGATAGGCGCTACACCGTCACGGGGGTTCCGGGCTTTGCGGAGGACGACTTTGACTAAGGACGGAGCGAAGGCTGTGCTTCCCGGCTTTGGGTACCTGGATGACCCTCGAAGTACCCATAAAGGGAATTCAGCTCATACTGTGGATGGAAGAAACCCTAGTTAATGATTTGATTCCCCTGTAAGTACCAACAAACAATGGCTTCCCATGGTTTCAAAGTGGTGCAGGATTTTGTCCATCCACAATAGTTTTGGGCTGCAATAGCCCATTTTCATGTTTGAAGAAATGTGAATTATGGCTGTGGCTCAACAAAGTAGAATCTCAAAATTGTAACTTGGCATTGTGGAAACGAAGACTAACACCTGCGTAACCCCAGCTGTTTGATATTGAGCCACACCAATATTGCCCCAAAACAGTTGGGTGATTGGATTGCCCGTTCCTAAGGGGTCTTGAGTGCCCAGGTAGCCTTTTAATCAGGGGTCCTCAAACCAAATGCCTCGGCTGCATGGTATTTAATTGTGGCATTCAACTAGAAGCCGGGCAACTAACCACTTATTTGGGTCTCCAAAAAGAAGTTGTTCTTAGTTTAGACTAAATATGGGCCAGAGTCAGAAGTTGGCATTTGCTTTGGTGTACCCCAGATGTGAGGCAAGTGTTGGTGTTGCAAGGGGGACGACAAGGACACCAACACGGTGTGTGTGTGTGTGTGTGTGTTTCTGTTTTTTTGAAGGTCTAAGGTACCCTTTTAGGCTGGTTCAATGGTTCCAAGGGAGACCAGAAGGCAACCATTCACAACCGCGGACTGGACGGTTTAGCGCTTTGGTGGCACGGAACAAGAGCAACGGAAAATAGCAGGGTATGCGGTTTGTGGCTTCTATTTGCTTAAGGATATGTTTTATTTTCCCCTGCTGGTTTTAAAGGGAATCTATCA
>CAUJNA010000558.1:230000-235000 GCA_963377175.1 Effrenium voratum | reverse complement strand
CAAGTTATCACTCTGAGAGATTTTGGCACAATCAACCTCGGTGAGTGCTAGCTTGAGCACCAGCCGCAGGAGCAGCAACAGCAATGGCATCTTCGAGCATTGCAACGATGATGGTGATGGAGGAACACCGTGCGAAACGCCAACAGCGGTGCCGAGCTCGGGGCCGGCCTCGCCCACGGAGCTGGCCTCGCCCGCGGAGTTGCCCTCGCCCGCGGAGCTGGCCTCGCCCGCAGAGCTGCCCTTGCCCGCAGAAGGGCTGGCCGCCGAGGAGATGCTTGACCGGACCATCCAGGTGGTCCGCATGAGGGGCACGGCTGGACGGGAGACGCGGCGGGTTTTGGACAAGAAGGATGCCCAGGTGCTGAAGGAGGCCAACAAATTGAACCGCACCGTGAGGAAGCACTTCTTGAAGATGGCGTGGCTCGCACGAAGTTTGTCCTGATGTTTTCTTACGTTTTCTTTCAAATTGTCAGTTTTGTGGGTGGGTTCTTTTTTTTGTTTGAAGGCTTTACTTTCTCATCCAAGGCATGACAGGCCTCGCATGCGCATGGCCAAGCGCATCGCCGAGCATGGGGCCTGACGCTCGCTTTGTGCCGCGGCAACTTGCGGACCCCCATGACCCCAATTCGCTTGGCAAATTAAATGATGTTCCTGTGTTTCATCAATTTTTCCTCACTCCCTGATTCCATTCATGCCTTCCAGCTTCCACCCGGCCGGCAGTGAACAAATGAAATGAGGCAAGGAACCGTGATCAGAATGAATTTAGGCAGTTCCTATAGCATCCGTTTGGGGGGGGAGTACAAAGGCCCCAAAATGGAAGCCGAAGAACTTGAGCATCCGTTTGGGGGGGGCGCTACGAGCCCTTCAAAATCCCTTAGTCTAGGCGAGCATCTGTTTGGGGGGCGTTTTTTGTGGTCCAGAATGGAAGCCCTACAAGACTCCCTTCAAAATCCACCTCCTGGATTCGGGGTGGGGGGAGGGGTCACGAAGGGCCCACAATGACAGAAGATGAAGGGATCAAACAGTTCAATCCAAACCCAGCTCTATGTTGCAAAACCTTCTCTCACCCCCCACTTCTGTTTCCATCCACCCCTGTTTTTCACCCCCAACTTCTGTTTCCATCCATTTCCAGAAGTGGCTTCAGAAGTCGAAACCGCCAGAGATGGTAAAAACAAATCAAAACTTTTGGGTGTAACCGTGGATGAATTCTGGAAGTCTTTGAAAATCTTGTTTGCTCCTTGTGAAAGTCCTGGGTTGGTGATGTATGCTTGGCGGACTGGCTCAACAAACTCCGAGCGCAATGCCTAGAAAGCCCCAAGCAGTTAGTATCCGGTGCGGTTACAAATCATGCCGCGCCACCAGGAAGGATTGTAGAAACACAAAGTGGACACTGAGTCTGGCCGATGCAAACAAGCAACATTGTCGAGCCCTTCGTGCCCGTGCCAGGCTGGTCCACTTTTGTTCAGAAGCGCACATGCTGGTGTGCCAGGGTTCGTCCAAGCTGCAAAAGCCCCAGGAGGGGCAAGAGCCACTGAGTGCTGCGGATATGGCATTGCTGCACACCTGTATTGGAGAAAGGGCGGATTGCGTCCGACAAGTTCGAGCTGATTGGTTTATCGACCTTGATGATTCCGATGCGCTACCCAGAATGCGGATCCCGGCTGTGAACCGCAAAACCAAAGCCACAGAATTCTATTCATATCCTTCAACTGATTGAGTGGAGAGGGGTTCATCCAAAGCAGTGTGAAACATTTGCTTCCTAGACTTGAGGCCTCAAGAGAAGAGCTAGTCCACCATTTGCAATGCCCGCCCTTACCAACGGGGAAAGATCAGACAATAATATTTTTCAAGCGCAGGCACCATAGTTCTCAGGCCAACCCCTTCAGATCCAGGCATGACAGCAAAGGCCAATTACGAGTTTATGAGAACCCAATGCAAACAATTGAGGTCTAGGTTTAGGGTTCCTTGTCCGGTCTGAGGCATCACGCAGTAGCTGTCGAGCACCACTTTTCACTTGGTTCCCCTACTAATAAACAGAGACCGAAAAAAAAGAAAGGAAAAAGCATCAGGGTGTCGTTTAGGTTTTTTGATTTTTTTGTGAGACTGTTGTTTTTGGGGTAGGGCAAGCCAAGGGTTGCTGTGCAAGGGTTCAAGCAAGGTAATGATTCTTCTGCAAGGGTTCAATACCGCTAAACGACCTGCCTTCTGCAGCGCAATGCCACTTCTGATTTTCACTTGGCGCGCGCCTAAATTTCTCAGACCTACCTATTGCGACAGCTGTTGCAACATTCAAACTGCATCTGATCTGTCTATTAATCAGCAATTTGCTGATTCCAATGAACAGTGCCCTCCAAGATAAGGACTCGATGTGGAAGCCACAATGGTAGTTGGGTGGAAACTCAGAGCAGGGTGTTGGGGAGGATGGCATGGCTGACACAAGGCCAAAATGCAATTTCGGGAGCATCTTTTCAAGGTTCCCCTGTAGGATTTCTTGCAACCGCTCATCTTGGAGTTGCTCAAAAACTCTGTCAGCAATTTGCTGACTCCACCTGAAACGGCGGCTGCCCGGCTGTGCTTGGCGAAACCCCTCCAAATCTCCTAAACGCCTGAATCCTGAAGTGCCTTACATTAAACTTTCTTGGAGGGAACATCCCCAGAATTCCAGGCGGGACCCTGAGCTCCTAGGTGGGCACATGGTTGAATCTGTGATCTGCTGGCTCTCTTCCTTTCAGCAATGCGAACACGCCCACCAAGAGTCAGCTCAAAGCCTCTCAGAATCACTCAGAGGTGGCGCACCTCAATCTCGGCAGCCCAGCGCTGTTTTTCCGGCTCGCCCAACTCAAAGATCAGCCTTGCAAATTGTCCTGAGCAAATGCAACATATTTCGGCAAAGAATGCCATGGGATGGATATCTATCTCAAAACGCGAGCGCCGAAGTCAGTGATTCAAAATGCTTATCTTCCAAGCATGGGCAGAAAGGGGCAACAAAAGCCATGCCCCCGTTTGCATGAACAGATTATTCAGTAAACCGATTCAGTGAGGGTCTTTTTTTTTGAGAGGAACGGGCTGAACTCCCCGCGTGGCACCTGAAAAGAACAAGGCGAGAACAACTCGTCAAGTAAGCGTGGGGACTTGTGTGCGACCCGTGAATTTTGAGCGTCCAGCATGCCAAATGCCCTTACCTGTTTGGCTGATAGTGACAGGGATGTTCTTCCTGTAACCTTCTTGAATTTGTGGACCGCTTTGAGACGGGTGGTTTGCTTTTAATGAGGTGTGTTTTTTGGGGAATCCTCAAATCTCTGAGATGGTATCCTTTTGATTGGTGCTACCCTGACCCTGTCACGTGTGCCCGAGGAATTGGGGACTGTCGGCCCCACTCCCGGCCTCGAAGCCATCCTTTCCGAGGCAGCTGGTTGCCAGCCAGATGCTGCTGCTGCTGCAGCACAGTGGCAGTGGCTTTCCGGGAGTCCGGCCCCCTCCCACCACACATTGGGAAATGTGGTTTTAATAAATAGTTTGGCAATCACCCTTAAAGCCATCGTAAAACAGCTTAAGGGAGCACATCCCTTTACACACACATGAAGAATATATTCTCCCAAACCTACACCACTTGTCTTCTCACAGAACGCATTTTTCACCAGTTTTCTTCTTACATGAATTGAAAGAAGGGGATTTCAGCTTGCTCCTGACCACAACTACAGACCCCTCCCGCTTAATCAATTTATCGATGAATCAGGTGCAAATGGGGTCATGGCTTCTGTTGCATTTTTGCACCCATGTTTGGCAAATAAAGACATTTGTCACATGTGTTCCTGAGATAGAAACCCATCCTGGTCTGTTGGCAAGATACTAAAAGCAATTTCCTTTGGCAGGAGATTGTGAAAAGCAAATGAAAACCCATGACCCCAATTTGCTTGGCCAATGACCCCAAAAGCATGGCTGGAGATTCGTAGTAGGCGGAGCACTCCCGCAGCTCCGGCTGGAAAATCGCAACTTTTAAGTACAAAAATAGTACGCGAAGTACATTCCCACAGCTCCGGCAGCACTTGCGCAGAGCAACTTGCGCAGAGTCACTTGCCCAGAGCAACTTGCGCAGAGCAACTTGCACAGAGCACTTGCACAAAGCACTTGCGCAGAGCAACTTGCACAGACCAACTTGCAAAGAGCACATGCGCAAAGCGCTTGCACGGAGCAACTGGCGCAGAGCACTTGCGCAGAGCAACTTGCTCAGAGCACTTGCGCAGAGCAACTTGCACAGAGCACTTGCGTGCAGCAGCTTGCAGAGAGCAACTTGCGCGCAGCAGCCTGGAACAATGCAGCTTGCGCAGACCACTTTCGTGAGAAATCGCGCGGCGCAGTTCGTGCAAAGCACATTGCGCCGAGCAGGCTCGTGCAGAGCCAACTTGCACAGAGCCAGTTGCGCAGAGCCACTCGCGAACAGTAGCTTGCGTAGAGCCAACTTTCACAGAGCCAAGCTGCGCAGAGCCATCTTGCACAGAGCTACGTTGCGCGAGCATGCTTTGCAGAAACTGTGGCCGTCGTGTAAGCTTTGCTATTGATTGCTTTTCCTTTTGCTTGTAATTCGTTTCGAGCTTTACGAGCTTTACTCTTCTTGTTTTAACGGATGTAAATATATGGGATCGAGCGCTGCCATGTTTCCTCTCGTAGGACGATGAGATGGAGCTCTCATGTGACCATACACATTGAGCATCGTCGCGTGCAGACACTCGCAGCGATGTAAAAAGGTGTCTCCGCGGCTGGATGAGCACCTGGGGAAAAATGCTTTCGGGCCAATCGTCCTCCAGTTGGTGTTTTTGTGATTGTGTTTGTGTGTTTGTGTGCAATGCGCGCCATAGTCGTAGTCAATCGACCCGCTTGCTTTGTTGGCAGGGATTATCAGTCACTAACCCCTTGTTCTGCTTTTAGATCACCAATCCAAAGCCCACTTTCCTTGTTGCCAGTGGACATTGTACCTTGCACCGTTTTAGTGGCAAACAAAA